>OX376696.1:9001806-9431550 GCA_947389925.1 Coelopa pilipes
GTTGATACTGTTGTTTTTGTCATTGTCGCTGCTGTTGGTGTCGCCGATGATGAGCTGCAACATAATAGGATGCTAATTTCCAGCCTCGCCGCACTCGTATCTAATGATCTCTCTAATAAATTAGGAGTTTTGACATTTTTTCCTCACATTTCCTCGCCCTCCGATGGACAGAGGAAAATCACTGAAGGAAATTTGGCAATATCGATGATGCAGAGGCAACATTTTTTATTTGCAACAGTTTTTTGGCTTCGTTTGAACACTCAATAACAGCAAATTCGTTCGGTTGGCCGCCGATCGCAATTAGTTGTGACCACAAACGCTCGTTTGAGTGGCTTTAAAAGAGAAAAGAATTACAAATTGAGTACGTTGTTAATTGCAGTTTTGAAATAAAAAGAAGCATTCAAAATATCTGTTGAAAAAGAGCCTCGATTTATTCATGAAATTCTATTCCATTTGATGCGAAAGATTATGGCGACATTAGGAGAATCTAGAAAAAAAGACAGACAACATCAAATTTTTGAAAACATTAAATTTAAATTGAAAATTGAGATTCACTAAAAATGCGCCTTTAAGTTTGTGATGTCTTTTTTGTGAAGATAATTTTTTGTTCTCATTTTGAAGCACAGTTTTTTTAACTTAACCTTGGTATACTATTTGAAAACTGTCGTTGTATTTTTACTAAGTTTTCATTATAAAATTTTTATTATTTCTTTGGATTCCATTATTATTGCTTATCTATACATATTTTTCCATGCTCCGCAAAACATTTCAATTATCTGAACACTTTGTTGTTTCTTATCAAATCTGCTAAATGCCGCTCTAAGATAGTAGCAAAAAAGAGCTAATAATAAAAAAAGTTGTTTATCGACTTGAGCTAATATTGATAACAGTCATTGTTGGCCTTTGCTTGTTGTTCCGAAGTTAGTTGTTGCTACTGAAACCGGCTCCTTTCTATCTCTCTCTCTCTTTCCTCGATCCACAGGAATCTCCGCAAGCAGAACCGGGAGCGGGCGGAGGCGCCTCGGAGGATCGGACGCAATCGGAGGCGAGGCGATCGCTTCGGGACGAGCCTCCCGAAGCCATGAAAGGCAGACTGAGAGGCCGAGAGACAGATAGGAACAGACAGAGAGACAGAGAAACTCCCACGGTGGCATCGCCGAGACCCGCTCGCAGCCGTGTCGCCTGCTCGGGTGATGAATCGGCTCGGACAGTGACAACCACGCCTCACACGAACACAGCGCCGACCGATCGACCCATTGTCGCCAGCCGATCGATCATTTTTCGCACTCGACGCGCGACGCCGTCGGCCGGCCCGTGTCCCTCGTCCGTCGCGCCCAGCAGGCACCTCTCGGCCCACGATCGGTGAATCTCGGAGCTGGGAAATCGCACTGGGAACTCCGGCCATATGCAGATTCCAGCCGGCGATCCTGCGTCCATCGATCCTCGATCGTCCGTCTCTCCATCGATCGTCCGTCCGTCCACCGTTTGTCGTCCGCCAGCGAATTCGTCACCTTGTTGTGACGCGTGCACCTGGACGCGTCGCCGAGTGCATACGAATGAAGGCGACGTCTCCATGAAGACCTTTCCGACTTCATCAGGCTCAGCCTCAACCTCTGCCCACCCTTCTTCTCATCCGCAGCCTACTCCTTCTCCCACTCCATCGCCTCGTGCTCGTGCTCTTCCTCCTCTGCATCGATCTCCACGTCTTCATACTCATTCCCTTCCTCATCGTCGTCCTCATCCACGTCTTCATCGTCCGCACCTACCTCGAGCTCCTTCCCGTCTTCGTCCTCTGCCCAGGGCCGTCGGCCGTCGGCCCTCGAGCTGCGGGCACGCGCCGAGCATCGCCGAGAAGTCGTCGTCGTCGTCTCGCAAACTCAACCAACCCGCGACGTCCGCGGCCACGCTTCGAATCCGTTCAAATCCGTCGCGTCGCGTCGCGTCGCATCTGTGGAAGCCGCGCACGTCGAACGTCCTCCGTCCGAAAGGTGTTCGTTCCGTGCTCGCTGGGACCGACTCCCGCGCTCGCTCCGTGGCTGGCTGAAACCCGAGCTGCTGCTGCTCCACAGCGGTAATTGATGACATCTCCGCCGGATGGTCGTGGGACGTGGTCGCAGGATGGTGGCAACGGCAACGGCCATGGCACGGCGAGGGCAAATGGAATAGTAAAGGTAATGGGAGTAGTAAAGGCAGGAGTAAAGGTAATAGTGATGGTACTGGTGCAACGCTGCGGTCGCCTGCAGCCGCAGTGGGCTCGAACCAGGGCTCGGGATGTGGCACGAGTGGCGTCCGGCGGCGATCGTCGGCAGGTGTCGTCTGTGGCCGCAGACGACGACGACTGGGTCGAGAGTCGAGACGTCGACTGGGTCGCCGGCAATCCGTTCGCCACAGGATGCGTCTGGCGCGGAGGTGCGAAGTGTTCGCACTCCTTGCACTCCTTGAGCTGCACGGCCTCGGGTCCTCCTCCGTGGTTAGGTAGTTTATGGCGAGTGTGATCGTTACGTCTTGCTGCTGTAGATGTTGCTGTTGCTGTTGCTGTTACTATTGCAATTGTTATTAGTATTCCTGTGGCTAATGTCTGTGGGGTTTGTTGTTCTTGGTAATTTTGCTATTGGTTTTATTGTTCTTGCTAATGTCCTCATTGCCTTTGTTGCCTTGGTTCATTTCGTCATTGCTGTTGTTACCTTGGCTAATGTCGTCATTGCTTTTGTTTCTGGCAGTCACTGGAAGTCGGTCGGTCGGTCGGACACTCGAGTGGTCGCCCCGGGGACGCAAGAAGTCGGCCAGTCGACGGCCTCTTCTTCTCGGTTCTGGATTTGCTTCACTCATTTTAGTTCCTCGGTCTTAGTCGGTTTTTGGTCATCCATTGATCATCTCTTGGTCGTCCATCGGTCATTCTGAGCGTCCATGAGTCGTCTTTAGGCCGTCTCTTGGTCGTATTTGAATCATCCGTCGATCATCCTTTCGTTTTCTCTCCGTCGTCTTGTGTCCGTCCCTTAGTCATCTCTTGGTCAGCCCTCGGTCGTCCCTCGGTCACCCGTTGGTCGTCCCTTGGTCGCCTCTCGGCCGACCCTCGGTCCTTCCCATGGCGCGTCTCCCGGGGAGACACGCGCTGTTGTTTTTCTTGTTTTTGTCGCCTGCAATAAAAACATCACCGTCGTCCTGATGACATATTGGTCTCCAGCCTCCCGCCTCGTGCTGGTCGGTCGTTGTGTGGGCCGGAGTCCGCACCGGTGATTGGCCGTTCGCCGGAATCGATGTGAAATCGCACGCTATCTGACGATCGTGATTATCTTGAGACCAAAATCAGTGCCTCGGTGCGAGGGACGAGGTCGCCCCTCATTACTGAACATCGATGATCACTGGATCATCATGAAGAGGATCACCTACAAGTCATCAGCATGAACAACAAGATCAGCTATGAACAAGACCTCGATCACCTACGACTGCTCAAGACCACGGTCGCCTTCGAATCAGCTGCTCCTGGCCGCACATGTGACCCGTATGAGGCGACATTTGATATATTGAAATTCCCCACACACTCGCTCCTTGTCCAGGATCTGCGCTCGAGTCGTTGCCGAGTCGTTGCCATCGGTCTCCAAGTGGAAACGAATGGCTTACGCAATGGCTTAATAGCTAACGGATGGCTTTACACGCGTCCTCACGTTGGCCAACGATGGATGGCCACGAATTTGCCGACCATTTGTAGGCTGGGCGCGTGCTTGAAGTATGGCCTTTGGACTCGTCAACGACTGCGTTAGCGATCATGGATGAAGTGATCGTCACTTAGACGTAGCTAGCAAAGGAGGTCGTGGTGGAAAACCAGAAAGAAGAGGAAAACCGTTGGTTGATCTACCGTTGGTTGATCTACTGAGGATCCACTTGTTCTTTCCCTTGGGTCTACTTGCGATTTCCCCTAGAATTGGTTTTTATTAAAAACTCCTCTGACCTGATTTTCAGATTTCCTTGACTTTCCTTTGGCTCTTCTCGGGATTTCCTTTGGTTCTACCTCTGGTTTCCTTTGGCTCTTCTTGTGCTTTCCTTTACATTTTGTTGGGAATTTCGTTGGCTTGACTTGGGCTTAACCTGGGTCTCCTTTTCCTTTTCTTTGGTTTTCTTACTTGGAATTTCCTTTAGTACAACTTGTTCCTTCATTCGTATCTAGATGTGTTTTTCCTCTTGCTATCCCTTTTTATTCTGACTCCACTTTGCTCCACTTATCTTTTGCTCTGCCTCACTTTTCCTTTTCATAGGCTCCACTTTTCCTTTCCTTTGCCTCCACTTTCGATTTCCTTTGCCTCCACTCGGGATGCCTTGGGCTCAACGTGCGATGTCGGCGGTTCGTCTGACGACGCCTGGCCCCACTTGCGATCACCGGCAACCGCTCGCTCGCTCGCTCGATCGGAAGGACGCCGGCTGGATGCTTCCGAACGAGGGGCCTCCGCTAAGAATAGACTCCATTCCGAGCACGTGCCAATGCGCACCGAGGCGGTGGCGAAGGCGACGACAGCACTCGATGCATGCGAAATGCAGCCTCCTGTCGGCTGGCAGCTGGCAGATGGCCGGCCGTGCGCCAGCCACCTGTTGACATCTGCAGCCACCAGCGGACGTGATCGTGGACAGTTGGAGGAGGAGGCGAGGAAGATAGAGGAGAGATCGATAAGAATGACGCAAGGAGAGAAACGATCGGAGAGGAGGCGGCGGAGCGAGGAATCGAGGAACACGAGTAGCGACCGCGACCGATCGGGCAAATAGAGAAACCCTTTATTAGTGCGGGTCGGGGGCGATGCGGCGACCTGCCGGCCTGCCCATTTCAATTAAGTGGCATCACCGCACACGATCGCCGCGCAACCGCCGCTACCGACCCAGGGCGCCGGCCGTTCTCGATAAGCCGCGATGCGGGATCGAATGGGATGGGGTTGGAATGGGATGATCTGCGAGGATCGGCAGCCACCCGTGAGATAATCACATCGTGGTAAATCAACACAAATCATCAGCTTAAGATTTCAATTAAGATTCCTGCAAAATCAAGGTCACGTCGCCACGGACAACCGACAACGGACCGCGGACGGTGAGCGGTGGACAATGGGCAAGAGACGGAGGCGACCACGTCGTTGGGCCCGATTATGATGATGATGATGACGATGGGCCGCCGATCTGGTTCGCCCATTCTCTTTTGGGGCCGGTTCTCGGCCGGCCACGCGTCACGTCCTCGTTCACGTCGTTGACGTCGTCCTCTAAGTGCGACGGGCATTCGCGATCATCATCAATAATGGACTCCCGGATATCGGAGCATCATCTTTAATGAGATGGCGACTTAAAGAGTTCGGCGGCAGGCCGGGCCCAGCAAGAGCCTGGGCGGGCGAGCGGGGACAAGAGGAATCGATTGAAGAAACGAGGGATCGAGCGATGGGATGCTGGGAGGATGGAGGGATCGCAGAGCGAGTGACCGTGGGGTCGATGGAGGAATCGCGGGATCGAAGGATGGAGCGATGGAGATGTCGAGGGATCTCGGCGCGGACGCGTGCGAGCTGGCATCACCCCGAGGAGCCGACAGCAACTCGTGAAATTGGCCACAGCAACAACGAGCCCGTCCACGGCAACCGCCGAATGCGAATAAAATGATAAATGAGGAGGACGGATGGAGAGGACGAAGGAGGCGGAAGGGGAGGGTTTCGGAACCTCCTCCAGGAGCCTGCGGTCGCCTGCAGCCGTTGCCGGTGCCGGTGCCGATGCCGATGCCGAAGACGCCGCGGACGCGGACCTGGACGTGGTCGCCGTAATGAGAGGACGGCGGTAATGGCTTGACGCGAATTTCGGGCCAATTTCGCCGAGGCAGACGCGAACCCCTGATTTCGCGGCCAAGTGTTATGTAATTTTATGTAAACTGATTGCCATAATTGGCTCCGGGGCATCCGAGTGTTGTTCAAACAAGGCTCGGCGCGGGCCTCTCATTATTGTCACCATTGGCGACGACGGACCCATCAGCCGGCAGGTAGAGGATGGCCGAGCGGGGCAGGGGGGGTCGAAAAGGGGCGTGGCGTTAACACAGGCGCGCTCGAACGACTCGTCGCCTGCCTAATTATTTGCAAATGACCAGAGTTTTTCAACACGCGCTCGACGCAGGCCCGACCGAGCCGCGAGCCGCGATCCGCGATCCGGCGATCCCAGGGCTTGCGACGTCGGCCCTCGTTCCCGATCCTCCATCCTTCGATCTCCGGTCTTTCGGTCTTTCGGTCCTCCTTCCCTCGACCGGCGACCGGGCCCAAATGAGATCCCATTTCGGAGGTTGGCGCGCGCGCGAAACCAGCCAATTTCGGTGAATAATGAAGAAATGTTCGGAAACACCTTTTCTGAAACATTTTGGGCAATTTCTGGAAACCCCACCACCCCCTTCAAATCGATTGACCACCGACCAGGGATGGGAACCGCGGGAGTCGGCGAGGTGGGGGAAACGAGGAGGTGGACGAGGGGCTTCTCCTGCGGCTTCCGGCCTCCGTTCCGGGAAGCCACCCAGCATTTTGACTCTGGCCTCAACTTCGGCTCCGGCTGCGGCCACGGCTTCGGCTTCGGCACCGCACTGGACCCTAATGGGCTGGAGGCCTGCCTGTAAATTTCTAAAATTAGTAGGAAAATTCAAATTAAATGCCGACCGATCGCGGCCTCGGTCCCCGGCCCCCGGCCCCCGGTGCTCGTGGCCAACTGGCGCTCGGGTGTGGAACAAAGTAAATAAAGTGGCAGCAATGAGTACAACAACAAGGAGCACCAATGAGTACAACAATGAGTACAACAACAGCGAACAGCGTCAACCAGCGAACAACGTCTTCTGTTTTCACCTGATCAGCCCGCATCGCCGTTTAAGCCAACAGTAATAACGAAGTCAACTGCGAGCACGCATTTGTGCGTCGGGCCCAGAGTTGCGGGTCGCGGGTCGCGGGCGACCGAGGGAAGGAGGGAACCAGCGAACCAGCGAACCAGGGTCCGTTCGTGGCCCCGGCTTCCGCTCATCGCCCCCGACTCCCGGCACCGACCACTGGGCTTCGTTCGGAGTTTATTGAGTGTGACAGGAAGAAGACCTCGAGCTCGGATCCCGGAGCTCAGGGCGCTTCCTCCGCAGCACCTGAAGATGTGGCCAACCAGAGCCGTCTCCAACCCCCCACCTTCCCCTCGCCCTCGTTCTCGCCCTCGCCCTCGCCCTCACCTTCGGCCGATCGCAGGCTGCGACGCTTTGGTGTTGTTGTAGCTTGGTCTAGGTGTTTAGTAGGGTTTTTCTTAATTGATGTCGGAGTCGTTGATGTTGTTGGCATTGTTGTGGTTGTTGTTCGCATTGTTATTGCTGTTGTTGTTGCTGTCGTTTCTCCGCCGAGCTGTCGTTGGGAAACAACCGAGCGAATCAGCCGAGCATTAGCGGCTGATCCGCAAATTATACGGGTGACAAAAACATTTCAACGGTTGTTCCTATCGGCACAGTTGTCGAGTTGTTGTTGCAGTTGTTGTGGTTGTAAGTATGCTGTTGGTAGTATTGATGTTGCTGTTGTTGTTGTAGTTATTCTATTAGCCACTCACTTAGGGGCGACTCCGGCCGACTCCGACCGGCTCCGTTGGTCAGGCTTCGGGGCCCCGTGGCCGGCTGGGCAGCTGCCCGGTTCCTCCGGACGTGTCGCCGGAACCCCTTCCCTCCACCCACCCCGCCTTCCCCTCCTCTCCCCTCACCTCCCCCAACTTCGCCGCTCTTCCTGGCCCGTGGTTTTGGGTCGGCGCCAGTCGATTCTGGAGGCGTGAAATCAATCAAACTGATACAGCCAATGGAAATACAATTAAAAAAAGAAAATGTACGCAAGCATCGTAGAAACTAAGACAAAATTTAGAAAAGAAGAAATAAAAAAACACGTGAAAGAAATTTAAAAAAGGAGCAAAACATCGACATAGAAAGTATACAAATACAAATTATTGTAATAAATTCCACGAAAATATTGAAAACTTATAAATGAGTGAAAAAGTGTAAAAAATAAAGACTAAATTTAAAAATCAAAACTTTAAAAAATCCTAAACCTAAAATTATAATTACAGAAATTTCAAACATAAAAGCAAATGCCAAAACTAATGAAATTAAATACATATTTTTTTTAAATTTGGAATAAAAAAGTAGAGTTTAATAAAGCAGAAAATCCAAAGAGAGAAATAGAAAAATTAAAGGAAATGAAAAAAAAAATTGCGGATTGGAACTAATGAAAAGAAAAAAACAGTCTTTTTGAAGAAATTTATGGTCCAATTGAATCACAATCTATAAAGAAACAATGAAAAATTAAACCGAAAAATGAAAAAGTAACACAATTAGAAGACATAATAAATTAACACAATTAGTAAAATTGGAAAAAATGGAACAATTGAGAAACCCCAACATTTACCGGACAATCGCAAAAAGCACGAGGAAAACAAATCAAGATAAACAAATAGAGAAAACACAAAAGCAATTTATATGAAAAAAATATAAATAGAAACCAAAACAAAAATAAATCCTATCGCAAACGATGGCTCGAAGTGGTTTTTGATAAATTATGATATCTTGTCAATTTGCTAGTTCACAACAACAACAACAACAATAACAACAACAACAACCTAAACCCAAATTTTCGAACCCCGACCTGGGCCGCAGACCAGATGGAAATGGAGCGGATCGTTGTGGGGGAGGCGGGGGAGGAAGAAGTGAAGAAGAAGAAGATGCAGAAGAAGCAGAGAAGAGTTCGGGGAGAGCCGAAGTGTTTCGGCGGGCCCGAACTTGGGGGAGCAATTAATTGGTCGGCCCAGTGTGAGGTCCCGAAGATTAACAGCTTTCAAATGGACACATTTAAGCACGGATTAACGCACGCACACACACAGGCACACGAAGACAGCGCAGGCCACAGACGAAGCCGCAGACGAACGATAGACGAAGCCGCAGCCGAAGACATGGACGAAGACAGCGGCTTAGGCAAATACAACAACATGCACGAAGCATCGACAACGGCATCGACAACGACATGGAGCTTTTTCGAGATGGACACACGTCGGTCTCTCGGTCTCTCGGTCTCTCGGCCTCGGTCCCGGCCGGCAATCAGCGGAATGACAAATGTGGCCCCATGGACGAGCGCGCCATGACGCGATAATGGGTCATTTTTCAAGCTCGCCCCTCGACGGGTCCGAGCGCCGTGAATTATGACAGACCGCGGTGTCCGACGTCGAATCCCCGATGATGACGAGTCGAAGACGCCGTTGACGACGACGACTATGATGGAGGAAAGCTTTCGGCCGAATTCCTCGCATTCTGCACGCTCCAACGAGGCCCGATTGGCTTCGCTTCCGGCCACCCCTGGGTGCGCTCCTGACCCACAGAGGCGTCGCGTCTGTCCACCTGGCAAGAGATTCCGAATCGAACCACCCCCCCCCCCTCCACCTTCGATCCTTCGGGTGGAAATTTGCAGATTACGATTTTCCAAGAGCCTCGCTCTAAGACTCCGACGAAGCCACCCGGCCTCGCCGTCGAGCGGCTGGAACGGGAGGCTTCGTCGGCCTCGGTCGCAGCAGAGCGAGAAATACAACAACAACACTCCCAACACGGCGCACACTCGCCACGGCCAAGGGTCGTTGCTGGCAGGCGAGCGCGCCTGTGTGTGTGTGTGTGTGCGCGATGCCGTTCGTTATCCGGCCAATGAGCGCGGGGCAGCTGGAAACTGGAAGGCAACAACAACAGCAGACAAGACACCGAACGGCGAGGCGAGCACGGATAAGAGCGAGCGAGCGAGCGAGCGAGCGTCGGCCTAGGTAGGAGAGCGTGCATTGTTGTTGCCGAGCGCTGTTGTTATTGTTGGCATTGTGTGTTGGGAATTGCTATTGTTTTTGTGTTTGTGGGTTGTTTTGAGTTGTGTCGTCGCTAGCGCTGGAGTTGGCCGCGCGCGGAGTTGCGATATATGCGGGTGGAGTCGTCGTAGGTGGAGCCAAGCGCTCGCCGCCGAGATCCCGTCTCGCCGCGTCTCGTGTCGGCTCCGCTCGGCTCGGCTCGACTCGGTCCGTCCCGGGTCGGGTCAGCTCGCTCTACCTCGTTCGGGCCGTCACTTAATTGGCGCCTTTGTTGTCATCGAGTTCGTCGCGGTCGGTGTCGCTCCCAGGCCTCGAAATCCACGCGAGTCCGCACCGCGAAAACGTCTCGAGGACGTCTCGAGGAGTTTCGGGCGAATCTCGGCGAGAGGAGCGAGTGCGAAAAGCGCGAAAATCGCGAATCGGTTTCGACCCGAGTTCGCAGTTCGTGTCTGTGGGTTCGAAATCCTTGTCTGTGAAGTTCGAAGTTCGTGTCTGAGGAGTTCAAACTTTGTGCTAGTGAAGCGCAAATCGCTCTTAAACGAGGAAGTCCGAGCGATCGCAGTCCGTCTGTCTGTCGGCCTATCCGTCTGTGGTCGGTTTAATGTCAACCACAGCTCGGAGCCCGACGGACTCCGGGGATTCCGCGGCTGAAGCGCGCCACTGATTTGTGCCCGAGGATTCGTGTCAGAGCCCGAGCCAGCGGCAGGTCCAGGTGCAGGTCCAGAGGCAGCCCCAGAACCAGCAACCGGCAACGGGGTTCGGAGGATCATGGTTGTGCTGTAAGTGCGGAAAAGGGAGAATTAATAAAAAACACAAACCGCAATCCCTCGTTGGGCGACGACGACCGCAAACGTCTCCGAAAATCGTCCTTCGATGGCCTGGTTCGGAACCTCGAACGCTCGCATTTCCCAACTTTCCAATGTCTCGACTCGCGGTTCCCGGATTTCCACGACTTCCCCGATTTCCCTCCTTCCTTACGCTTCCTTCCGACGGCCACACGCGAACGACCCGACGACCCGACGCCTCGCCCCATCCGCCTCCCTCATTAGCGGGAGAAAAGCGATTCCCCAGCGCCCAGCTGTGCGAGCGAGCGAGCGATCGAGCGATCGGTTCGGAACAACTTAGTTAATGGCATTTCACGCGCCATTCATCACCCGCCGGACGAGCCGAGCCGAGCCGAGCTGGGTCGAGGCGTCTGGAACCGAATTGACTCGACCCGACCCGAGCTGGAGCGACTCGTGCTGAAACGACCCGACCTCCAGCGAGTCCGGCTGGACCGACCCAGACCGAGCCGACCCGACCCGATCTGGGCCGAGGCGCTCCCCAACCGCGTCCCGGCCTGGACCACACAGCGAGCCCGAGCCGAGCCCGAGCTGGTCCCCATCCCGACGTCCACGACGACGACGATCCATCGATCGAAGCCTCCGACCGTTCGCCCCGGCCGCCGCCGTCCCTCGCCCCTGGGTCGTCGAAGAACCTCCGACCGATGTCATCTCCGGAATAGAGTCGTTTGTGCGTCCAGGGCCGCCGTGAGCGAGCGCGAGGGCACGGGAACATGTTGTAGGTGACAAAGTTATCGCCTGCCTACACGGCCGCGGCATCGGATCTGATAAGCGACGACAACGACAGCGACAACCACACGGACGACACCGGCGACCACTCGAGTGCCTAATTTGGCCGGCCACGAGGCTATTAGGGAGCGATCGACCCGACCCCGGTCCGGCCCGGCCCGGCCCGGCCCTCCAGAGCTGAATTGACCGCCGACGGCCGGACCGAGGGACGCAGGGTCGCCGGGACGGAGGAGGAGACAAAAGAGCCACGGCGAGCGACCGCACCAGGTATAAACAAATTGGCCATTTGCCCTGTGGGCCGATTTAAATTCGGTCTCGTGCGGCGCTCCTCGCACCGCGGGCCGGGCCGGGCCGGGCCACGCTTCGGTCGGCGCGCCCGGGGCCGAGGCGTCGTAAAACCCACAAAGCCACGAGAGCCGCGGCGGCGGCGGCGGCGGCGACGACGACGACATCGGCAGTAACGACATGAAACAAATAACAAGAGCAACAACAACACCGAGATCATCAACAACCACTCGGGGAACAACAACAACAGCAAATAGGACCCAAGAGGCCTCAACAACCTGCCGACTTCCCGGTACTTGCGGCTGGCCCACGGTTACCGAGATTTGTCCAAATAGTTAACACAACAATTTATGGCTAATTATGAACGAGCGGGCGGACGGCGGACGGACAGATGGACGGCCAGAGGGCCGGAGACGAGCCGAGAATCGACATAATCGACTCGTGCCTCGGTCGGATGCTCCATAAATCTTCGGCCGCGCTCGGCGATTAATCTCCCACACCTGAGCCGAGCCGAGCCGAGTCGAGCCGAGGCTTACGGAGCGCCTCGGGCGATGCGATGCGATGACGAGCCCGAGCGATCGATTGGCCGGAATGCGATCGCGCCCGCGCTCGCGGGTGGGGCGAAGGGCGGCGGCGTCGTGCGACGGGGGCGACGCGAAGCGAACCCAAGTGCAACGAACGGAACCGAACTGGGCCGAGACGAGCCGAGCTGAGCCGAGCCGAACCGGAAGAGAGCTCGGATCGAACTTCCATCGCTCACGACGATCGGGTTGCACAATCGGAGCGGGAGCGAGAGCGGGAGTCGGAGCCGAAACCACAGAGCTGGAAGCTGGAAGCTGGAACCGAAATCAATGCTGGAAGTTGGTGTCGAACTCAGAGCAGGCCGTCGGGGGCGAAGTCGGGGCCGGAGTCGCAGCCGAAACCGGAGCCGGGTGTTCCGAAATTATTGCCAGAGTCGGGTCGTAAATTTGTATCGCTCCGCGATGGGTCCAGACCCACCTCCGCGCGTCTCCATTTCGGCCGGGGAGCGACCTCGCCGACGCCGTGCTCGAGATCCCGCCACGCGATATCCCCAGCTAATAGCTCCATTAGCTTCGGCGAGCTCGATGGCCCGATTCCTCGTCACCCTCACTCACTCCACTCGACTCACACCCTCTCTCCCTCTCTGTCTGTCTCTTCCACAGCAATGCCTTCTGTTTCAACACGCGGAAGCACCAGACGAGCATGAGCGGCCAGAAGGGCAAGCGGGACTGGGACATCAACGACGCCGTCGTGCCGCCGGTCGCGGAGGCCGAGTTCGACGAGTTCTCCGAGTGGTCCGACGGCCACGTCCGGCTCGTGTACTCGGCCGCGAACGAGGAGGCCAAGAAGCACATCTCGGGCTGGGCGATGCGCAACACGAACAACCACAACGTGAACATCCTGAAGAAGAGCTGCCTGGGCGTCTTCGTCTGCTCCGAGGACTGCACGCTGCCGAACGGCGGCAAGATCAACCTGCGGCCGGCGATCTGCGACAAGGCGCGCCGCAAGCAGGAGGGCAAGCAGTGCCCGAACAAGGTCTGCCGGGGCGGGCGGCTCGAGATCAGGGCCTGCCGCGGCCACTGCGGCTACCCGGTGACCCACTTCTGGCGGCACTCGGGCAACGCGATCTTCTTCCAGGCCAAGGGCGTGCACGACCACCAGCGGCCGGAGCCGAAGAACTCGACCGTCTCGAAGCGGGCGTTCGGCCGGGTGGTGGCCCCAGGGGGGCGTGGCGCTGCCGCCGGTCGGGGGGCGGCGCGACGCGGGATCCTGACGGCGTCGACAGCGGCGACGGCGGCTGGAGGCCAGAAGGCCACGAAGGTAGGTGCGGGCCAGGGGTGGCGAGTGGGGGGGATCGTCTGAACCCAATCAAAATCGCTCAATTTCACTGACTCTCACTCTCGTTGGTTTTCCTCTCTCGCTCTCCCGCCCTCCCGCTCTGGCGCAGCAGACGTCGAGCAGCTTCTTCGGCCAGATGCTCAAGCGCAGCGCGAACCCGATCACGCACTCGGCCCTGGAAATCTACCAGTTCAACGGTGAGTAGCCGAGACACCCACCCCGGAAGCAGCAGACCCACTACAACAACCCCTCGCTCACTTCCGTTGCAGCCTGCGGCAAGTGCACGAGCTACAGCCACTGCACCTGCTTCATCGAGGATGGCCGCGCGCCTCCCCCCGCTTCCACACAAGCGACCGCCTACGGCACGTCGTCCGGCCCGCACCACGACTTCGCCGGCTACAGTCACGGCCACGGCCACGGCCACGCCTCGTTCGAGAACGCGAACCCCAACTGCGAGCAGGCGTCGGGCGGCGCCGTGTTCGCGGTGAACCACCAGCACATCACCTACAACTACCCCGTGTACCAGGCGTCGGCGCCCTCGACACCCAGCTCGCTGCCGAAGTCGCCGGCGGACCCGCCCCCCGCCTCCGCACCAACGCCCCTCTCGTACGCCGCCTGCGCCCTGCCCCACGGCCTGCACCGGCAGCGGGCGGACCGCGACGTCGGCACCGCCGCCGCCGCCCTCTACTATCCGGAGCCCCAGGTCCAGCAGGCCCACCTGGGGGACTTCGGCAGCTGCGGCGTCGGCGTCGGCGTCGGCTCCACCTACGGCAGCGCAGGGCCCTCGTCGGCGTCCTACGCCAGCGGCTACGAGGGCGGCCCGCCACACCTGGCGCCCGCACCCGCACCCGCCACCGCCAGCGAGCCGGAGTTCATCAACTACTCGCAGATCAAGCCGGCGCTCGCCGACGCCCACGCGGAGGCCGCGGACTGCAAGTTCGGCCAGGGCCAGGGCCAGGGCGAGCAGAGGCGTCGGCAGCACACGAGCACTGACGTCCCCCCCGCCGCCGACGGCGCCCCGACCGCCTACGAGCAGCAGCAGCAGCACCAGCCGCAGCCCGAGGCGGAGGCCGAGGCGCTGGGCTACGTCGACTGCTTCTACCCGCTGGAGGCGAAGCCGGAGCGGCGCGAGGCGTCCGCGGGCGGCCTCGTCTACGACTACGAGTACGGCTCGTTCGTGAACAACGGCTTCTACGAGGCCCAGGGCACGTACGGGGCGGGCGCCACGGTCGGCTACTTCGACACGGGCCCGCCGCACATCGCGCCCAAGCATCACCAGCACCACCACGCCTACGAGGGGGCGGCCGCCCACCTGATGGGGCCAGAGGGACTCGACTACTACGGCCACTACGGCGGCTACGAGCAAGCGCAACGTGCCGGCTGTGTCGGTGGCGTCGGAGGGGGCGCCCTGAACGAGCCGACGACGATTCTGGGGCCCTCGGCCTATCACAGCCATCATGGATGAGTGCTGCCGCCAAGCACTTAACTAGTTAATAAGGGTAGAGATAGAATGTTATTTAAAAAATAATGATTCGTGTTAAACTAAGCTATTTAAAATAAATTTCGTGTTAAAATAAGCTAAGACAAATATAAACGAGAGGTGTGTTTAATAAAAACAAGTTGTTGTTGTTTATTAATATATCGGGTACACAAACCCTGCTCGATGCGTGATTGCGGTTATCAACGTTAGGTGGCGCAGGGAGCACCACACACCATCGAGTCATCCCGCTCACACAACGGCCGTCTGTCAAATGTCTCGCTCTCGCTGCCCCGTCTGCCGAATGCAGCAAGTGTCAAAAACTGAAAAGCGCGCTTTTGCCACTCTTCGTTCGTCGCTTTCCGTTTTCTACGCTTTGACCGCATTCGCCATTCCCAAAGTTCACTTCTCCGTAGTCGGTTGGTTGCCTCGCGCTTTCCTACTCGCCACTCGAAAACCTCCATCAGTCAGTCATCTTTCCGGTTGATAATTCACTACAAGCCAGCCCCAAAAATGGTGTACGTCGTCAAGAGCAAGGTGAGTCCAGCGTCGGTCGCTTGTTGTTTCTTATTATTGCTTCTATCCATCATCTCCTCCTCATTGCTAATCGCAGTTCTCGCCATTCATGCTAATCATTCCGCCGCGTTGAGTAATCAGCGGCTGCGGCTTCGCCGATAGCAAATACTTATAATGATATCACTCGCTGTGCTCGTGGAAATTATGAAATTATCGGGCATCATTAAACTGGTCGGGTTCCAGCATTTTCCAGGGTTTCTCCTTGAACACAAGCCAAGAATGCGCCAACTTAAGTTTCAATTGGCTGGTGGAAATTCCCCAGCCTCTGATCGCCGAATAATCTAAATCGGCTGGAGCATGAGTTTGCACAAATCTGACTGGCCACCCAAAGGCCCTGGGCTGCTGCGTGTCGCCCGAGGCGAACGGCTACAACTCAATGGAGTCTGATTCTCTTCCTTCGTGCGGCGCCCCCGTCCAGCAGATAACTGCAATTCTCCATGGAATTCCACTAATTAATTATAAAATATTAAAATACGCTCGCCTTCAAGCTTGCGCCTTTGCCTTTGCCTCTGCCTTTGCCTGTGACTGTGACTGTGTTGTTGGCGTCGCTGCTCGTGTAGTTGTGGTTGTTTGTGGCGTAGTGGTTGATTGTCCACGTTTATCGAGGTTGCAGAAAACAAATAGATTCGATATCTGCGTTCTCGCCGTCTCGTTGTCTTCTATTCGGGTTCCTGTTGTTGTTATTATTCTTATGGCACTTGTTTGTCAGTCTTTCTCGACGTCCGTCCGTACGTCCCACAGTCTGTCCGTCCGTCCGTCCGTCCGTCTGTGTTGTGTTCTTAGATTCAATGACGTAATCCTATGTGTATTGGTCACCGCTACTACTTGGAGGAGGTTCAAAGGTCGCGCCATCTCCGCGGCCCAATTCTAGGGCAAGCAGGGTCCCCTCACTGCCGAAGTGGTGAAACCCCAATTCAACCCCTTTGAAACTGCAGTGGAAGTCACATGGGACCACTCGCTCCAGTGGGGTTTCGTGTCACAGCCAACTCACACGCTCACTTCGCGTTCTGTTGAAACGCTTGGCTGGTAACCCGTCATCTCTCTGTATACCGCCGACTCATCTTTCCTATCGACATCCACATTGCCACCACAATGAGACTCGTTGCAATTTGCAATGAATTCCAGCATTGAAAACCTTCGCTGTGCGTTGTAATCAATACACCAGATTAGCAATTACACTCGTCGGAGACTGTGATTTAATGCATGACCTCGAAATGATTCATAAAGTGGTCCGGCTGTTATTTACGTCCATCTCCATCACGATGCCCATTTCATGTCGTTTGAAATGGAAAGCACTTGCTGTTGCAATAATATTTCTAACACCGGGTCGTGTTTGTTGTGGGCGTTGCTTCGCTCGGGCCCTCCAGTTGTCCGAAAATACGAAATCAATGACAATGACTTATTTGATTTACGGACGTGGAGGTGATTCATTTCATTCGGCACTTTCCTCCGCATCATCGGTATTATTAGAGAAGCAGCAAATGATGTTCTGATCGTCGTCACATGCATAGTCTTCTAATGAATAGAGCTCTTCATGCGATTTCCAAGTTTCTTCTGTGGTTAACTTGCCGCTTGACGACCGACTTGTTTGCAATCGATTCGCTGTAAATATGATTTTAATTAGCCGTTGAATGTGGAGTTGCTAGTGCTGATGGGCTTCGGTGATAAGGCCAACAAGCAGCAGCCAATTCCCAATGACACTCCTTCTTCTAATTCGATGTTATTTCGATCGCTGGGGGGGACGGTTGAGGGAATGGAAATCTAAACGACATGCACTACACGTCGGTCGTCCTCGCGTTAGTTGCTTTCACCGCGCCGCTCACTGCCATAATCTCGCACCACATCGGCAAATACGACTCGCCGTGGTGTTAAGATAAGGACACCTCAGGCTGATAACGCAACTCGAAGGGCGAACCATTATTCGAATACGGGTGGTTGGCACTATGATAATGGTTTACACATTTGCATGAACGCTCCCTCGGAATCACTAACCACACAGTGACCGAGTTTGCGCCTCCGACTCCTGATCGCCGCCCCCTAATTGCAAGGCTTCGAGACCGCACTGAACTGAACTGAACGAACACCTTCGAAAAATCGACTTTCATAATATATAGTTATCGATTATATTTTCCACTTGCTCATCATGTTTGACCTAATTCCGGTTTTCTCGCCACCCTAGGCCGATTTCGATCAACAACTCGAGGATGCAGGCAGCAAGCTGGTCGTTGTCGACTTTTTCGCCACCTGGTGTGGTCCCTGCAAGATGATTGCCCCCAAACTGGCGGAGTTGGCTGCCGAATACAGCGACAAGGTTGTGGTCCTCAAGGTTAGTACATATTTGTTCAGCACATTTCAATATGATTGTGTCATTACCTCATCGAATTCACTTCATCCTACAGGTCGATGTTGATGAGTGCGAGGATGTCGCCATGGAATACAACATCTCCAGCATGCCCACCTTCATCTTCATCAAGAACAAGCAAACTGTGGAGCAGTTCGCCGGCGCCAATGCCCAGAAATTGGCCGATAACATGGCAAAGCTGGCATAAGGTTGCACCGTATCTTTGTACATCCAAAATAACCAGGACAACATCCAATAATTTAATAATTATATAATACGTTTAAAGTAATTGTCTTAACTTAAATTCCATAGGAAAAATGTTAAAATTCTTTTTTATAATTTTGCATAAGTTTTTCAATGTATTGATTGTACACCAGTTGCGACCTTATTAGTGAAATTCGAAGAGAGAAACATGAACATTGTTGCTTTTGATGAGAGTTGTATGTTTTGCACACTTGCACAGCGCATCACGCAAATGTAAGCTGACAATGTTATTATTGTAAAAGTGTTACTTTTCGCTAATTGATAATAAATGTGCAAACTTTTGTAAAAATATTCAGCGATATCTTAATTCAATGGGAACATTTTCTGCGTTACTCTATATACAATGAAATTCAGCCACCCGTAGTAATTTACTTCTGTAGTTTTTATGTCGCAATGAACTGAATTTTTTTTTGCTGATTTTTTTAATACATAATTGGGTGTTTTTATCCACAAATAATGTTAATTTTATTGAGCTTTGATAAGTAATGCTATTAATAATTTATAAACAATATAGAGTATTTAGGCGATTTTAAATACCTACCGTATAAAAAACCAAAATACTACTTACATGTGATTCCACCTTTTAATTGTTCATGCTTTTCGGTCAAAATCCCGTAATGTGAATAAATGAACACCTTTTCACAGAAATGCAACTCTGGGCTTTGACAGTTCGTCTTCGCCGTGTTTCTTCAATTGACTTTATCGCCATATGTTCAGTACTTCGCGATATGTCAAACTGTTTGTTTCGTATTTCGTGTTGTGAGCGGTGTGATCAAATATAAATAAAATATCCATAATCTGGATCACGGAAGTGTGAAATCAAAGTTCACCGATGTTTGAATGAATAAGCTCAGAGTTTTCGCAGTAATCAAAAGCAGATAGGCGCGCCTCTACGATCGGAACGCTGGTGATGAACCATGAGCTCTGTTTTTATTGAAATTAGCATTCACAAGGCGATTGATTGCAACAAACACTGCTCGCTGCTCGCTTTGCGAAGACCATAAATACGAATTATTGTAGAAGAAGAAATGCCAAAAATCATGTACCGTCCCTTGGCCACCGGATTGAAGGCCTCGAATCGCGCCTCACTGAGGTCCTCGACCTCGTCGATGCGCCAATACTGGTCCAGCTCGACGGCCACCCGCAACTGCATCGCCTTCGCCACCATCGTTTTCCTGGTGATCGTGTACGTGATCTGGAGCGCCTCGACGGCGGGCGGCGGCAACACAGCCACCTCTTCCAGTTCCCCGACGCACTCAGGTAATTTGCATGTCGTTCAAGTCCTGGTCACAGACCACGGGCCAACACAGCTAGAGCTACAGTTTTGGTCGCTTCACTAGGCCCACAGCATGCGTCGGAGCTGGATCCACGGCTCGTGGCCATTAGAGCTCCTCTTCTCCTGCACCAGAGACCGGGCCACCTTGGACTCGTCCAGGCGCCGCCAAGTGAGTAGGTCTGTCCCAGCGCGCTTCGTCACTCTAGCCAGTAATCATTGCTCCCCACTAACGGCAACACAACGCTGCCCGACCCGCTCCCCACACCCCGCATCGTGATCTTCGTGGAGTTCGCCCCAGCTTTCGGAGCACTCACTTACTTTCACTGACTCACCCGAGACTCGACGCGACCTGCGAAGATGTTTTCGAAACAAGCGGTTTTCCAACCATTGTGTGGAGCTTGTGAAATAGATTTCACAGAGCTTGGACTGGGCTCAAACCGACCTCATCGACAGCTGGAGACTCTTCTCCCTCCCATTTATCATATATTGCCATAATTGTAGCTTATGTTGTGCCTTCTTCCTCATGAGCCCCACATGCAGCTTGCGGCTACCTGTGAAAGCGTTTTGTTGTAAAGCACTCCATTAAAGTAAATATTTAACTATGCACCAGGTGGCAAGCGAACGCTTCGACTCAATGCTATTGCAATATCATATTATTACAACTTGATTAGCGAAATTACGGCATATTAAATATTTGTTTGGCTGTGTGTGTTTGTTTCACGCTACAAATGCAGGCACGAGTGCCATTTTAATTACTCCGCAAATTCGCGGTTCTCTCCACGGCTCCGCATGGGCATTTTTTCCAACTTTTTATCACCATCGCACAGGAGCCAATTGTGAAAAACCACACCAAATAAACTGGGAGCTTCTCCGCGAGACCGATTTGCATAATTTTGCCGAGTCTGTTGTTGTGGTTGTAGGGCTCTGGGGGACAACAAAATCGCATCGTGGCCCCCGGGGCTCCACTGGCGACCGCAGCAGGAAAATCGATAAGCAAAGAACTGCATGCAATTTACTGTGAAAATGGCAGTAATGTGAGCATGATTACAGGAACTGAGATATGCCTGCGGGTGTGGGTGTCGGTGTGAGTGTGGGTGGAGCAGCCGCAGGGATGGGGTGCCGAGGCCTTGCCCTACTCCACAGGCGGTTGAATCTTAGGCAACTGAGATGAGCTGCGACTGGGTCTTCAGCGGTCGGGTCATCGATCGGGGCTTCAGCTCAGGGATTGAACGCATCGCCTCGGACTTTCATCCAGCCGAACGAAAGAGCTTTCCCTAAGTAGTTCTCTTCATCACGAACTCGTTTCAAAATGTAGCCTTCTCCTAGTGAATTCCCTTCATATCGAATTATTTTCATAACAAATTCTCTTCCAAATTCCTTTCATAATGGGGGAATTCGAAATCATAACGAATTTGTTGGAAATGTTGGAATGAAATATTTGTTAATGTTGGAACATTTCAACACATCTCGTTAAAAGCATGTGCTGCGAGAATTGATATCAATCGAGTTCGCAGGAACGTCATGAGATAAGTTATCAAGAAACTCTGGTTCGTAGGGCCATAGCGCGTTTTGTCGAAATGAAGTGTCTCCCAAATTTCGCTATTAGTGCTTTTATTACTTATGTATATTGCGCCCTAAGTATCGACGGGCGATATTCTAGAGTTTACTGGCTTATAAATCGACGTAATAAATAACGAGGCCAGCATAAACAACGTTACTGATATCATAGCACGACAGCCATTTATATGAATATGGGGCAGACTCGCATATTCAACCGATGAATGCGAGTCAAAGGACATGCCTCCAACCTGTCTGGTGGTCGCGTCGATAAAAGGTCGAGAAACAATTAGCCGAGGCCATCAAATGACAGGGCTCAAATTACTTCTTACTAAACCGATTATAACACAATAATATGGAGGATTGTCTTTAGGTCTTCACCAATTGGTTTTGTTCGGCCGTGTCTGAAAACTGTCCGTGACTCATTCCAAGCGTTCGCTGTGGACACGAGACCTCAGCGGTAGACCCCACGACAATTTCGCACAGCACTTGCGAGCACTTAACGTGGATAAACGTGGGAACTTTTGTTTGTCCCTAATGTGGAGAGACTCCAAACGTTATTGACGTTCGCTGTTCGCGGTTACCGCGAAAAGCCGTCAAATCGAAATTCAATTAAATATAAATGTGAACCATTCGCAATCATCTACGTCTCCGCGTCGCCACTCAAGCGAGGGAGGAAGTCATCCATTAACACGTAAGAACGGCTCTGCTCCAAATAGCGGGCCACTCGACCCATCTACTCCATCATTGGATGTCGATGTCGATCGCGATGGCTGCATAACGCCAAAACAAAACACCCCACATCGCCCCATCGGACGCCGTCGACCGTCGGACGTGGGGATTTACGTAAGAAGTGGTTTTTCTACTTAGCAGGTAACTAGCGTCCGACGTCGACCACGTTTGATTAGTAAATAATGCACACATCGGCGTCGGTGCGGTTCCGCTAGCGTTGTTGTTTTGCCGGGCGTTTAGGTCAATTATCGATCCAAATTAGAGATGTACCAACTGTTTACCAACGCTACAGCCGGCAGTCGGCTTCATCCACCTGGCATTAAGGTATGATTTTTCGCCTCGCAACTCGAACTGCATCGTCTTTCGTCTTCCCTTGTCTTCTCTTTCCCAGCAGGCTGTGGCAAACGTTAGCAAACGTTTCAGCTTCAGCCAGTCGCCATATTTTGAATCTTTTGCAGGTTCCAACGACCATCACTGCCATTTTTTCTATATTAAAAACACTGGCACTGCGCTAATTTGATATTTTTAGAAAATGTTCGCGCACTCCCGGTGGTATTGTTTCAGGCCATTGCTATTTTCTTTTGTGACATCAACAGATTCTACATTAGCCCGCCCATCCCCACGCGAAGAGTATTCGTAAACTCGGCACTCCTTGTCTCTAGATCGATAGCGTTCTCTTTCAAGATCTTTCATGTCCTGCTATAAAGTCCATTGAACATTTACCCAGTACTCAAAGTTCTCATGTCGCCTTCTTGCTCTGCTCAGATACCAACATAATGGTGAACAACGACTCGGTGTACGTGTGCGGCGAGAACTTCTCGGACACCCGCCGGTACATACAGAACCGCTCGCGGCAGGACTACGCCAACCTGTCGACGATCTACTTCGTGACGCCGACGTACCCGCGGCGCGAGCAGATCCCCGAGCTGACGCGACTCGCCCACACGCTGATGCACGTGCCGCACCTGCACTGGATCGTGGCCAACGACTTCGCGTCGTGCAACATCTTCCTGGACTACGTCCTCAATAAGTTCGGTCAGTATTCTGCCACTTCTTTGAGCTAACTGAGTGAGTTTGAGTGAGTTGTTTCTTTTTCTCTCGTAGGAATCCCTTTCACGCACTTGTCGAGCCCCATGCCGGAGGCGTACCGGCATGCGAAGGACGTGCCGCGCGGCGTGGCCAACCGGCGGGCCGCGATCAGTTGGCTGCGGAAGCGCAACATCACCAACGGCGTCCTCTACTTCGGCGACGACGACAACACCTTCGACCTCAAGCTGTTCTCCGAGATCCGCGACACGCGTCGTGTGTCGATGTTCCCGGTGGGCCTGATCGGCGAATACGCCGTCAGCGGCCCGGTAGTGAAGGAGGTGAGACTGACTTCAATTGGCCTTCACACATGCGCCATGAGATGAGAACTTTTGCAGGGCAAGGTCGTCGGCTTCTTCGATTCGTGGACCGCGAATCGCCGCTGGCCGGTGGACATGGCGGGCTTTGCCGTGAATCTGGGCTACTTGGCCGAGCACCCGAAGGCGACGATGCCCTACTCGGCCGGCTACGAGGAGGACCATTTCCTGAAGAGCATCGCCCTGAAGCTCGACTACATTGAGCCGCGGGGCAAGAACTGCACAGAGATTCTGGTGTGGCACACGCGCACCCAAAAGGGAAAAATGCCGACGATCCGCATCAAGCAGACCTATCTCGATGATCGCTCCAATCTGGGGGCGCTGATGAAGGAACTGGAATTGATGGGAATCGGACATACGTCGGAGGATGAAGGTAATCAAGCCACCGATTGCTCGATAAATATACCAAATCTAACATCTTGTACTCTCATCTTTCAGGCGTGAAAGCGACAATCAGCAAGAATGGCAAACCGAAGCCACTTGACTACTTCCTGCGGTGAGAATCGGTCGAACCCAAAGCCCAAGAACTCGATCTCAAGTAGCTTTAATCGACAACTACTGACCAAACGGATCAGCCGCCAATGCGACGTCGGCGCTTTAAAATACTCATTCATTACGACCACATATCTTAATTATCGTCTGTCCATTTGGATCCACTGCAGCAGCCGGCGACTGCTGTCTATTTCGAAATGCAAATTGGCGGCATCAACAGACATGAAACAAGAATACAAATAACAGAACAAATCGCCGTTCGGTGCTAGTACCGTAGGAGCGCACAACGTTTACTAATTTTAATGCTATAGGTTAGATTTTGTATAGAAGAGAAGAAGGGTCTTGCTGTAAGTGCATACGGTGCAGTCGTAGTATTACGCATATTAGGATCCTTCAGCATGAACTATACGATTATTGTTAGGTATGAACGATTGTAGTGAGTGGACATCGACAGAAGAGCGTTCAGTACTACATAAGTTAAGGTAATTTATTGCTATTGATGATCATGATGATGACGATTCGTCTGCGTTGTCAGAAGCCATTTCTGTATCAGCCATTAGAGCAAGAGGTCATGTCCATTATACATTGTATGCTTTGTCGTCGGGCTTGACCCGAACCCTGGTTTCATACAAACTGTAATTATTTATTTATATTCAGTGATCATATACATAGTATTCGTTTTATAAGTTCGTAGAATTTTTCTCTACTTACGCCAGTTATTGGTTCATACAACATTCGGATGTTGTACGGACTGCGCGAGAATTGTTTCCTCTAAATGCTAAGAATTAACTTATTTGTAATCATATAATAAAACCTGCCAGAGCAGCTGCGTCTGCTTAGATTAGCTTCGTAGTCGCTAGGCTAGCTCTAAAAGACTCCGACTCCCGCTCCGTGACTCGTCTGGGACTCTCCCTCCAGGTTGTGCCATTTGTCCTGAGTTGAATGTCGTCCTCTCACAGAGCCGTAGTAGTCACATGTTCCATGGAACATGTTGCCTTCAACTTGGAAGCCAATGAATCGTTAGCGTGGGTCTTGCAATTTCTAAACTAATTTTGTTGTTGTTATAATTTCTTTGCATCAAATAAATCGTAACATACTTTTTCAACAATATGTTTTATTGTAGACAATGAATTCACATCCTTTCTAGAAATTCTCTTCCTTCCAAGCTCTGTGTGTTCCGAGCTGATGATTTTACAACTGAGCATTGCGAATTGAGACAACGCAAAGGAGCCGAAGGAACCAAACTCGAGCCAGTTTACGTTCCAATTTATCGCGCCGTCTTCGAGTGCAGCTTGCGTGATTCGTACGTGTCCATCGTCCGGGAGCCGCCGCGTCCGCCGCCGTGTGGAACACTTTATTGCCCAGACATGCCGCAGCAACTACCTGGATGCTCCTTCCTAACTTGGGACTTCTTGGGGATCAAAGACATTGTTGCATTGCCGTCCTGCGCTCCGCTCTCTGCCTGCCTGAGCCGGCAACGAACGGCACGAACTTCCATCCTTCGTCAGTTCCACACACTCGATTCCCCAGCCTCGATTGCCCGCCACGGTTGAGGGCTCGGCCGCCTTCCCCGGGACCCCGGGTCGCCGCTCGCTGTCTCCGCCGGACGAGCTCGAGGCTCAAGCATCAATTGCACCGAAATGCGGATGGGATGGTGGGGGGAGACGAGGCCCGCAACAACAACAGCGCCGAAACGGCATCGACACCCACACAAGTGTCGACAGGAGCCGTTGCCGAAGCCCGAGCAACCAAGACGAACAGGAGTCGAACGAAAGTTATTGGTGTTGTTGCTGGCCTGTGGAAATTATTTTCACCACTTGCTGTCGGTGTCGGTGGCGTTTTTCATCCGTGACTCGTGTGGGGAAACTTGTGTTGGCCGCCCGCGCCCCACGTCGACCGCCCTCCCGCCAAGGCTCCAATTTCGGTCGCTGTGTCTTTGTTTCTCACGGAGAAGCCTTCGGAGGAGGCCGTCGAAGTTGCTCCGAGGAGTGGGGACCAGGGAGACCGCGGGATCTGGGGCGACCTGCGTCGGGGATCGCGAGGAGTCCCAGGATCGCATCTGCTGAGGGGCAGGCGGTGGGTGGTTGGGGTCCGGACGTCACTGCCAGGCGATAAATATCCCATTTTGCATACACTTCCTGCCCCTCCTCCGCCTTCTGCCTTTTCAACTCCTCCTCCAAATTTTTCTACTCCTGATCCTCCTGCAGTCTTTTCTCCTCCTCCTCCTCCTCCTCCCCACGCCGTTCGCCCCTCCCTCTCTCAACGGGGCGTCGCTTCTTGGCGTGAGCGGTGATAAATTTCTTGATTGCTCCGCCACCGAAAGTGGATGCGGATGCGGTGACCGCCGCCTCTCGCTCCCGGCCCCGTCGCTCCCAGGACGAAGACAATAAAAGTTCGCCCATAAAACTCCGCACTTCATTTTGAGCACCGAACGAGTGGAAATTAAATTTGAAAATAAGTTGCGCCCAGCTCACGCTCGCCCGTCTCCGCCGCCCTCCCGTTCACGTTCTCCCTTCTCTCCCGCGTTCCCGTCACTCGGTCCCGTCTCCCGCCGCCGCCTCCCACTGCCGTCTCTCGCTCTTCCCTCACTCTCTCTCTTCTTCTCACGGTGCAGTTCATTTCCCATGAACTCCAGGAGGCGAGTGTGTGTTTGGGTGTATGCCCGTGTGTGTGTTTGGTGTGTTTGTTTGTGTGAGGCTCGAGTTGCACTGAGAGATAAGTTTGGCGTAGCGGAAACGGACAACGGTGTGAAGTGGGAGCAGGTGTGTGTGGATGCGTTTGTGCATGAGTGAGTGGGCCAGGCAGGCGAGTGTTCAAGTGTGTGTGACGGAGTGCCAGAGAGAGAGCGAGAGAGAGAGAGGGGGAGGGAGGGAGCGAGATCGGAGGAAGCAGTTGATGAAGCGGTGATTGGGGAATCGCCACGAAGCCAATTAAAACTCGAATGAAGCCCAATAACGCAATAACAACAACAACGAAAACAACAATAGCAAAAACAAGAACAAAAGCAACCATAACAAAAACAACTTCGGACGATCGACAACAACATCGGCTACAAATTGATTCTTAATTAGCGCTGCGATTGCGAGGAATTAGCGGGGATTGAGAAGGACTCGCAGGAGGCCGAGGGCAAGGGGAAGAGGATGGTGAGGGCAGTTGGTGAATGGGAGGATGCAGGGGTTGGTGAAGGGGCTCGGCATGCGGGATTGGGAATGGTGAGGATGACGAGGTGCTGAGGGGGGTCGGAGGGGCTGGAGGGGAGTCCGAGAAGGGCGAGATGGAGCAGCTCGAGTCGCTCCCGAGCCAGGGCCAAACAAATCCTCTTCTCTTTGCCTCCTCCTCCCCCTCCACATCGCTGCAGCTGTCGGCCCCCTTGTGGCTGCCCCGCGACGCAAACGAGTGGACGGACGGATGGACGAGATCCCTCCTAAGACGCCCGCGGCTCTGGCGAAGCTCCGGAAATCCGCGCGAATCAAAATCTCGAGTGTTCCATTAAGAGATTGCGGCCTGAACCTGCCCGAACTTCGCCCACTCCCTCCCAGCACAACTCGCCCTATTTCGCTCTGCATAATTCTCTCTCTCCCTCTTCGTTCTTCTCAGGCTCTCCCTCCTTCGCTCTCTCACAATCCTTCTCCTTCAGCCTCCATCTTTCTCTCCTTCTCGGTCCCCACCCTTCGATTCCTCTCTCCATCCGCCCTTCGTTCCTCGTTTCCTCCCTTCCTCCCGCCGATCGCCAGAGCAGCAGCAACAGCAACAGGCCACCAGCAATAACGGGAATTATGGAAATTATTAGTGAGTTAATGGCCTTGTGTGAGTGGAGTGTCTGTGTCTTCATGGGTTTGCGTGTGTCTGTGTGAGGACTTCGTCCACTCCTCCCTCCCTCCCCTCGCTCCTCGTGGCCAACCTCGAGCAGCTCGCGCTGGTTCGGCCTCGTTAATCACACGAATCGAATCGCTTTGAGCCGCCACTGGCGACGACCCCCAAGGCGCCAACCGCGGCCCGTGGTCGTCGGTCGTCGTCCGTTGGTCGCTGGTCGCCTGTCGCTGGTCGTCCGTCGTCCGTCGTCCCTCGCCGACCGACGACACCACAGCATGTCAGAGGCCTCGCCTCGCCCCAGCCCCTGCGTCGCCACCCCCAACCCCTCCGGTCGTCGCTCGTCCTTCGCGCAGCCCTGAACAGATGAATTCGTGCGTCTGTGTGGGTCGTGAGGTTGTGTAGTAGCTGTTGTTGTTGTTTGTGGTGATTTGTTCATTTTGTTGCTGTTCGATTGTCGATACTGATGCAGTTGCCGCTATTGTTGTTGTACTAACAGTCGCTATTGTTGTTGTACTTATTGTAGCTATTGTTGTTGCAATTGTTGTTGCAATTGTCATTAATCTGGCATTGTTTATGTCACTGGTTTTGTCTTTGTTATTGTCATTGTCATTGTTATTGACACTGTTGTTGTAGCTTTTGTCATTGTTGTTGTTGTTGTTGTTGTTGTTATATTGTTATTGTTGCAGTTTGACACTGTAGTTGTTGTAGTTGCGTTTTCGCCATTGTTTTCGTTGTCCTTTGGTCGATGTTTTTGTCTTTTTCTTATCGGCCTCGCCAGTGTTTTTGTCATTGCTTTTATTGTTGTTAATGGCTTTTTGCTACTTTGTTGTTGTTGTTTTTGTTGTTCCTCCCGTCCATCGTCGAATTCACAGCCGCGGCTTCGAATGCACTCGAAACTAAATCCAACCGAAGTCCGAATGAAACGCGCTCCCGCCTCCGGTCTTCAACACGCGTTCCTCTATTGTGTGAGTGTAAGTGGTTTGTGTGCGTGTGTGTGTGTGTGTGTGCGCAGCCATTATCAAGTAATAATAAATTGCGTTATTGTTGAGCTCTCACACAAACACAAACACACGCACACACATCCTTTCACTTACAAATTACAATCTGCAATTTGTCCGTCCGTCCGTCCGTCCGTCCGTCTGTCTGTGTGGCTGCGTTTGATAAAAGCACACAACGAGAGCTGCAACAACAACAACAAAAATGACAACAACACCAGGAAGAACAAGAACCACGACAACAACAATTCCAGCAACAACAACAACCAACGAACCGTTGCATTAACCCAAAGCAACAACCGCCGTTTTTATTGCGTTTCCGCCTCCCGCTTCCGCGTCCGCTTCCGCATCCGCCGGAAGCGGTCGGCGTAATTCGTTGGCAGCTCGCCCTCCGGTTGTGTGTGTGTATGTGTGTCTCCGTCCCTCCGTGTGTGTGCGTGGCTTGGAGAGAGAATTTTCCAAAGCTCGAAATTGCTTCGGGCGGAGATCAAAAAAATGAATGCCCTAAAATGGTCTGGCGCTCGTTCGGGCCACGGGACGGGACTCGGCGCGAGGGACGAGGGAAGGGGAAGGGGAGGGGGAGGGGCCGAGAGCTCATTTGCTGTTGCCTGGTGGTTGCTTCCTGTGGTTGTTGTTGTGCTGGTATCGTAATGCGAACAACGCTGTTGTCGAGCTGGTCTCGAGAGAACCCCGAGCTCATCCTGAGCCGATGGCAGGCTGATCCTGGGCTGATCCCGGCTTGATCTCGGGCTAATCCGATCTCTTGATCTCAGCCTGATCTCGACACTTGGCCCCATCCTCGGAAGGCTCCACAGTCCGGGTTGCCCCGAACTCGGACTCGGACTCGGACTCGTCCTCGACCCCCGTCTCCGCCTCGTCCCCGTCTTCGTCGAGAACCTCGTCGCCCAGCTCGACCCAGTCCAGCTCGACCCCGTCCAACTCAACTCGGTCCAACTCGTCCCCCTCCAGGCCCCCGAGACCTCTCGACCTGTGTGCGCGCCACCCCCATTCTCCGCCCATCCTCCCACTGGCCACATGCATTGAATTGCTCTAAAATAAATCGAATCCGAGCCCTGCCCCGCCCCACCACCGTCTCTGACCGCCCGACATCGCTGGGACCCGCCCTCCCGGCCTCGCTCCCTTCCTCCTGCTCTCCTCGCCGCCCGGGGCCGGCGAAAACCCGGATCCTCCTCGGCCATGTGTTGTTTTATTTCCGCTTCCGCTTCCGTTTGGTTGTTCTTGTGCATTACGAACAAGCACGAAGGGAGGAGGGGTGGACGGGAGGACGAGCGGCAAAGGAGGGGGTGGGGAAAGGATGAGGGCGAAGGTGGGGGAGGCGGTCGGGTGTCAGTTGGGGATTTGAAATTGCTCAATTTTTCATGCTGCTGTGGCTGCAGACGCTGATGCTGTCGTCGTCGTTGTTTTTGTTGATGTCCTCGATGTTGTTGTTGTCGACATTAGTTCTGTTGTTGTTGTCGACATTAGTTCTGCCGTTGCCGCTGCCGCTGCTGCTGCTGCTGTGCCCTTTTGGCCCCCCACTTGATCCCTCCTCCCTCAGGCTCCTGCCCTTCGCCTGTGCCAAACGCACCGAGTGAAAATATTGAAAACCACCGGCTGTCGATTATTATTCTCGACTCTGTGTGTGTGGGCGCGCCTTGTCTGTGTTTGGGGGTGCGTTGTCGGTGTTGCTGTTGCTGCTGCTGCTGCCTCTGTGAACTGAGCGCATTCCTCGGGCCCAGTGGAGTCGAATCGCGTCGAGTCGAGTCGAGTCGATCGAGTCGCTTCCGGCCGGCCGCCGATAGTTCTCCATATTTCTCGATGGTCCATTAGCCGTAAAATTTTACAATTCAACTCCCATCGTTGCCACAGCCTCGCCAGGCAGGCCGTCAGCAGGCCCCACAGCAACAACAACGAGGGCGGCAGGAGTGACCAGAACAAGAGCAAGCAACCCAAGCCATGCCAACCCAACCCCACCCGACCCTTTGGCTACGCCGAGAACGCTCGAGTCCACGAGCAGACGAAGACGAAGGCGGATGCGAAGCGGAGGCAAAAGAGGCGAAGGCGAAGGCGAATGAGTTGAAGGAGGAGGAGGAGGAGCCACACTGGACGAGTTCGGAAGAGGAGCTCGTGTGGGGTCCTTGGGTCCTCCTGGGGCCCTCCTTTGGTCCTCCCTGGGAGGGCCGATAAAAAATGTGTGTATTTAGCATGTGCTTATAAATTCCCGATTCGCAAGTGAGCGAGGGAGCCACCGAGGAAGGGTGCAGCGAGGTGGCAAGGGGCGAGGAAGAGGGCGATGAGTGGGCGAAGACAGGACAGAAATGGGGCCGAAGAGGAGGACAAGGCGAGGGCAAGGACGGCGAGAAACTTGGGGACGAGTGCGGAGGCGCAGAGGGGGTCGTGGATGAAGACGAGGGCGAGGGGAGGACGAAAATAGGGAGCATGAGGATGAGGAGGCCTCGAGGATGAAGACGGCGAGTCGTGGGCGCGCAGAGGGCGATTCGGGAGCGATGGAGGTGGGCGGAACGCGACGATCAATTCGTCGTGGTCACTTGAGACCGCCACGAGCAGAGCAGCGGGTCTGCCATCGAGGAGACGGAGGCGAGTCGGGGAAGAGTTGGCGGTGAATTGGGGGCGACTCCGGCCTCCCACGGACTCCTTGGGCCCTTCGTCCACCTCCCGATTCGCACGAAGCTCACGCACGGCTGCCGCTCGTAAGCGTTGATTGCATGGCCTCGTAAAGCCGTCCGCTGCACGTCGCCGGCTGCGGCCTCAGTCGCGTCTCCGTCTCTGTCTCCACCTTCTTCTGTGACTCCGGCTCCGACTCCGTCTCCGTCTCCAACGTCGACCGCGTCTTCGTCTCCGGCCCGACTCTGTCTCCGAGTCTCTGTCTCTCCGCTGCAGCTTCGGCTCGTCTCCAGCGACTGCCCACGAGCCACGCGTGCGGCGACCCCGGCTGCCGCCCGGTGACGGTCGGTTCGCAACGGGCCAAATTAATATTGGCCGCAACTGTCGGGCCACCTGCGGACCTGCCGGCGAGGGCTGCCGACCACGAGCGAACGCACTCGAGCGCACAGACGGCAGGCAGGGACGTGATCGGAGGGACGGGGAGACGCACGAACACACACACAGACACACACACTCGCATTCTCCCTCCAATCACACAAAGCCACTCGCACTATCGACGGCACGTAGGCGCTGGCGTAGATTGGGAGGATCTCGTGGAGGCCGGGGAGCACAGCAGTTGTTGTTGTTGTTGTTCCTGGTGATGATGCTGTTGTTCTTGTTGTTATTGTGTTTGTTGTTGTTGTAGTAGTTACTTTTCAATTTGTCGCCTGTCGCTTTATCTCCGTTGTTATCGCTGTTGTTCCATGGCCATTGCTGTTGTTGTTGTTGTTGTTTTTGTTGTGGCTGGCGATTTTGTCGCTGTCGCCATCAGGACGAGCTCCGTGTGATGGCGAGGTTCAGGGAAGGCGACCTTCAGGCTGGACAAACATCGGCAACGACGCGCTTCGGTATGGAGGGCGAGCAAAGGACGGACCGACCGACGACCGATGGACGACGGACGACGGATAGACAGACAGACAGACAGACGGACAGGCGGACGGACGGACAGACGTCGGTTGTGCGTGCGAGTGCACCGAAAGTCGCTCGGGCTTCGTGAGCGGGGAGCGGGGAGCGGGGAGCGGGGAGGCCTGCGGGGTTCCAGCAATCGAGGCCTTCGAAGCAGAGCCGTCGAGCGAACCCTTGGCTCCTCCTTTCCCCAGCCCCGTTCCGCGTGTCCCTTTCCACCCCTTTCCCACCTCTTTTCCACCCTCTTTCTACGCTTTTTCCTTCCCTTTCCCTCCTTTCCTCCCTCTTCCTCGCACTTCTCTCCCTCCGTCTTGCATTTCCCCTCGTTCTCCACAGTTCCAGCCGATTCCCTCTTTTTCTCCTCAGTTTCCAATATTGTTCCCTCTTCTCTCCTCCTTCTTGCCACTTTGCCTCCCCCTTTACTCTGTCTTTTCCATTCTTTTTTTCCATTTCCTTCCCGTTTCATCCCTCCCTTCCTTTATTTTTTCCTTTTCCATCACACTTCTCAATTTGTATCTTTCTCTTTTCTCTTAATTTTCCTCTATGTTTCTTCTCTTTACCATCCCGCTTTCTCCCTTTCGTCTCTCCTCTTCTCCTTCACCCATTTGTCTCCTTCTCTCGCCATCTCTCTTTTTCTCTCTTCCTATGGCCTTCTCTTGACAGTTTACATTTTTCTGCCCCCTTCTGTTCTCGTTTTCCTTCTCCACTCCACTTCGTTCCCACGCATTCCATTCGCCTTCCCTCATTTCTCTGTCATTCCTCTTCATTTGTCCTTCTCCAGTTTCCTCCCTCGCCACGCTCCTCCCCTTCCGCTGGCTTTCGTCAATTTTCACCCCTCGTCCATTTTTATGCGATTTCCTCCCATTTCTCTTGCTCTTCTCTTCTCCCCCCTTCCCACAGGCATTCCTTCGGCATTTCCTTCCCTCTCCCCCGAGCGCCGGGGGGGCTGAGGGGGGAGGAGGGTCCGGAGTCGCTGCTCATGATTTATTCGTCAATTCCCGGAATGACTTCAATATTTGCAGGCATCCGCAGCAACGTCGAACACGCGGACACACATACACACACACAGCCACAGAGACACACTGACACAGAGCCACCCACACTATGGCACGATGACAATGTGTCACCACAACAGCAACAACAACAACAACAACAACAACAAGAGGAACTCAGACAACTTGGCTGATGCTTCATGCAAATCGACGACAAGGCATATTGTTGTTGTTGTTGTTGTGGTTGTTGTTGTTGTGGTTGTTGTTGTTTTAGTTTTGTTGTTGTTATTGTTCTTGTTCTTGAAAATATTGTTGGTGTTGTAAATTTTGTTGTTGTAAATCTTGTCATTGCATCGTTGTTACTGTACATTTTTTTGCTGCTGTCATTTTGTTCTTGTTCTTGTTCTTGCTCTCGTTGTCATTGCTATTATTATTGAAAGTCGTCCTGTGCTCGCCGTGTTTGTTGTAATTGCAATTGTTGTTGTTGTTGTTGCATTCGACACACCCCCCCCCTGCGCTGCTGCTGTCGAAATTGCTGCGTGGAGCATCCTCGGGATTCTGCGCGCTAATAAAAAATACTTTCGTCCGTCGTGGCGGATCCCGAGCGGTCTCCGGTCGTCCTCCGTCTCTCCATCGGTCCCTCCATCGGTCCCTCCATTTGTCTCCTGCTCCCTTCCTCTTTCTTTCGTCTCGCTCTCGCTTTCTTCCAGCCCCAGTCCCAGCCCGAGCCCTCGACAGTTTTATTAATATTAAAATGTTTTCATTTTGGCCGAGGCAGCCCCACCACCCCCCTTCCACCTCAGGCCCTCCCATCCTCCATCCACCGACCCCCCTTGGCCCGCCCTGACGGCTCTGACAAGTCGAGTCTCGTCTCGTTTCGTCTCGTCACGGGAGGCGCCTCGAGAGGCTCCGCGTCGTCATAATCCGCGTCTTGTTGATCCTCGAAGTCGCTGCCACAGGCGCGCGGATTCGTCTCCCGCCTGCTCTCACTCCCTTCCTCCCTCTCCCCCTCTCCCTCTCCCACTCCCTCTACCAACCCCCAATTCCTCCCTTCTCAATCTTCCTTCCACTGCCGTTTATTCGTCGCCCACTCCTCCTCAATTTCCCTTCATTCAGCGCCCTCTCAATTTGCCGCTCCTTCTCTCCATCTCAATCTCCCTTCGTCTCAACCTCGCCCTCCCTCCTTCCCTCCTCCCTCCACCGCTCACCTCCACCTCCTTCGAGGACGATTATCTGCTGCATTATTAATTCCACTTTTGCTCCCTTTCGCTCCTCCCCCGGCCACCGACTTCGGGCTTTTACAGTCGATCTTCCACTTGTTGTTGGCCGCTTCCAACCATGTACACGGCAGAGGGCGGGAGACTCCAGGCTGGGGGCGTGGCGACCGGGGCGGCCAGCGCCGCGTCCTAACGAAATTTCCCAAATTCGTTAACGGACTCGGCCTCGTCTCGGTCTCCGCCCCGCGAACCCGGAACCCGGCGCCCGGCGCTCCCGAAACCCGGTCGATGGAGGCGGGTTCGAGTCCTTCGTCCTACGTCCTTCATCCCGCCGCAGCTGGAGTCCCCCGTCTGTCCGTCCGTCAACCGAAACGCGCCGCCGGGAGAATCGCCTGGGGCTTCCGTGAAAACTTCTCGCAGGACTGCCCCGAGGCTTCTTCGCCGGACCTCGTCGACTGGCCCGACGACGTCTTTACGACGTTCCGGGATTTACGATTCGGCAAAGTTGAACGGAGAGGGGGAAGTGGAGGGGGTGTGTAGGGGGCGTGGCCAGAGGGCGGCCGGTTGGGCTCTCGGTCACCTGGGGAAGGCGAGCGGAAAAGTTGCAGTTGCTCGAGCAGGTGTTGTGGGTTGAGTTGCGGGTTGAGTGGATCTTGTTGTTGTTGTTGTTATTCTTCTTCTCCTCCTTTTTCTTCCTGCCATTGTTGTTGTGGTTCTCCTTGTTGTTGTTGTTAGTGGCGGTGTTATTTCAGCGACTCCATTGCATCGCTCATCGTCACATCAAACTTTTAATCTTTTGATGCCGTTCTCTCGACGATCCTGCTGCAGCTCCCTGTCTGTTGTGGTTGTTGTCGGCTGTTGTAGTTGTTTTACTCTTCTTCATCATCTTCTCCACCTTGTTATTGTTGTTGTTGTTGTTGTTGTTGTTGTTCCGATGATGAATGCCCGCCGATGTCGTCGCCGTGTCCCGGTCCTTCTCACTTTACACGGAAACTTCTTGAAACAAAAACCACTCGAGCCGGGAACCCGACGACGTCCGGACGGAATTCAATTTCCTCAACTCGCCTCGCGGGGGGAAGGGGGGTGGGGGGCAGTGCCGGGGGTCATGGAGTGGATGCAGGTCTGGCGACGGGGGCGGAAACGGAGTCGGTGACGAAGTCGCTGCCTCGGGACTCGGACTGCATTTTTAAGCAACATTTTCAACAACTCCGACTGCCACGAGCCCCGGCAGTGGACACGATGTGGCGACGACGACAGGGATGGCGGCAGGGATGGCGGCAGGGATGGCGGCAGGGATGGCGGCAGGGCTGGCGACATTGAAGACGACAGAGGCGAAGGCGACTCAAGGCGACGACAAGGGGACGACAGGAGAGGCTGCGAAGTCTTGAACAACTGTTTCAGCTCCCAGGCGTCTGCCACGTCTCCCAGCGGACCCCTCCTCCCCTTCCCTCGTCCATCCTCCTTCCCTCCATTGGTCCCTCCCTCGCCTTCCGCGCGGCCGGACCTTTTGATTTGCAGTTTCTTCGAGTTCTGCAATTAATTGAAGCCCAAGCCCAAGTTCGCCCAGGAGCCCGGCCTGGGTGGCCGCCATTCACCGAGTCCACGCCTCGTTTGCCACGCCCTCATCGGCCCCTCAACCGCCCCACGGTCGCCCCTCGTTCGTTCCCGGGTCGCCCCTCATTGGCCTGGCCTCCCGCCGCCAAGCGATTGCGAATTTATGCGGCCGAAGAAAAATCGAGGCCGGTGAACAGAAGTCATTGGCTCAAAGGAGGTGAGCAGGGCGGGACCAGGGAGGTGGGGGTGACGAGGGAACGAGGGTTGACCGACCGACCGACCGACCGACCGACCGACCGACACCCGCCCTTGCAAAGGACCGCGAACAAAGGCGAGCCGGCAATTAATTATTGTGCACAGGACCCCGGCGCTCGTCCTTACGCGTTATGACGACTGGCTTCGCCTCTGACCCCCCCATCGACCTCCCCTTCCTCCGACCCCTGCCCTCAACGACCCACGTCCTCCACCCCCAACGACCTGCTCTTCCTCCTCCTCTGCCACTCATCGCCTGCACCTGAGCCGGCCCCGTGAAGCTTCTTCAGTCAATGGACTTGGCGCCAATCGTGGTATTCTCGGTATTCTTGACGGACCGGCAGGAGGTCCTGCGGGTCCTTTGGCTCGTTTGGGTTCTTCCCACCGCTAGTGGGATCGATTGGTGAAGATCGCGATGGAAGGCGACAAAACAAGACGCGATAAATTGCGAAGCGACAGGCGACAAAACGAGAGGCGGCAAAATTAATGGCAACAGACGACGGCCGGGAGAACGAGATTCGACTGGCGACAAAACATGAGGCGACAAGCGAGAGGCGACAAATCCAGAGGCGACAAATCCAGAGGCGACATAACTTGAGGCGACAGAACTTGAGGCGACAAAATGAGAGACGACGAAACGAGAGGCGAAATTTGACAAAACTGAGGCGACAAAACATGCCTTGAAGCGACAGGTGGACGAGACGTTGGACGTATTGAGAAGACGTGAGTTGACGTAAGGCGACGTAGGGCGCTGCAAGGACTCGCGACGTGAAGCGGAGCTTGTGGCGAATTTCGGTGGCTACGACGAGGGATGGAGGGAGCAGAACGAGGACCGAGGACATGGAGGATGTGGTGAAAGGAGGATGCCAAGAAGGATGAGGGGATGGGCGACGAAGCGCGTGAGGCGAGGAAGGAGGGACGAAGCGAAGGCGGAAGGAAGAAGGCACCATCAGGGGGAGGGAGGATCGCGGATCGAGGGATCTTTGTCAGCGTCAGAGGAGGGGGAGGCAGGACCGATAGGGGCCCGGGTTCGATGACGGACTCGAGACCCGGGCGGCGACCAAAACAACGGAGAACATGGCGATGATAACAACAGAGAGCAAGAACAACTAGTAACAACAACAACAACAACAACAACGAAAACAACAACTACGACTACTACTGTGACGACAACAACAACAAGGAGAGTGATAACAACAACAGCAGCAGCAGAGCAGCAGCAGCAACAGAGACAAAACAACGGCTTCGTGAACTGCGAACATATGACAACAACAAAAACGATGACAACTACGAAAATAACAACAAGAATATCAACAATAATTGCAACAACAATATCGACAAAAGCAACAACAATAACAACAATAACGACAGCAGCAGTAGCAACAACAAAAACCCTGCCCACAGACTCGCGATATCGGCGATGTCGAAGCCTCCGATGGCGATGGCGCTGTCGATGGCGACGTCGACGTCGATGCCGGCAGCGACGCCGGCCGCGCAGCTTCATTCATTCATGCTTTCGTCCGGCTTCGACGCCGACTCGTCGCCGTCACCGACTCCGACTCCGGCTCCGGCTCTCGACGACTTCGTGCGGCGCCTCGCAGCAGCCTCGAGTCATTCGTCGGTTTGTCTTCGAACGGAGCGGACGCAGTTTTCCGAGCAGGAAGCGCCAGACAAGGACCAGACAACGCAGAGTGGAGGAAGAAGAAGCAGAGCACTAGAGAGTGAACGCAGAAGAAGCAGCAGAGAACACACGGACAGTGGAGGAAACAAGAAGAAGAAGAAGAAGAGGTAGAGGAAGTGGTCGAAGTAGCGGAAGCGACCGAGGAGAAGAGAAGAGTTGAGTGAGCGGCGACTGGGACAGACAGACGGACAGATAGAAGGAGGCGGACGAGGCGTAGCAGGAATAAAGGAGCAGAGAGAAGGAGGAGAGTGGAAGGACTGGAGAAAGGAGAGGAGGGACCAGGAGTAGAAGGAATTGGACGAGCCGGCGAGCGCGGTCGCGACGCGTCCGAGCGGGACGAAATCGCGTCCCGCGCGCGATTCCGCGTGCTCCGCGTTACGTTGCGTTGCGTCGCCTCGCGTTACGGAGCGGGCTCGGCACGGCACGGCCCGGCCACGGTTACGGATTCGCGCTGCTCAACGGCCCGCGGCGGAATCGAACCGGAAGCGGAAGTGGAGGTGGAAGTGGAGCGATGGCTCAGTTAATGGCCGAGCGAGAAGCGCGAGTGAATTAATTGCGAGTGCCGGATGGGGAGCAGGACGTGAGGAGGGAGTGACGCGGAGGGGGAGGGGCGGGGGAAGGGGTCGCCCTCCCTCCCTCGCGGGTGCCGGATGCAAATTCCGACCCAGCTGCCGGCGCTCCTTTAGGACGCCTCGCGTTTATTGCCCGAAATCGCGTTAAACCGACGTCGTCGTCGACCTTCGTCCTGGTTCTAGTGGTTGTTGTTGTCGTTGTCGTTGTGGTTGTTGCCGACAAGTTAAGCCTGGATGCAGCGGAAGATCTCACACAGACACACGCACACACGCTCACATTGGCACCAGACGGCCGCGTGTCGCAATAAAAATTCAAATCCCAGACCGCGGGTCGCGCCTTTTGTCGCCTCGCGTTTTTGCGGTTTGGCACGTTGGGCCGCGAGTGTCGTTGTAGTTGTTGTTGTTGTTGGCGTTTTTTGTTCTGTCGTTGTTGTTGGATTTCCTGCTGTTGTTTTCGCCGCTGTTTTTGTCGTTGTTTTTGCCGCGTCATCGCTCGCAGTGCTGCAAATTATCTCTCACACACACACACACACACACACACACTCGCACACTTGTTGTCCTTTTGGCGACATGTGTGTGTTCGTCCCACTGTGCGCGGAATTCGTGGAACTCGCTGGGAACTCGTCCCACTGTGCGCGGCCGTTCATCGCCCGCGACTCCGTTTTCTTCCTCTTCGACGAGGACGCATTTGTCGCTGTCGCCCGGAGCATTTAAGCCCGAACCGAACCGACCCGGCCCCTTCTCAGGCGACCCCGGGGAGGCGACTCCGTGGGAGACTCCGAGGCGCCTCCGGAGCACCTGCGACCTGGACCCAGGACTCGTCGAATTTGCCCGAGTAAGGCGGAAGGAGGAGGTCGATGGAGGCGGAGGAGGAGGAGGAGGTGGCGACGGCTTGGTGGAGTCCTGGCGGAGTTCGAGGTGAGGGGCGTTTGAAGAAGCGGTTCGGAGGACCTGAAAACGAGCGGATCCTGGCGAAGACCTGGAGGATCCCGGTGCAGCCCCGGAAGCGAGAGGACCCAGAAGGGGCCAGGGACGGGCCTTGGCAGAGGGAGCTCGAGACAAAACGCGCCGACGACTCGCGTGGAGGTGGAGGCGGCGCGGCATGTCGTGGGGGAGCTCGTGAGGGTGGTCGTGGAGGGTTGGGAGGGCGGCGAGGTGGGGAGGTGGGAGGTCGGGCAGGTCCTGGAGGCAGCGCAATAAATTCGTCGGATGCAATTACGTCCGCAGCAGCGACGACAGCGACCGACTCCGGCTCCGTTTGCGACTGCGACCCGCGACTGCGACTCCGACTACGTGGCATGCAAATCTAATGACGCATTCGGATGCAGCTGCTCCGAAAACGACTCGAACACACACACAGCCAGGCAGTCACACAGCCACACAGCCACCCTCGCACTCACACAGGGAAAAAACGGAGCTCGCTCCTCAAGCGATCGCGGAGCATCCGCGGACGCGCCGCGTGGGCGTGCGAGGGAGGCGAAGAGGTGGACGAAGAGGATGCGGAAGAGGCGGAGTAAGCGGGAGAGGGTGAGAGTGGGGCAGAGGAAGAGGGGGTGGGGGAGCGAGATGGTGCAAGGCGGGTGCAGCGACGAGTGTGTGTTAAACAAATGTTTTCAGTAGCGAGTGGTGGCGTGGGGAAGTCGAAGGAAGGCGACGAAGGGGAGGGAGAGGGAGGGAGGGGGAAAGTCCTGGTGAGCAGAGAGCGGAAGGACGGGGTCGACCGACTGCATTCGCACTTCCGGGGGAAGTCGAGCCAAGCCGAGCCGAATTGAGTGGAGTCGAGTCGAGTGGAGGAGGAGCTCCGTGGGGCCTCGTCAAACGGGCGGCGAGTTTCATTATTGAAATTCGGAAAATTGATTCCCCACCCGCCCGGACTCCGGAACCAACGCCAGCCCCCACCCCCTCCCCCGTGGACCGCGGACCACCGCGGCCGCGATTCGGAAATCTCGCGCGTGGAATTCTCGTGGAATTCGCCAATAATTTCCACATTTCTCGGCGATGGCGCGCGGAAGTCGCCGCTTATCGGGCTCGGCGCTGACCCGGCCAGCGCGGGGTCAGCACGCGCTGATAACGCGTAGCGGGGGGAGCGAGTGAGAGAGAGAGGTAGAGAGTGATAGTGGTCGATTGGAGTGGAAGCCAGGGCGACAGAGCGAGAGCGAGCGGCCGCCACTGACTCGGACTTCGGTGTGTGTGCGCGAGGATCGGGCCGAGTCAGCGCCCGGGCAAAGGGGTTCGGGCTCCGGGTGCCCTCGGCCCTCGGTCAGCCGAGCGCCCGCAGCTCGCCGAGCCGAAGAGAATCCTCGTACTTGTCCGATGATAATCGGAATCCGAATCCCGAGATAAGCAGCTCGATCTCTCCATCGCTCGTTCGGTCGAACGCTATCGGTCGTCCGGCTGAACGCAATCGCTCGTTCAGTTAATCGCTATCACTTGCTCTCTCTCTCTCTCACTCTCCCAGTACTGCAATCGCTCGTTCGCTCCATCGCCGTCACTCGCTCGTCCTTCCCGCCGCTGTCACTCGCTGCAAACCTTGCTATCACTCGCTCGTTCTCTCGCCATCACTCGCTGTGGTTCTCGCTTCTCCTCACTCTGTTCCTGGCTGCCACTCGTTCGATCCCTCGCTTTCACTCGTTCGATCCATGGCTTTCACTCGTTCGATCCCTCGCCCTCTACCACGTTACCACGCTATCGCTGGATGGAGGGACAAACGGACGTTGGAGGGACGAATGGAATGGATTGACATGGACAGAATGCGATTTCATGGACACTTTGGACTCGACCCTGCCTATCAGGCGGGACCAATCGGCGCTGTTATGGCTGGTCCATTGATGTTTTCCCCGAACGTGGGCAGTGGGCCGATAAGAACGGGGGACGGATGGTCAGATAAACGGACGGACGGCGGATGGGGATCCTCGAGGCTCGATGAGGGTGAGCGAGGGAAGAGGCTGGGGACGGGAAGTGGATCAGGGCGATGAAGCGAAAAGAGTGAGGGAGGGGCTGATCGAAGGGGGGACGAGTGAGAGGAAGGGCGAGGGTGGTGGAGCCAAATCGAAATTGAATTTGAATGCGCGGGAGCCGGAGGCGCGGAGTCGCCGCGTCGCGTCGCGTGGAATCAAGTGGAAATCGAATTGCGGAATGGAAAAAACGAAATGGAAAAAACGGGAACAAAAAGAAAATGGAAATAAAAACCAAAAGAAAAACAACCAGAAAAAACGATCCGGACAGATAAATACAAATACAAATCCATTGAACATCAACAATAGCTGCACAAAAGGAGCAACAACAACCGGAATTCGAACAACAACAAATCAGTCGCACAACAAATCGAACAGTAGCGTCGAACAAACGTCAAAGCAAAAAAAACGAACGGAATCATCGAACAAATTTCTGCAGAAGAACAGCAACAACAACAAAGAGAAAAGTAACACAACAACAACAACAAAACGAACAAAAGCACAAACACACGTAACAAGAAAACGAACAAACCGAAGGCAAGCAAAACAAGAAAAAATAATACAAAAGCGAACAGGAGCTGAATGAAATGTATAATCAAGAAAAACAAAAAACAATAAGAGCACAAAAACAACAACAAAACAATATAAACAAGAATAACGAAAATTACAATAACAACAAAAAAAAAACAACAATAAATCGACAACACTAACAACAAGTGGCAGGAAAGCGTTTTTCGAGCCTGAATCGTAAGGACGACGCGTGGAGGCGCGGCAACAGGACACGCCCACAGACACAGATAATCACACATAGCCGCAGACACACGCTCACCCACACAGCCACTCGCACAACCCACAACCACAACCACACGCTCGATCTCGCTCTCACCCACACTCGCGCCGGGAGACAGGAAGCGATGCGGCGGGCCACATCAAGAGTTGCCGACGGTCTGTCCGTCGATTCGTCTGTCTGTCCTCCTGTCTGTCGATCCGGCTGCCAGTCCATCCGTCTGCCTGCTTCGCCGTCCATCCCCCACTCAGTCTATCAGTCAGGCTCCCTCCTCCTCCTTCTGCGCCCCGTTGTGTTTGCATGCGATTGTGCTGGAGATGCTGATGGTGATGGTGATGGCGTTTGTGATGGCGATTGTGTTGGTGCTGGTGTTGGTCTCTGTGTCTGCGTGCGGAAGTCAGTGATCAAAGCAAAACGAAGAAATTAATTTAAATTGATTTCGTAATTGCTCAGTCGTGTTCAAAGGCATCCCTCGGTGTCTCGCGGACGCCCCGCCCGCCCCCAACCCCTTCGTTGCCGCCTCCCTTCCTTCCTTCCTTCGAGCGAGCCGCAACCCATCCTTCCTCCAAGGATAATCGATGCATCCATCTACATTTCCAGCTCCGTCTCGATCTGCGTCAAAATTCAAATATTGCGGTCGTCGAACGTCGAGGGGTCGACGGGACGAGGGTCGGTCGGTTGGTGGTCCGGCGAAACCCGTGAATCTCAGCGCGGGGACGAGCGTCAACCGGAAACGGAAGCTCAGCGCCCGCCAGTCGTTTGTAATCAGCGGCGAGTCGTGCCGTGCCAGGGGCGGGCGTGACGAGGGAATTAATTAGTTTCGCCTCCGCTCGGCGCCATCGTCCAACGCTAGCCTGCTCCTACTTCTCCTTAATCCTGCATCCGCCATTGTCCTCTCTCCCTAATCGTCCCTCTTTCTCCTCCCTCCGTCATCTGTCTTCCTCCATCGTCCCACTTCATCGTCCTTCCTTCGTCCTACTCCACCGTCGCTCCTCCTCCAGCCCTCGCTAACTTGTCCAACCTTCTTCTTGCAGCGAAAACCACCAGCCTGGGACGAGACGAGACCCCTCGGATTCCTCGTGCCCGCGATAATGCGCTGCCTGGACCCGGCGCCCACTAACCGCTAGTTTCACCCCCGCACACCGCAACCGCAACCAGACACCGCAACCAGACACCGCAACCGCGCCACACCGGCGACCACCGCATCAACCATGAGAGCCACGAGAGCCACCGGCATCGCGTTGGCGCTCGTCCTCTGCCTCCTGGCGCCACGCGTCGCCCTGGCGGCCAGAAAGAGTGAGTAGAAGAAATAAATGAGTGGACGAAAGGGTGAGTGAATGAATGAAAGGGAAAGTGAATGGTGAACGAACGAACGAACGAACGATTGAAAGATCGACCGATCGACTGAACGATCAACCGGTCCATCGAACGCTTTAACGACCCCCTTCTAATCGCACCCTCCCCCACCCCGCGCAGACCCCCTGAAGGACCCGAAGATCTGCGGCCGGCCCCAGTGCGAGGCGGCCGGCAACAACAACAAGTTCGGGTACGCCGACAACCTCTACAAGTACGACTACACGGTGGCGCTGCGCACCGAGTTCTCGGGGACCGGCGACAACGTCTCCGACCTCCACGTCCGCGCCAGCCTCGAGCTGTTCTTCCCGAAGCCCTGCGAGGGCTTCCTGCGGATCAACGACGTCCGCCTCTGGGACGTCGACCCGGGCCTGGGCGAGGAGCAGAGCGACGGCGAGGACGGCAAGGACGACGGCGACGTCTACGACTACTACAACGACAACAACGCGGACTCCTCCGAGGAGGCGGCGACAACGAAGGAGTCGGACAATTTGCTGCACCCGAAGAGCACGGAGCTGGCCGCGGACCTGCGCCGGCACCTGCTGCGCTTCGCCTTCCACGACGGCCACATCAGCGAGGTGTGTCCGAGCACCGAGGAGCCGGCCTGGGCCCTGAACTTCAAGAAGGGCATCCTGTCGACCCTCCAGAACACGATGATGCGCTTCGACGTCGACCTCAACACGACGGAGACGGACGTGGCCGGCACCTGCAACGTCGCCTACTCGCTGGAGAGCACCGACAACGTCTTCGTCACGATCAGGAAGGTCAAGGACATCGCCTCGTGCCGCAACCGGTACTCGACGCACTCCGTGCTGCAGACGACGCCGTACACGTTCCGCGACGACAAGACCATCTGGCCGATCCTCAACTCCGAGAGCTACTGCAACGTAAGGGCCTTCCTGATCTTCCTGGTCATTCCTTTGCCACAATCTGTGCCTCGTCCTTCCAGATGACGATCGACAACAACCTGTACCGCGAGATCAGCTGCCTGGAGCGGCACCAGCTGATCCCCTTCTCGAACAGCAGCACCGGGGCCGTGACCACGACGCGCTCGCGCCTGCTCTTGCGCGAGGAGGAGTCCTACAGCCGCGGCGAGTTCCTGGCCGAGAGTGAGTCAAGTCCTTTCAGCTCAAACCCACCCCCCCTGCCTCGCTAATCGCCGTCCCATCTGCCAGACAACAACATGATCGAGCGTCGCTCGTCGCTCCTGTTCGACCACACGCCGCTGGTGAAGCCCACGCACGGCGAGATCAAGGCCTCGCGGGAGCTGCTCAAGGAGATGTGCTCGCTGGGGTTCCCGAACATCCAGCGCGAGTTCATCGACGTCTTCACGGGCTTCCTGCAGACGACCAAGAGCCTGGACTACAAGGCCCTCAGCCAGCTGCTGGCGCGATCGGCGGGCATCTGCGAGAACGGAAAGTGAGTACGGGAACGAGGTTCCTGCGTGACCTCAGCCTTCGTGACATCGACCTTTGACTCCTCTGATCGATCCTTGGCCTGCCTCGATCTCAAGCTTCCCACAACTTTGGCTTCTCTCATCCCACCCTCTGTCCCTCCTTGCAGGAACCACGTGCTCGAGTCGCTGCCGTACATCGGCAGCACCGCCTCCTACCAGGTGATGCGCGACCAGATCGTCTCGAACGCCGTCCCGAAGACGGTCGCCCACAACTGGATGACCTCGCTGTCGTTCATCCAACGGCCCGACGAGGAGACCCTCGAGACCTTCTACACGATCCTCGAGTTCGCCCGCAAGAAGATCGATCCCGAGTACACGCTCGGCGCCTCCGCCGTCATCCACAGCTACTGCAAGCACCATCCCGAGTGCGGGACGAACCTGCGCGTCCAGCGGATCACGAACCTGCTGGAGACGGAGTTCCTCAGCCTCGCGAACATGTACCGGGGCGAGCGGAGGACACGCGAGCGAATGATCGTGATCCTGAAGGGCCTGGGCAACATCGGCGTCATCTCGGAGGCGTTCGCCGAGCAGCTCCAGGAGCTGATCGTCGAGAACGTCGCCCCCGTCGTGGTGCGTCTGCAGGCCGTCCTCGCCTTCCGGCGCGTCGACTGCCTTCGCTACCGGCCCTTCTTCCTCGACACCTACGGCAACTTCAGCGCCAACTCCGAGATCCGCATCTACAGCTACCTGCAGGCCATGCGCTGCCCCGACTATCGGTCGGTGGCCGTCGTCAAGGCGGTGCTCGAGGCGGAGGAGGTCAATCAGGTGGGGTCGTACGTGTGGTCCCACCTGAAGAACCTCGCGAAGTCCTCGTCGCCGGTGCGCATCGAGGCCCAGGGCCTGCTGTTGAATGACGACCTGGCCGACAAGTTCAAGCTCGACATCCGCAAGTTCTCGCGCAACTACGACCACAGCGTCTTCTTCGACGAGTACAATTTCGGTAGGTCCAACGACGACGAAAGAACCTCTCAAATTCCTCGTTTTTGCCTCACAACACCCAAACTCACCCCAGTCCACTACACTTTTGTCTCACCACTTTTGTCTCATCAAACCCAAACTAACCCCAGTTGTGTCTCATCACACTCCAATTTAGCCTCACCACACCCATACTCACACCAATTTTGTCACCACACCCCTCATCCACCACAATATTCTCTCACCATGCCCACGCTTACCCCAATTGTTTTTGCCTCAACACACCTGAACTCAACTTTATTTTGTCACCACACTCCTTATCCACCCCTATTTTGTCTCACCACACCCAAATTCACCCCAATTTTGTCTCACCACACTCCAAATCACAATTGTATCTCACCACACCCGATGTTTCGACCTTTCCAGGCTCCACCACGGACATGAACCTGATCTTCGGCACGGACTCGTACCTGCCGCGCATCGCGAGCCTCAACTTCACGGCCGACCTGTTCGGCCAGTCGGTCAACTTCTTCGAGTTCTCGGCGCGCGCCGAGGGCTTCGAGCAGCTGGCGGCCTCGGTGTTCGGGCCGAAGGGGCCGCTCAATCGCGAGGTCTTCCGCAAGAAGCTCTCGTTCCTCAACCGCTGGCTGGGCAACGAGAGCTCCGAGGACGACGGTAAGTCGAACTCTCTCTCCCTCTTGTCTCTCCCTCTTGTCCCTCCCTCTTGTTACAAGATTCTCCCTCGCTCGCAGACACCCTGGAGAACCTGCTGAACATCGACGGCCTGCGCCTGAAGCGCGGCGCCCACGGAGGAAGCGAGGAGACCGAGGAGGTGGAGGGCGACGACGGACTGGAGGAGGCCGACTACGAGTTCGAGGCTGACCTGGGCCGGTCCAAGCGCTCCGTCGAGCCGCCGGCGGCCCGCAAGGAGTCGCTGCAAAAGAGCGTCGACCGCCTGGGCCACCAGCTCGGCTACGACTACAGCGAGCCACGCGCCCAGATCGGGCTGCGGATCTTCGGCAACGACCTGCGCCACTACTCGCTGGAGGGCATGCTCGAGGTGATGGCGCTGGCCAAGGAGTTCGACCCGTTCCACCAGGCGGCCAAGATCCTCTCGGGCAAGGAGTTCACCTACACCAAGTCGCGCGTCTTCCTCGACGCCTCCTACAACGTGCCCCTGACCGTCGGCCTGCCGCTGGCCATCCACACGTTCGGCGCCTCCTCCATCGACCTGCGCGTCTCGGGCAGCCTCGACCGAATGGAGACCAGTGGGGGAGACGGGGCCAACGATTGGCACTTCGACGTCGAGGGACGATTCAAGCCCTCCGTGTCGGTGGACGTGATCACGACGATGCAGGCCGACCTCTTCCACGCCCTCTCGGGCATCCGCGTCAAGAGCAACCTCTACTCGAACGCCGAGGTCGAGGCCCGCCTGAAGGTGCGCGGCCGCAACCTCGTCTCGTTCACGTTCAACCTGCCGCAGGCCCGCAACGAGATCTTCAGCGCCCGCTCCGAGCTGCTGGTGATGCGCGGCGACCACGAGCTGCCCCAGGCGGGCATCGAGCGACGGCGCTCGAACTCGTCCTGCACCTGGCCGGTGCTCGACGCCGCCGTCGGGCTTCAGATGTGCTCCTACTTCAGCGTGCCCGACCTGAGCAACGCCTCCGACACGATCTACCCGGGCCTCCTGCTCAGCGGCCCCCTCAACTTCAGCCTCGTGCTGACCAAGTCCGACCCCACGGCCAAGAACTTCGTCTTCGAGTACCGCTGGGACCGAGTGGGCAACGGCAACAACGACGCGGACACCGACTGGTCGTTCGTGTTCCACACGCCCGGCTCGGCGGTGCGGCGGCTGCTGGTGGCGAACGTCACGACCCAGCAGGACGCCTTCAACGCCTCCGTCTCGTTCGTCAACGGGCGGACGAAGGCGGCGGCCGGCTGCCGCTACGACGGCCGTCCGGACCACAGGCGCCTGGACGTCTTCCTGGACACGAATGGCAATCGCAGCCTGGACCTGAACATGGAGCTGCAGCGCTGGCAGGAGCGGACGGCGTGGATCTACAAGCCCAAGGTGCTGCTCGCCGTGAACGGGGTGAACGTGACGGGCCTGGTGGGCACCGTGCGGATCAACGAGAAGAACGGGATCACGCAGAACGACGTCGAGATCTCGTTCGAGACGAAGAAGTTGCAGGCCCTGATACGCGGCAACATCGTCCAGAGCGAGGTCACGACCTCGACCAACATGACCGTCAACTACAGGGTGAGTTCCAGACCCAGAAGAAACTCAGATTCTCAGGAGACCTTCCTCTCATTCCATTCTCTCTCTCTCTCTCTCTCTCTCTCTCTCTCTCTCTCTCTCTCTCCAGTTCCAGGCCAACAAGATCGAGACGATCAACTTCGAGGGCCGCCTGGTGAACACCGGCGACAAGTCGAAGACCGAGTACCGGGGCAACGTGAAGCTGCGGACCTCGGCCTACCCGAAACTGAACTTCGCCTCGAACGCCACCTGGCTGACGCTGCAGGGCCACACCGAGGGCCTCGTGACCTACAACAACGCGCCGAACTTCGTCGATCCCGAGTACACGAGCTCCGTGCGCGTCGTCTTCGCACGCACCTACTCCGACGACCAGGTGTGGGAGGGCTCGCGCACGCGCGCCAGCTTCGAGGTGAAGGTGCCGCGCTCCAAGGTCGACTTCCGCATCCTCGTCAAGTGAGTTCGCCGAGAAACACCCGATCCTCATTCAAATTATCGCACTTTCTCACACTTTCTCAATTGTCATCTGTCATCTGCCGCCTGTCATTATCACTTGTCATCTGTCACTTATTACTTTGCGCTTCCGCACTTGTCACTTTCACACTGGTCACTTTCACACTGGTCACTTTCGCACTTCTCACTTTCACACTGGTCACTTTCGCACTTCTCACTTTCACACTGGCCACTTTCACACTGGTCACTTTCACACTGGACACTTTCGCACTTCTCACTTTCACACTGGTCACTTTCACATTGGTCACTTTCACACTGGTCACTTTCACACTGGTCACTTTCGCACTTCTCACTTTCACACTGGTCACTTTCACTGTCTGTCTGTCAACTGTCACTCACTTGTTTCTCTCACTTGTCCCAGGCATGAGGAGCGCAGCAAGAACGGCACCGAGCACAACGTGATCCTGGGCGTCCGCTACGCCCCCGACAAGGAGGCCACCGGGCTGTTCTCGGTCCACCTGCCGCGCCGAAGCCTGATGGCCGTCGACGCCTACGTGAACGTGACCATACCGGAGTTCAACTCGTGCACGGCCCGGCTCCGGCTGAACGAGAAGGCCGCCAAGGACTACCTGGTGAGCGAGAGCGAGAGCGAGACGGCGAAGGCACTGAAACTGAGCCGGAAACTGAGCCGCGATTTGTTCCTTTGCAGGTCCATCTGAACGGCACGTGGTTCACGGGGCACTCGATCGCCGTCAAGGGCAACTACAAGGACAAGAGCTCGCGGGTGCAGGCGCTGCACCACCTGAAGCTGATCGTCGAGAGCCCCTCGTTCGAGGCGACCACGCTGAACGTGGTCTACCGGCGGAACCAGCTGCTCGTGTTCGCCGACGTCCAGGGCAAGTACGGGCGCGACCCCTACGGGCTGACCGTCCAGTACGCCTCGAACGCCGACAACCGCAACACGAACGCCGAGCTCCGGCTCAAGGTCAAGGACAAGGACTACTGGGTGAACGCGAAGCTCCTGTCCGAGCAGCCCAAGATGCTGCAGGTCGAGATCCACATTGACAAGTGAGTGAATGAACCAATTTTATATTAAAAAAACGACAATGTTAAGTTAAGTTATATTAAAAAAAAAGGACAAAAATCGAAAAATTATCGACAAAAACATATTGGCATAAATCGAAGGAAGCATCGATCGCCGTAATTTCAAGAGTAACAATTATCCGCTTCCGTTTCCGTTTCAGGTTGCGCGACGTCCACCTGAAGATCGGGATGCTGACGCTGCCGGCCCGCAAGGAGCTCTCGCTGGAGCTGAAGTGGGACGCGAACCGCGACCCCTCGCAGCGGCTGGGCCTGCTGGCCGAGTTCAGCAACCCGTCGCACAAGCGCTACAACGCGAACGCGATGCTGACCTACCCGGATCGGACGATCAGCTGCGGCTTCGACGCCTACACGGGCGGCCCCACCTACTACGGCACGGCGCGGGCCTCGTGGAGCGTCAGCGAGATGCTCGTGTTCACCTACGATGCCGGCCTGATGCCCGGCCAGCACCTGCACAACTGGGTGCGGGCCGAGCTGACGACGCCGTTCGAGGGCTGGCGCAAGAACCGACTCGAGGCCGGGCTCTACAACGTGGGCAACCTCGTGCTCGCGAACTCCTCGCTGCTGTGGGCCGACAACCAGGTGCTCGAGCTGGGCTACAAGAGCGACTACGAGATCGCCGAGCCGCTGGTGAGCTTCGACATCCGGCTCGGCATCAACAGCACGATCAAGGACATCCCCACGATCAGCGTGAAGCTGAAGCACTGGCAGGACTCGCGCAAGTTCGACACCGACCTCGACCTGCGCTACAGCGGCCCCAACGACACGGCCCTGAACGTGTACAGCGTGAAGTCCGGCTGGGAGCTGAGCCAGAGCCACGGCTACCGCAACGTCTCGGGCACGGTCCTCATGCTCAGCCCCTTCGAGGGCTACCGCAAGGGCGGGCTGGCGGCGCGCTTCAGCCTGAGCGACCGGCGCGAGGTGCGCGGCGCGGCCTCGCTGAACTTCGAGATCCGCGAGTTCACGCTGGCCATGGACGGCTACGCGAGGAAGTTCACCGACAACATGCTCACGATCAACATCACGACGCCGCTCGAGAAGTTCCGCACGATCCACGGCCGGTTCGGGCTGAGCGAGCGCAAGCGACACGCCGTGGCCGAGGTCCGGGCGCCGACGGCCGCGCTGGGCGTCGAGGCGCTGTGCGACATCCGGTCGCTGCTGAGCTTCGACGTCCGGCTGAGCGTGGCGACGCCGATCGAGAGCTTCCGGCAGGCGGCCCTGTTCGCCAAGGTCAAGGCGGACACGGTCGACATGCGGGGCATGTGGAACAACGCGACGCTGGGCTTCACCGGCGTCTGGCGCATGCTGCAGACGACCGACTTCGAGTACTCGTACCGCGTGTTCACCCCGCTGCACGGGTTCGAGGAGAACGGCTTCGTGGCGAAGTTCGTCAAGCGCGACGAGTTCATCCTCGAGCTCCACGGCAAGCTGGCCCACTACCGGCTGGGCGTCAAGATCAACGGGCGGCCCAAGTCGAAGCTGCTGCAGCAACTCGGCGGCGACAAGGTCGAGCTCGAGCTCCTCTACGACGACGACTTCCGGCCCCCGCCGATGGAGGGCGTCGGCGACGACGACGACTACGACATGGACGCGATCGACTACGAGGAGTTCTTCTCGTACTTCGTCGAGTTCGAGCTGGACACGCTGGTGTGGCCGACCATCGACGGCCTCGTCGACGTCCAGGAGGTGACGGACTTCTACCTGATCGTCGGCAACGTCCAGCTGCCGCAGGGCCGCCTCGACCTCAAGGACCGCCTGCACTTCCCCGACTACATCAACGTCCTCAACGTGCTCAACCTCAACACGCCGTTCGCCGCCGCCCGCGAGGTCAAGGCGATCGTCGAGTACCACATCGACCTCCACTACAACCACTTCTACGAGCGCGTCCAGGTCGAGGTCGTTGGCGGCAACGCTAGCGGGATCGAGTTGTCGACCGAGGTCGGCTTCGAGCTGAACTACACGAAGGTGGTGGACACGCTGAAGCCGCGCCGGCACGAGGTCATGCTGAGGCTGCAGACCCCGTTCGAGCTGCTGGACGAGATCCTCGTCGAGGGCCGGCTCGAGCTGGAGGAGAACCTCTACAAGGGCAACGTCTCCTCGACCACGCCCAACACCCACCTCTCGCTGGCCGCGTCCGTCGAGGTGAGCTTTTTGCTTTACTACTTACTATTTGATGGTCGAATTTGCCCAATTTCTTGATCGTTTGTCTAATTTGTGGATCCTTCGCCCTCTCCGCAGACCGAGGAGAACTTCCTGGAGACGTCGGTGGGCATCCTGCTGGACACGAACGTCATCCCGCACTACGGCTGCCGGGTCTACTTCAAGAAGGACTTCTCCGAGGTCGACAACTACGTCGACATCAACTTCGAGGTCGCCGACAACGCCACCGTCAACAAGGTAACGATCCATCGACCTCACTCCGATCACCGATTTCCGATCACCAATCACCTTCCGAAAAACCCGTTTAACTCCCCTTTTGCCGCCCCTCGACAGCTGCAAATCAACTCGCGCTGGCACAAGGACCCCCAGAGCCTGGTGAACGCCTACGGCAAGGTCCAGACGACGATGCTGCCGCTGAAGCTGGCCGAGAGCAGCGTCCTGGTGACGCGCGGCCCCAGCCCCACCCTGAACTTCGACCTGGCCCTGGTCAGCCGGCAGGGGCAGCGCATCGAGTACGGGACGCGGGCGAGCAAGAAGAAGGACGTCTTCAACGTCGAGATCTGGACGCCGATGCCGCAGTTCCGGAACATCTCGATGCACGGCTCGCTCACGCGGTCCCCGACGAACCCGCTCCAGTACTCGGTGGCCGGCCAGTTGTTCCGCAACCTGGCCACCTACGACCTGCACGGCCTGGTCACGATGGCCGACGACGGCCGGTACCCGGCCGAGACGCGCCTGCGCCTGCAGCCGACCACCGGCGGCCGCGACGGCATCATCGAGTTGAGCATCTCCCAGCCGGAGGAGCAGCGGGGCCAGAGTGGCCAAAGTGGGTTCGACCTGCGGTTCAGCGCCATCGAGGACGGCAAGATGTGCCAGATCGCCGGCGGCTACTCGTTGAGCGACGACGCGGGCCTCGACTTCTCGGCCCTGGTCCAGTCGACGGAGCCCGAGCTGTCGCGCATCAACGTCCATGGCAAGCTGCGGCAGGCGTCGAGGACGCGGGCCGTCTTCGAGCTCTCGCTGGAGACGCCCTGGCGCCGCCTGGGCATCGACTCCGTCCGCCTGCGCTCCGACGTCGACGTGCGACGCGACGGCGGCCGCGTCGAGGGCGCGTTCGAGATCGGCGAGGGGGCGGCGGCGACGACCTCGGGCCGGGGCAGCTGCACCTGGTCCTGGGTGCTGGCCCAGGACATGCAGCTGGTGCTCGAGAGCCGCCTCGAGCGGCCCGAGGCCCGGCCGCGCGTCGTCTACGCCGGCGCCCGCTACGCGAACCCGAACAAGAGCTTCCAGCGGCTGACGACCGGGGCCCGGCTCGACGTCGACTCCCTGTGGAACCTGGAGGTCAATGGAACGGTCAAGTATCGCAGTGCCGACGACTTCCAGTTCGGCGTGGCGACGCGGCTGCCGGCGCCGGTCGGCGACGTCCACCACATCGACGCCCGCTACCGGGGCAACCTGCTGAGCGGGCAGGGCGAGCAGCCGAACGTCTTCGTCGAGGGCAAGTACGAGTCGGAGGCGGCCGCCCGGCGCTTCCTCAGCCGGCTCTCGTACCGCAACGTCACGACCGACCTGCAGGGCATGGGCCGCGTCGAGTGGGGCCGGCGCGAGGACCTCGCCGTCGTCGAGGGCGACTTCCAGATGCTGCGCAAGCCCGAGGTGCGGCGCGAGTTCTACGCGAAGCTGATCACGCCGCGCTTCAGGGACGAGGACACCTTCTTCCTCAGCGGCCACTACGACCGCGGCCAGGACGACTACCACAAGCTCGTGTAAGTCGCGGCTCCCTCGCCTTTGACTCCTTGACTCCTTGGGGCTTTTCGTGGGTTTTGATGGATGATGTTGATGGTTTTTTGTGTCCTCCCCAGCTGCTCCTTCGACTGCCCGGCCTCGCGCCAGATCGCCGAGATGGACGTGGCCTTCCGGTCGCTGACCAACGTCCACGGCCACGTGAACAGCTCGACGCCCTTCCTGAACGTGACCTGGTTCCGGGCCGACCTCAACTTCAGCTCCTCGGGGTAGGCAAAAACTCCCTCTCTCTCTCTCGCTCTCTCTTTGAGCCATGGCTTTAACTCCGTCTCCTCCCCCTCTCTACAGCGGCTCGACCTACCGCTACCTGCGCGGCACGTGGCCCGCGGACTCGGCCTTCTTCCGGCTGAACAGCGACTTCCGGGCCCACGAGGGCGCCGCCGACTCCGCCATGGACGAGCACGACCTGCGCGGCACGATCGAGGTCGAGGTGCCGCTGGCGACCCGCCATCGCGCCGACATCGAGTACAACCTGGCCGAGCGGCGCGACACGGACGAGGGCCGCGTCAAGGTCGTCTACAACGAGAAGCAGATCCTGGACGGCGTCTACCGGAGCGCCGAGAGCCAACGGGGCCCGTTCGTGCACGTGGCCACCACCGACATCTCGCTGCAGAACGACCTGAAGCCCCTGGGCGTGCGCTACGTGAGCACCAGGGACGCCTCCGACGACGACCAGGTCGGGGGCCTGCTGGACGTGAAGCACGTCGAGGTGTTCGAGCTGGACAACGCCAGGGAGTTCAACCTGACCGGGGAGCTGCACACGCGGGCCACCCTGCGCGGCCAGGACATCAAGGTCGTCGCCATCCACCCCAATCGCACCGTCGTCCTCACCACCCACTACGAGGAGGCCGAGGAGGAGCAGGAGGGCAGGGCCAAGGCCGTGGCTCGCGTCACCAGGCAGCGCACGAAGCTCGAGCTGTCGCCCACCGCCTGGATCGGGTACAACGTCGAGGTCGGCAACCACACGACGGTGAGTCAGCGGCGTCCAGCCAGATCTTCGCAACTCATCCATCGACTTCGCTTCCCAAACTCGTCCACTGCTCATTCAAAACTCATTTCGAGTCTGATGAGTCCATGAATCCACCATCCATCGCTTTCACAACTCGCCCATGACTCCCCAAATCCAGCATCCACCGCATTCCCAACTCTTCCACCGCTTCCACAACTCGTCCATGTCTTCCACAATTGACCCATCGCACACCCTCCACAGGCCGGCAACGAGACCCAGAGCTTCAAGCTGTCCCTCTTCTACCCGCGCCGCACCCTCTCCACCGAGGGCTGGTACTACATCACCGACCAGCGCTTCGACTCCGACGTCGCCTTCAAGTGGACCACGGACAACGGCAACGGCTACGACTACGACTCCGCCTCCGAGCCCGAGACGAAGGCCGTGCGCACCGGCCTCCTGTGGCAGGCGGAGCCGCTGCGCCGGGGCGACCGCGACAACCAGACCGTGGTGTTCACCGTCGGGCACCCGTACCTGGAGAAGGACGTGACCTTCACGGGTCGCTACTACCGCGGCCAGCGGGACCTGCTGAAGGCCGACCTGGTCGTCGACTACTCGACGGACCCCGAGCACTTGATCGTGGCCGGCGCCCGCCTGACCGACTACTACGAGACGCTCGGCCACACGAACTACACGTTCGGCCTCCACGCCCACCACCGGGCCGCGGAGCTGGACGTGCGGCTGGAGGGCACGGCGGCGGCGAGGCCCTCGTACTACAAGACCGAGTCGCGGGCCCTCTACAAGCGCGACTACTACCCGGAGAAGCGCGGCACGTTCCTGGCCAAGCTCGACCTCAACCGCAAGGAGCTGGAGTACGAGGTGAGCGCGCGAACTTCGGCGACGAAATTGGGCGAAAATAATTTCCCTTCCCTTGCAGCGCAACTCGCCGTACCGGTCGGTGCGGCTGTGGCTGCTGCCGACGCTCGAGCACCCGGTGTACGGCCTGAACGCCACCGTCTGGGACACGCCCGACACCAACAACACCGGCTACCTCTACGTGGACCTCGGCCGGCGCCGCGCCCGCATGGAGGTCAACCTGACGGAGGACGCCAGCCAGAACCTGCAGATGGTGGGCCTCGTGCCCGACGCCCGCAGCGCCCAGCTGGACGTGTGGCGCAACTACGAGGAGATCCGGATCATCGACGTCACCTCCTACCTGAAGATGAACCACTCGCGCCTCATCACCGGCCGCTTCCACTGGCGCCCGGCCATCCGCGAGGAGCTGCGCGAGAAGTTCCGAGCGATCGGCGCCTCCTTGTACAACTCGTTCTCGGACGGCATCGACTTCTGGATCAAGTCGCTGTACAGCGAGTCGATGGAGTCGGTGGGCGCGGTGTGGGAGAAGAGCAAGGACTACAATCGGGCCTTCTTCGACGACATCGGCGAGCTGAGCGTGCTCGAGGAGGACCTCGAGGAGCTGCGGCTGTTCGTGAACCAGTCGTACGAGGCCAACGACTTCTACATCAAGACCGTCGTCAACTTCACCCTGACCATACTCGACGAGCTAGCGATACGCGATCACATCCAGACGCTGCCGCGGATCTTCACCGAGCTGTGGCAGGCGATGGGCGACTCGGGCCAGGCGCTGCGCAACAGCATCGTGTGGCTGATCGAGGCCGTGAAGACCACCTACAACAACGTCCTCGACGCTATCAGTCGCTTCTTCCACGGCGAGTCGCTGCAGTACCTGTCGGGGCTGATGGAGAAGGGCGTGGAGAAGTACGACAAGTTCGTGAAGGATCTGCACATCTCGTTCATCAAGTACGTGGAGAACCTGTGGACGCGCTTCTGGACGATGATGTCGAACTACTGGAAGGGCGTCCTCAAGCGCTTCGAGCCGCACATCTTCAAGTTCATGAGCGCCGTCGAGAGCGCCGCCTGGGACCTCAGCAAGGAGGTCTTCGACTTCATCTACAAGCGCACCAACGAGCTGGCCGAGTCGCCCTACTTCAACAAGGTCTCCAGCTTCACCCAGGACGTCGACCGCCTCTACAAGGACATCAAGGCGCACGACGCCCTCACGAACCTCAAGAAGTACTCGCTGATCGCGTGGAACTTCCTCAAGGAGCGCTACTTCAAGCTGGTGCCCTTCGGCGCCGAGCTCCACGAGGTCCTCACCGAGATCTGGGACGAGATCAAGCAGCTGCAGCGCATCGACCACGTCCAGACGGTGCTCCAGAAGTACTACGAGATCGTCGCGAAGCTCGAGTGGGTCGCCGAGGAGCTGCAGCTCGAGGCGCGCCTCCACCAACTGTACGCGCTCGTGCGCAACAAGTTCCGGAACTACGCGATGAACGCCCTCGAGACCGCCGACATGTACCGCGAGGCCAAGACCAAGTTCGTCTTCGACCCCGAGGCGGGCGTCCTCGACCTCGAGCAGAAGCTGCCGATGTCCTGGCACGCCTTCAACGAGACGCCCAAGTTCGAGGAGATCCCCGAGTACCGGCTGCTCGCCCAGGCCCAGAACCTCTTCTCCACCACCAACTCCTCGATCGTCCGCTACCTGTACAACCTGCGCAGCCACCTCGACCCCAAGACCTGGCTGCCCCCCTACTACGGTGAGTCCTTGATGAGCCCCTCGAGAGCCCTCCCGACGTTATTTTCCTGTATTCCTTCCTCCTCTGCAGCCCGCGCCCTGCTGATCGGCTCGCGGCACTTCATGACCTTCGACCGCCGCTTCGCCGGCCTGCACGGGCAGCGCGACCAGGCCGTCGCGTACCTGCTGGCCCACGACTACTTCCGGCGCAACTTCACCCTGCTGCTGGAGCCCGCGGTGAGTTCGCCCTGACCCAAACTCGACCCCCTTTCCTGACCTTGACGATTTCCCCCGACTTTTGCAGGGCTCGGCCGGCGGCACCCGCAAACTGAGCTTCGTGGCCAACGGGCAGCTGATCGAGATCGACCTCGGCCAGGACGTGAGTGAACGGGAGGACTCTCCCCATCCTTGTCGTTCTAATTCTTTCCTGATTTCCCCCTCCAGACTCTGGCCATCAACGGGGACCCGCGGCCGCTGCTGCCGGTGCAGGTGGGCGACGTGACCGTCTATCGGGAGCTCGACATCCTCACGATCCACTCGGACACCGAGTTCGCCCTCAGCTGCAACGTCCAGTTCGACCTGTGCTGGTTCGAGGTGGGCGGCTGGTACTTCGGCCACACGGCCGGCCTCCTCGGCACGATGAACAACGAGCAGTTCGACGAGTTCACGACGCCCAACCGCACGATCGCCGCCTCGACCGATGAGTTCGCGGCCGCCTGGAGCGTCGCCACAGGCCGCCCGACCCCAGGCGCCGTCGGCAACGCCCAGTCGACGACCCCGGCGGCGGTGGACGGCGACGTGACGAACGCCTGCCACCAGTTCTTCCGCTCGGGCATGCTCTCGGCCTGCGCCGAGACCGTCGCCGCCCAGCCCTTCTACGAGATGTGCCTCGACCTGGGCGCGACCGCGGCGCCGGTGCGGCGCGGCCACCCGGCCGTCAAGGGCGCCTGCACCGCGGCCCTGGCCTACATCGAGGCCTGCACCGCGGCCAAGATCCCGCTGCGCGTGCCCGACCAGTGCGTCTTGTAAGTGGCTCGCGTGGATCTCTCCACATTCCGATCTCATTGTGGTCTCTTCTTTCGTTAGCTGCCAGCTGGCCAACGGGACGTACGTGCCCGAGGGCACCTTCGTGGAGCTGGCCGGGGCCGAGGTGCCGCGCAGCACCGACGTCGTCTTCATCGTGGAGGCGAAGCCGTGCAACGCGAACCTGACGGAGGCCAAGAACATCATGTCCGTGGTGGCCACGCTCGAGGAGCAGCTGCAGGAGAACCGCGTCCTGGACAACCGGTGAGTGGGACCCGACCTCGATCTCTGCTCGATTGTGACACGATTCGTTCGCTCCTCCCTCTCTCTCTCTCTCGTGCAGCTACGCTGTGGTGGCCTTCGGCGGGCGGGCGCCGTTCGACCGGCCGCGCAGCGTCATCCACGAGAACCGGGTCTTCACGAGCGACTTCGAGGAGCTGCGGCACTACTTCGACCACATCGCGGCCGGCAACGGGACGAACAACGACATCCTGCAGGCGATCTCGACGGCCTCGCGCCTCGACTTCCGGCCGGGCGTCTCGAAGACGTTCATCCTGCTGTCGTGCAGCGACTGCGCGGCCCGGAGCATGCGCTTCGACTACACGTCGATACTGCAGTACATGCTGGAGGAGGGCGTCAACCTGCACATCCTGGCCGACACCGAGTTCGAGTTCGAGCGGACGCGCAAACTGCGGCACTTCTTCGGGCTCGACCGCGAGCTCGTCTACTCGAAGCGCTTCCTCGAGGGCGACGCCGAGACGCGGCGCCAGCTGCGCATCCCGAAGGCGAACCTGGGCATCTGCACGCCGCTGGCCCTCGAGACGGACGGGTCCGTGTTCAGCGCCCGGAAGCTGATGCCCGAGCGCAAGTACCCGATCAAGCGGGTCGCGACCATCTTCGGCAAGCGCGTGGCCCGCAGCGCGGTGCCGAACGCCAGCCAGACCTGCGAGTGCTCCGGGCACAACTCGGGCGTGGCCTACCTGGCCTGCGCCCCCAGCCAGCTGCCCACCGGCAAGGAGGACCTCGACGACTATGTGAGTAGCGGGGGCCGGGGGTTGGCCCAATAAACAGTCCATGACCAAGAGATTCGCATTCCTCCCTCTTCCAGGACCTGCAGTTCAACGACTGGGAGTGGGACGACGACGAGGACGACGTGGACGCGTAAAACGGCCGATGTCGAGGTTCCGGTCGAAGTTGACGGAGTTCCTTTGGCCAGACGCGAGCGTTTTGCAAAGTCCCGAATCTGTGTTTCTTCCTCCGCATCCTGTTGTGATTTACAAGTGTTTTAAGAAATAAAGTAAAATATTTCATTTGTCTCTAAGTTCGGTTTTCTCACTCTTCTTCACTGCTGGAGTCGAGCCTCCTTATAGTCTTGAGGAGGAGCTCAAGGACAAGGACTTGTGTTCCATTTCTTCTGATTTGTGAAACCAAACCTGAAAAGGCAACGAGTTGGTAACAATGAAACGGGTAGGTTACAAATCGAGGGTTGCTGGGGTTGCACGTGGATGATCCACGTGCTGGAGGTTTGGTTCTTCTCTCTCTCTACTCAATTTATTTGTTGTTACAGAACAACAAGTTGGTTACAAAGTAAAGTAATGGGTACAAAGTAGTATTGGATACAAATACAGGGTTGCCTGGATAGAGATGTTCAATGAATCCATCGAGGAGGGCAAGACTTAAAGATTAGGTGCGTAGGTATAGTTTGGTGTCCGGTGTGCAGTTGAACGAAATAAGTCCAAACTATATGGCGTTAATAAAACCCCACATATTTATTTAAAAGGGCAGTCAACCCAGAGTTTAACAGAAATCTTTTCCATAATTACAATATAAACGTTGTGTATCAGTTTTAATAAATATGGATTTTATTTACATTTTCACTTATTCGTATTAATTCCATGCACGGCATCAGCACCAACTATCTTTAATAACGGTATCGACTGTTCCAATGCCGCACATGTTAACTCAAATTCTAATGATTGTTGGGGATCGTTCACAATCAACAGCTTGAGTGACTGTATTCGATATAAGCACATGAGACCGCGAAAAGTGCACTTTGTTCCAGAAATATCTAACACCTCCAAAATAGGATACTCTGAACCCGAAACACGATCCAGAAACCAATCATCGAATTCCTTTACATTTCTATATGAGAGAAATTTCAAGTGCTGTAGACAGCGTAGATTTTCAAGCCCTTCGTAATAGAGATTCATGTTGTCGCAACGCAAACCTTCAACTTTATAACTTGGATCAAATTTGTTAGGCAGGTCGAACTCTCCATCCTTATTTGCTCTCATCCAACCAGACGAATTCACGAACTTTACTGCCCCACCTCTATAGAGTAAAAAATGTGCAGCAGCCAAGTCATTTCCAAGAACATTATGTCGTTCTGGCATGTACTGTTGCATGTGTCGTTCGTAGCGAGCCTTACGATTCTGCCACCAACGTTTCAATGAACTTGGACTGATATCGATAGGTTGTTGCATCATCACAATAAAATCTGAGGTTTGCTCCATATCTCCAAATAACTTAAGTTTACTATTCCAATCTCCTGGTCTTTCACCCACAGGCTGTCGCCACTGCATCGCTTTCTTATCCGCTTCGATTTCCTGTTTTATGCGTTCAAGCGTTCTATTGGAATTTCCATCTTTTGAGTGGTCGCCGCAACTAGTATGCCACATTCGAGACGATCTGTATATTAAGTTTTTAGAAGCGCCAGAAGACCATAGATACAATTTTCCCATATGTGAAAACATTGTTGTGACAACCATTAAGTATTTCTAAAGAGAACAATATATTAGTTTGAGTTTTGAATTTACGTTTTCATAAAACTTACAACTTTGTTAACTGTTTCAATCGTTCCTCTAATGAAACTTCTCTTCTAGGTGCATGCAAGTGTATCAAATAGTGCGGCCAAACCTTTAGCAATTTGGCAGAACTTTTGAGCAAATGTTTGAGATATTTCTTCAGTGGCATTCGATATTATATCTCCATATTTATATTGTTGCTGTCAAACGATTATACTCAATAATTAAAGGAACCAAGCGCATTTATTTGAATTTTCAAAATTTTTGAACTATGCTACCTGCTTTTTTATTACCAGTTCTAACCTATTTTTAATAGAAACAGCTGTTTTATGTGCACACAAATATATTCAACAGTGTATAGAAACGATAGAAACAGCTGTTTTATGTGCATACAAATATATTCAACAAGACGACGAATTAAGAGATTTGGTAGCACTTTTTCCCATCTCTGCTATTCTGGTAGTCAAAGATTATACTTCAAAGTAAAGAATTGGTTAAAAATACAGGGTTGCCTGGAAGAAAAAGGGATGTTTAATGAATCGATGAGTTTGAGATTTCCCTCATCTCTCAACCTAAATTTTTGTTGCGAGTGCAGACACATAGCGAAGACACGAACCCACGGTGCGACAGCTTCGGTCGAAAAGTGTCGACTTCCGAGCTTTTCAAGGAGAATTCGAGAGAATTCCTTGATGACCCACTCGGTCAGCGAAGGGGGGCAGGGCGGTGGGTGAAAGTTCAATACACTCTGGCTGCGGCCGGGCATCGATGGCCTCGCACTGCACCAGCCCCCTCATCCACCTCACCCACATCCATTGCTCTTACCGAACTACACAGCGTCTACAGAGGCCGTGGTCGAGCGAACCGGCGAAAAATCATTTCCTTGCCTGGACAAGACACACACACACATTTATAAATTCGACTGCGCGTGCTACGGATTTCCTTCCATCGTTCCCTCGCTCTCCCCACCTTTACAATGACCTGCATTCCGACACCCCAGCACGTGCCTGTCAAAATGCATTTCTTCCGCCGCCAACTGGGGTGTGCCCAGCCTTCGATCGCGGCCAGGTGGCCACGCCGTCAATCGATTCAGTTCGCTCCCTACCCCCAACCCCCCAGCCGTCGTCCTCCTCTAGACCTCGCCCAGCACGAAGGCGGCAACTGTTGACTGTTGACTTCCGCTTGGCAGAATATTTCGCTGCAATTGCATCGGCCACTGAGTGGAGGGGGAGGAGGAGGAGCGGCGAGGAGGTTCCATGCCAGGTGGGCGGGCGTGTTCGACATGTCGGCCTGCTTTTGAAGTCGGCGCCTCCCTTTCGAGTTCTTCCTCCCCGGCTACCTCTCATTCTCTACGCTCCTTCTCCACCCTCCTTCTCCTCACTTCTTCTCCTCACTCCTTCTCCTCACTCCCTTATCTCAATCCGTTTCCTCACTTCTTCTCCTCGATTCTTCTCCTCACTTCTTCTCCTCGATTCTTCTCCTCAATTCATCTCCACGATCCTCACGCATTCTCCACACTCATCCTCCTCACCCCTTCTCATTTTCTCCACCTACCTGCTCAACCTCCTCCCACCCGCTCCTACACCTCCACTCCCTCACCCTGGTGACGACGACGACGACGACGACAATGTCGACGAGATAAAGGCGGCGAGTAACGGCGCGTATGTGTGAGATAAAAATAAACAACACTGGTCTCGTTCTCTCGCTCTCGTTCCCGCTCGCCCACGCTCTCGCTGCCGCTCGACGCACCAGGTCAGCGTGTGTTTGTTCGTGTGTTTCTCCCATCGTGCCTGCTTGCGTGTGCCGGTGCCGATGCCGGTGTTGGTGTGGATGGTGGATGCATCGGTGTGCGCTTGACTTTGATGAACTCCCGGCGAGCACCTGGTCGTGAGCAGGTGAATCCGGAGCCGCTGAACAGCTACGAACGGCGATGACGTTCGCGGCCGTCGACGACAGCGACAACAACAACGGCGACGACTTCGACACGAGAGAAACAGGATATAAATTTAGATATTTTATTTCTGGATCCCCACGAGCCACCACGGGGGTGAGGGTGACGGGGGTCGGGGGTCGGGGGTCGGGGCAGACTTCGGAATTATTAACGGCGAATTAATCATTGCCCAATGGTTTGTGAAATTCCCTTTGAGAGGATCCTCGACGTCCTCGTCGTCGTCGTCGTCGTCGTCGTCATCGCCGTCGCCATCGTCACCGTCGTCGACTCGTTCGGCGGCTGCATGTGTGAAGGTGTCCGTGTCGGTGTCGGGGTGGCCTCGTGTCCACACACACGGACTCACACACGAGCGCACACACGCACACAGTCTTTGGGCTGGGTTTAATGAACGAGAAACCGTCGTCGCCTGGCCGATGGAGAGGAGGAGGGGGAGTGAAAGGGAAAGAGAGAGAGAGAGAGAGGGGAAGACGAGCTCGGTGCCTCCGCACTTCCGGTCGCATCGGGCCCTTCCGGTTGGACCCGGGCCCGAGGAGTCCTCGCACCGACCCCACCCCCGCCCCCGCCACGCCCCTTGGCACCGGAACGGGTTTCAAACACAAGTTTTTCCTTTCAATCCAGAGCGTCGACTGAGGCGAGGCTGGGGCCAGGAAGGCGTGGGGATGGGACGATGGAGGGCCGCGGCTTGGCGGATGCAGGGCTGAGGATCGGACGTGGATCGAACGGGGTCGGCAGGGGCGGAGGACGCTTTCGGTCCACCTCCGCTTCCCTGCCGCGCACGTGCTCGTAGAGCAATTTCCGACTTACTTTCCGCAATCGCTCCCTCCTGCCCTCCTTCCCTCACTCTTCCCACCCCTTCCAACCCTTCAGTCCTCCCCGCACGCCGTCCGCCCCTCCTGTGTCCAGTCCCCGGTAATTAACGCCCTGCCGTTCGCCACGCCCCCCCGCCCATCGACCGCCGCCCATTATGAGAGCCTTCATATTTTAGAATGCCCTTAATTTATTTCGCATGTGGGCCCCGACGTGCGTGCGGGCGTGTGTGTGAAGCTGTGTGTGGCTGTGTGTGTGGCTGTGTGTGTGCTGCGGAAATTGCCAGGGATGCTGATGATGACGACGACCGTTGTTGTTGCTGCCGCTGCTACTGCTGCTGTCGCTTCCACTGATGACGACGGCGGATGCTGCAGGCGAGAGAAAAACTGAGAACGAGAGGGAAGGACGAGCGAGGCAGGGGGGAGGGAGAGCAGCGCGATGGCTCGAGGGAGATAGCGATAGCAAATGCGATGCAAGGATGTGCTCAGTTGGGCGAGCGGAAATTTCTCTCTCTCTCTCTCTCACGCTCACGCTCACTTTCTATTTTTAAACGACCTAATTTCATCTCGTCGATCCCCAAAGGGGACCGCAAGAGGACATTGGCGAAGAAGGGAGGACGGGGCGCAGGAGGAGGAGGGGGTGAGAAAGGGACGGCGAAGGAAGAAGCAAGGGGAAAATGTTGTCGAAGTCGAGTTGGTGCGGCCGGAAGTCGAGTCGGAAGCCGGTCGGGTTCGACGAGGGAGCCGCAGAGCCCCGCCGCCGTCCCTCGATTTCCTCGCTCCCCGTTCCCTCCGCCCTTGGTCGATCCCTCGGCCAACTTCCGGACCCCTTTCAGGCCTGTGCGTGTGTGCGTGTGTGCGTCTGTCGTGACGCGGGCCTCAGGAGACAAAGACGCTCGAAGTTCGCGTCCTCGCCTCGTCGGCGGCGTCGGCGTCGGCGTCGGCGTCGAGCTGCTGAAATCTGCGCCACGCCCCCGCCCTCCGTCCGCCGATCGCTCGCCCTTTCTCTCTCTCCCCCCCCCCTCTCTCTCTCTCCCGCCCGCACTCGTCGGACCGTTCGGCGTGTTTTCGGAGCCCCTCGCGTTGGCCCAAAAAGCGGCCGCAGCTGCGGCGGGGCGCCAGGGCGGGCCTAACGAGGCAACCCTGGCCGAGCGAGAGGTGTTGCTCCTGAAGGGCGAATGTGTGCGTGTGTGTGCGTGTCGATGCTGCAGATTCATCTCGACAACTGGTCGACGGCCGGCGTCGGATCCTCGGAGCGCTTTTGACGATGCGGTCGCTTTCGAGCAATCGTTGTTGTTGTTGCTGTTGTTGTTGTTGTGATGAAGGAAACGAGGATGTTTGTGGTGAATGTAACAACAACAACAACAACAACAACAACGGCAATGGCCATCGCTCCGTAGGATTTTCGGGGCCAGAGCGCTTTTCGTCATCGAAGGCAGCAACAGGAACAACAACCGGATTAAGAACGACGACAACAACAACAACAAGAAAAAGAAGTACAACAACATCAAGAAGAACAAGAACACCAACATGGACAACAACAACAACAACAACAACCACAGCAGAGCCATCGAGCGCTTGTGTCGACCCGAAACCATTTGCTCTGAATCGAATTCAATCAAGGGAAGCTGCGAGTCGACCGAGCAGGCGAGGATGGGAGGAGGGGGGAGGCGAGGAGGAACAGGGAGGGGGAGAGGGGGAGAGGGGAGGCAGGTCCTCGTATCGATTTCGCCGCCGCCACCTGACGCGGGGCATCGGATTCGTGGATTCCACGTCGGCCGACGGAGGCCGCGCTCGGCTCGTTGGGCGAAGGAGCGACAAGGAGAGAGAGCGGGGGGGGGGGGGAGAGAGAGAGTGCGAGAGAAGACCCCGAACGAGGGAGGGAGAGACAGAGTGAGCGAGAGTGTGAGAACGAGAGTGAGAGAACGAGAGTGAGAGAACGAGAGTGAGAGAACGAGAGTGAGAGAACGCGTGTGAGAGCGAAAGCGAAAGTGAGCACGTGCGAGAGCCATTGGGACAAATATAGCCATCTCCCTCCCACTCCCACTCGCAGTCCCAGCCCACCTGGTCGGCTCCATCGGCGCTCGTCGCCCCTCGCCCGCCCTGCGTCGCTTCTCGGCCTCCCCGGGCGGCGTCGCCCGCTGTTTGCCCGAGTCACGTAGCCTCGGTCGGCTCGAACGGCATCCGGAATTTTCCCAATTTCGGTGGGAGTCGCCTCTTCTTCTTCTTCCCCTTCGTCTCCTTCTCCTTCGACTTCTTCTGCTTCGTCTTCTTCTGCTTCTGCTGCCACCGCGGGGCGTGGGGATGACGGCGTTTCAAGGACACCAGGACACCAGGACACCAGGACACCGTCTGGCCACGGCAGGCGGGCGGTCGATGGTGGCGAGGGGAGGCAAGGACGGGAAGAGGGGGAGGGAAGGGAAGGGAAGAGCGGGCAAGTGAAGGGAGGAAAGGGGAAGTGGAGGAGGAAGGGATCAGAAGGCAGGAGTGGAGGAAAAGACCGGAAACTGATGCGGAAGCGCGCCGGGGCGTCGTCGAAATCGCGCCTGCCGCGAAATGAAATTTTTAACGCCTCAACCTCGTCCTCGTCCTCGTCCTCGTCGTCGTCGTCCCCGCCCCCATCGAAGGCTTCCTGAGGCCGCGGAGGACTCGCGACTGCCTCGGCCTCCTGCCTCCTGCCTCTGCCTCCTGGACCCTCTGCTGCTGTCCTAAAAGACGACACCGACGCCGACGACGATTCCTGCGACTTCGCTCCTGACCCTCGCCCTGTCTCCTCCTCCTCCTCCTCCGCAGAACTCGATCCTGGTCCTTGACGCGGTTCCGGCAACGCACTCGGTTTTGCAAAGGAACTCGGTCCCGAAGACGGCCTCGGGTCGATCACGGACTCGATCCTGGCCCCGGACTCGGTTCCGGCCCCGGACTCGATCTCAACGAAGGCACTCGATCGACGACTTGCGGCGGCTCATCGGGGCCCCGGGCGAGTCCGTGGGTGAGGAGGGGCGCGGTTCGTCCGGCGCCGCCCCGCGACCCCCGGCGACCGCCCGGGGCGACGACACGACACGTAACGCAAACAGTTGCAGCTCAAACAAAGGGAAGCCTTTGGCGACTGCCGCCCGCCGCCTGGCCAAACAGGCGGCCGCGCCGTCGAATTGCGTCGTGCCTGCGACGCCCCCATCCGCAACCCCTTCAAAACCCCCTCGTGACGTCAGCCAGCACGAACGGCGACGGCTGCCGGCCAAGCGAGTAGGAATTGATTGGGAACCGCTGGCACGACAGATGGTGCAAGAGGAGCTCATGGTGTTGTTGTTGCAGGCATTGCTGGTTTTGTACCTGCTTTTGTTGTTGTTGTCGTCGCTGTCGTTGTCGTTGTCGTTGTTGCTTTCGTATTCCATTCCATTCCATTTGCCGTTGTTTCTCTTCTCGCTTTGTCTCTGCTGCCATTGCGATGTTGGATTTACGACGTTCGTTGTTGTTGTTGTTGTTGTTGTTCTTACGACTCTCATTGTTGTTGCTGCTGGCGTTCTTCCTCCCTGCCTCGTGACGTCGAAGCCCTTTGTCTGACGAATTCACTCCGCCGTCGCCTCGCCGTCGCCCCGCCGTCGCTGTCTTCGTCGCTCTGGTGAATGAGAGCAGCGGAGAGAGAGAGGGGGGGGGGGGGTTGGAAGGCACCAGTGGACCGGGGGCGGGGTTGGGCGGCCTCCACCCGTGTCCACCGCCAGCTGCGACCACGATGACGACGATCGGGACGACCAGGACGCGTCGAAGGCGTCGCTGGCGTCACGGGCTGCGGTTGGCGGCGTCACCGACGACTCGGGGATCCCTCGGGGCCCCCGGGGTGCCGTCGAGGGGCTGCAGCTCGTACTCGGAGAATCGGCCGGCCGACCAGCGACCGCCTGGCGTTTGAAGGCTCTCGGATCGGACATTGAAGAGTTTCATTTTCCCGGCAGGAGTCCGGCCATTGACGACTGAATTCGAGTCGAGCTCGAGGCGAATTCGTGGTCGTGTCGAGTTCGTGACGAGCCCGGGTCGAGTCCGAGCCGGGTTCGAGCCGAGCCCGTGACGAGCCCGTGTCGAGTCCGAGCCGGGTTCGAGCCGAGCCCGTGACGAGCTCGTGACGAGCCTGTGTCGAGTCCGAGCCGAGTTCGAGCTTGAATCATGTTCGAGTTAGAGTCAAGTTCGATTTCGAACCAAATTCAAGATCGCATCCAGTTCAGGTTCGGATTAAGTATGAGTTCGAGTCGAGTTCGAGTCGAGTTCGATTGCGGCCGATGTTCGAATCAAGTTCGCTTTCGAATCTGGTTCGCGTTCGCAGCAAGTCGAGTCGAGTTCGTGTCGATATCGATTCGAGAGAGCTTTTGACAAAAACTCACACAAGCCCACGCACGTGGCCACACACACACAAGGCCACAGACACCAACACACAGTTGAATGCCCAAACACACAGACGAAGACCCGCACTTGGCCCTCGCGCGTGGACCGTTTTTAAGGGCTGTGAAATAAATTCGGTTTCCGCATTTCTCGCCACCGCCCCCGAGGCCTCCGCCCACTTCTCTTGCCACCGCCTCCCCCGATTCCCTCCTTCTTCCCCCCATCGGCCTCTGCCCCCTGCTGCTGTCGCTTCCTCTTCCTCCTCGCCCTCCTCTCCATCTTCGCCAGTCTCTGCCCTTCAAGTCGCCGCACGACAACGCAATGCTCAACAAGAGCGAGCGAGCGAGAAAGGGCGAGAGGGAGAGAGAGAGAGAGGGAGAGAGAGATTGATTGACTGGTGGTGGGAGTGGGGAGTGGGGAGGAAGAGGAAGAGAGCAGACAAGTGAATGGGAATGGGATGAGGATGGAACGAATGAAATGGAAAAGAGCGGCCCAAGTTCAAGGGCAATCACGACCCGTGGCCCAAGGCGTGGGGCCGAGGAGCGGAGGCCGGGATTCGCATTCGGATTCGTGCGTTGGCCTGGGTTTTGGAGGCCTATGTGTGAGAGAGAGAGGGCGAGAGTGCGTGTGTTTGTGACAATTTTGGAGTAGTGCCGACCTTTGGCTTCGACCCCTCGTCTCGCCCCCCCCCCCCCTCTCGTCGTTCGTCTTCCTCTGTCGTCCCTCTCTTCATCACTCTCCTCGTCTCTCTCTCTCTCTCTGTTCATGCCCTCCACCGCCCTTCGGCTTGCGGTTCACATTTTCGACGACAAAGCCTAAAAGCATGCTATGAAAATTTCAAATCCCACGCCTCGCTTCAGCCGCCGCCCTGCGTTGCCGACCGCACTCGACCCGGCCGACCGACGCTTCCTGGGCCCGAAAGAACCCGATTGCGAGCGTCCTGCGAACTCCCCCCCCCCCCCCCCCACCCCCTCGCTCCCCGCGGACCCATCAATCGAAATGCTAATTTGGTCAATCAGGCGAGCCCTCAATTAAATTGACGAAACTCGCAAATTGCATTATTCAATTATGGATTCCGCGACCGTCCGTCTGTCCGTCCGTCTGTCCAGAGGACAGTCGGGCCACCTCTTCTTCCTCTTCCTCATCCTCTCCCGCACTCGCCGCGAGGCCGGTCGCGACTTCGGCTCGGTTCACTCGACGGTCCTCGGCTCGTCGCTATTTTTAGCGTGCCGAACGAGCGGGAAACGGAGGCGAAAGCGAGGCGGTGGCGGAGGTGGTGGAGCGAGTGAAAGACAGAGAGAGAGAGAGACAGACAGAGGCAGAGGATGAGGCGGATGACGATGAGTCGGCGTGGCTCGAACTTCACGGCGACCCCAGCCTGACCCGAGTCGAGCCGCTGCGCCCTTCTCTTCCTCTCCCCAACCCCCCCCCCCGCCCCCCTCTCACCCTTCGCCGCGGCCCCGACTCGCGGTCGTGCGGCGTCGACGGGGACGAGCGTTTTTAATGCTGTTTCATTCCCATCGTTCCGTTGTCGCAGAGCTCGCTGTTGCCGTAGTCGTTGCCATTTTATTGTTTTTCTCCTTATTTTTGTCTGTTTCCTCTGTTTGTGCGCTTATTTACCGGGGTTTGTTGTTGTTGTTGTGGTTCTTCTTTGTTGCGTTCCTTTTATTGATTCCTGGCCGTGGCCACTCGTGTGCTGCCGTTTTGCATGTTGTTGTTGTTGTTGTTGTTGTTGTGGCTGCTGCCTCCATCGATCATCCGTGTCCGCCCTCAGTCCTTCCGATGTCATTCATTCGTCGTCCCCCGCCCCCCTTCCGTCTCCCTCCCGCCGGTCCCTTTTCCTGCCTTGTTTTCCTCGCCTTTTCTTTCCTCTTCTTTTTTGCGTTTATTTTCCTTTCCTCTCCTTTGCCTTCCTCTTTTTCTTAATTTTTTCACAATTTTTTATAATTTTTTCCTGTAATTTTCTCCCTCCATTTCTCACTTTTCCTCCGTTTTTTATGTTCTCTCCATTTCCCCCTCTTCTCCTCCTTCGCTCCGCGCCCCTCCTTCTCTGCTCCGCTTCCGAGTCGCGTCGCGTCTTCCGCGCCACCGACGGAACGACGACGACCTCGACCTCGACCTCGACCTCGACCTCTTCTCCCTTCTTCCGCTCCGCTGCTCCCCTCTGTCCTCCGCCCTCGTCCATCCCGTCCCCTTCCCCTTCCCCGTCCCCTTCCTCTCCATGCCCTCCAGCTAGCTCCGGGATCCTCTCGCTAAACGCATCGCTCCTAATGGATATTCGAGGCCACGGCCCGACCACCGTCGCCCTGGGCAGCCCTCGGCGACACCGACTTCCTCCGCTCCGTCCCCTGCCCGCTCGACTCGCCCACGCCCCCCCCGGCACCGCCGACGTCGCCCTCGCCCTCGCCGCAATTGAAACGTCGTCCGAAGCGCCGACCCCCGAAGGCGACGGACGATTTTCCGTCGCCTGTCTCCGTCCATTGAAGTCGGCGAACTGGTGTCGGTGTCGACCTGCCGTCGGGTCGCGATGTCGACGTGTCGTTGTCGCTGGAAGTCGTCCTCGCGTCGTCCTCGCGTCGTCCTCGTTTGCGACTCCGGTGGCCGATGACTCGGAACGGCATCCGAGTGCCGGGAACGATTGCCTGGGAACGAGTACCCGGCAACGCGAGTACCTGTGAATTCGAGCGCCTGCGGCCGGTCGCCGTCTGTCGGCTGTCGGCGGGCGTCCGGCGTTTGCCGTTTTACGTGCCCGCGTTGCCGAGGCGCGCGCGGCTCGTCCGACTTCGGGGCTGGCGTCACGAATTCCCGTCGCCTTTTTCGGCGCCTGCCGCCCGCCCCTCGCCCCGCCCGACCCATCACAGCACGAGCGGTGAATGCGAAATTTCGCTTTATTTGTTTTAATACTGGCTTGCGTTGCGTTGGGGTTCGCGTTGTTGTTGTCAGGGTTGTTGTTGTGTTTGTCAATTTGTTGGAGTTTTCGCTGTAGATTTTGTTGTTGTTCTTGTAATTTTAGTTGCCGATTTCTTGTAGACCTTGCTGTAGTTTTGTCGCAATTTTTGTTGTAGACTTGGTGGATGTGTTTTGTTGTAATTTTCTCTTCAAATTTTGTTGTAGGTTTTCTGTGGATGTTGTAGGTTTTCTGTTGTTGTTGTTGTTGTTGTTGTTGTTGTTGTTGTTGTTGTTGTTGTTGTTGTTGTTTAGTGTCGAGCTCTTCTCATGTCGTCGAGTTGGTTGTTGTCGATTTTTGTTGTTTTTGTAATCATTGTAATAATTGTTGTTGTTGTCATTTTTGTTAACAATTCTTGTTGTTCTGATTGTTGCTGTCAATTTCTGTTGTTGTTTTTGTTTTTGGCGACTTTGTGCTGTTGTTTTCGCTGTTGCCATTGTTGTTGCTGCTGTTGTTGCTGTTGCTGTAATGGGTTTTTGTTGTTGTAACGTCTTGTTGTTGCTGTAGCCGCTGTCGCTGGCCCCATCGTCCGCCCACACGCACTCGCCGCCCGCCGCCACCGACCCCGGCCCGTTCTCACCGAACCCCGTCTTCGTCGTCGTCGTCATCGCATTCGCAACCGCTTCCCGTCTCTCTCCCTCTCCCTCTCCCCTCCTCCCACCTTCGTCCCCATTCGCCTCGCCACGTTCATCTCGTCGTGGTTTCAGCTGTTGCCGGGCCGCTTTTGGCGCGAGTGGCCAGCGAGGGGCGGCCGGGGAGCGGCTGGGGAGCGGCCGACGACGATGAGTCGTCGTGGTGTTCGTGGTCCATCGGTCGGTCGCTCGCTCGTGTCCACCGCGGAGTCGCGGCCTCCCGATTGCATCACCGAGCTCGAGAACGCACGTCGTCCCTCGTCGCTGGCTCCGTGCGATCGGGCTCCGGTTCCGGTCAGTTCCAGTTCCAGTTCCAACTTGGAACGGCCGCCTCTCGCTCTCCCCCCGACGTCGACCACGCTCTCTCTCAAGCGGTCGCGCTACGTCCGTCTCCCACTCGCTCCTCCTCGTCCCCCACTCGCTCGATCTCGCCCTCCTCGGCCCTCACTCGCTCGATCTCGCCCTCCTCGTCCCTCGCTCGCTGCCGCCACTCGCTCGATCTCGCCCTCACTCGCTGCCGCAGCTGTCGCTCTCGTTGTCCGGAAAAGGCAAAGCCGCATTGTAATTACATCATTTGAGCTCGCAATGAGCCCGGTGTGTGAATCGATTGCGAGAGGTTGTGATGAAAATACCGACCGAGTAACAACAACAACAACAACAACCACAACAACAACAGCAACAGCAACCGCCATAAGCGAATATGGCAACAGAAATGACAAAAGTAATGGCAACAAAAACAAACGAAGAAACAGCAACAACAAAAATCGACAACAAAAATCGACAACAAAAATCGACGTCAAAAACAACAACAACAACAACAACAACAACAGAGGCACACGCAAGAGTTCGAACGGCTTTTGCAGTAATTAAAAAAGTGCTAAAGATAGATATTGAGTGGAAAAGTTGTATCGTCGTCGTCCTTGTTGTTGTTGTTGTTGTTGTTGTTTCAATTGTTGTTGCTATTATTACTGGCGGTCGTGTTGCTGTTGTGTTGCTGTCATTTCACTTGTTGTTGCGAAAGCCGAACCCTCGGAAGATCCAGCGGAGCCCACGTCGAGCACCAGGAAGAGAACGGGACAGAAGAAGGAAGAAGAAGACGCGAGAAGAAGAAGAAGAGGAAGGCGGCCGAACCGATCGATGGGAACTCGAGGGAATGCGAAAGAGGGGCGAAAAGAGGAATCTAAAGGAATCACTCAAGCCGAAAAGGAAAACTAGGAAGAAACGGAGGAAGTCGAAAACCCAAGTCGAAGGGAAGAGTGAAGAAGAATTGGCTGAAAAAGGTCTCCAAAGGTGCGTCCAGACACGGGTCGAAGGGAGAGCGAAAAGGGCGAATCCAAAAGGTTCCAACCGCCGACTCGAAACGAGAGGAAGCGGAGTCGTGGAAGGCTGGAAGGCGAGGACCGGACACACGGCCGAAGTCTCCATTCATTCCGATCGAGATCCGGCATGCGGAAAGCAAAAAGCAAAAGTCGGTCGTCGACGCCGCGTCCGCCCCTTGAACTAGGCGAGTCCACGCCACGCCCCGCCCTCGACCGCCCTGGCGCGTCCCGTTGTCAATCGCTTGCTTCGTCTTTCGTCCCTTTGGCTTCTCCCACTCGAGAGGCCCGTGGGCGGCGGACGGCGGGCGGCGGGCGTCGGAAGCGGCAACGAAACCCCAACTAATCAATAGAGCGCCCCCGCCCCCCTCGACCGCGCCGTGGCTCGCTTTATCTCCCCAGACGTCCCCCTAATCAATAAATTGATTAAAAAGCTCGAAAACAACGGCGGCGGGGCGACCGAGTGGGCGGCGGGAGGCGGCTGGGGAGGAGGCGAAGGCGCAGGTGGTTGGACGAGGGCGGAGGGAGGCAGGGGGTGCGTGAGAGGCAGAGGGGGAGGGGGGGGGGGTTGCGAGGGTGCGAGGGACGATGGAAATAAACGGCGTCTGAGCGCGCGCCGCGTCGCGAAAGTTGCTGGATAGATAAACGGGAACAACAACAACAATTGCAAGAGCAGCAACAACAGTGGCAACAACAACAACAAACACAAGAACAACAACAAAAATAACATCGAAAACAACAACCACGACGACGACGACGACGACGACGACGACACCGACGACGACGACGTCGGCAGCAACAAAAACACGTGTTCCGTGCTCGGATAGGGGGAGCGAGAGAGAGAGAGAGAGGGAGAGAGAGAGAGAGACAAGACAGCTGCTAAAGCTGGAGTCGGGGAAATGACGATGATAGCGGCGGCAACAACAACCCGCACAACAACAAAGACGAGGGCTATCTGACAGCTACTTCCGGATTTTGACAGCGGGCTTTGGAGCGATTTTGGCATAAGTCGAATTTCACCAAATACACGAGCGACGGCGAGAATCGAGAGACGAGCGACCGACGACGACGACGACGACGACGACGACGACGACGACGACGACGACGACAACGAGAGACGACAGCGAGGGACGACAACGAGTAGGGACGACAACGAGTAGGGACGACAACGAGGGGCGACGACAACGAGAGACGACGACAACGAGAGACGACAGCGAGGGACGACGACAACGAGGGACGACGACGAGGGGCGACAGCGAGGGACCTGGAGCGAGCGCGGGTCGCCCAAGCGAAGGCAAGCCGATGGGCGGCTTCGCCCGGCCCCGATCCGATGGGTCGCGCGGGCTGCCCTTGGCGCGGTTTCCGCGCGTTCGGCGGCTCCACCTGTCCCGGTCGCAGCCGCTCCCCCACAGCTCCAGCTCCGCGCACGGCACGCGACGCCCCGACCCCCGCCGCCGTCGCCGTCGCCGACCCGTTTTCGCTCTGTAATCGCCGTGTTCCGGGCGGTCGGCGAACGGAAATTGAAACGTGTTGAGCTGCAATCGCGGCTCCCGTTGTTGTTGCTCTTGTTGTTGCTGTGCTGTTCCCATTGCTGTCTGTCGCTATTTCGGGTTTTCTTTTTGCTGCTGTCTTTGTGTGTGTGTGTTGTTGTTTTCGTTTTGTCGCCGCTGCCGTGGCTGGCGCTGCAGCCGATACAAGCGCCGATAAAGCGATGGAATTCAGTTGAAAATTCGCAGGGCTCGGGCGCGGTTTTCGGGAGTGGGAGGCGGAGTGGGCGGCGGAAGAGGAGGCGACGAGGAGAGAGAGGGACGCGGGGAACCAGAGCCGAACTCAATTGAAATGGCGCCGTGTCGCGGCCTCCTCCCGTCCCGCGCCCTCGGCTCTCCAGCTCCCCCTCCCCGCTCCCTCGCCCCGCACTCGGCGGTCTATTTTCGCGTATTTGCCCGCGATTAGATTAGCGAGCGAATTCGGTCGAAGTCGCCGAGACTTCGCCCGGCCCGAGGTTTGTTTTGGTTGGCGCTGCTGCTGCTTCTTCTTCTTCTTCTTCTTCTTCTTCTTCTTCTCACTGTTCGCGTTGTTTTTGCAACTTTTCGGTTTCTTCTTCGCATTCCTTGCTTTGGACTTCGGCGAGCTTCTGTTGGTTTTTCTGTTGGTTCCTCCTCTGATTCTTCTTTTCTTTCTGCTTCTCCTACTTCTTCTTCTTCGTCTGCTTCTTCTTCTTCTTCGTCTGCTTCTCCTACTTCTTCTTCTTCGTCTGCTTCTTCTCCCATGTTCTGCCGATCCTTCCTCCGATTCCTGAGTCCGCCTCTGGTGCTCTGTTTTGTCCTTCGACCAGTTTCTGCTGCTTCGTCTTCCGCTTTTCTCGCGGTTTTCCATTTGGTTCCTCCTCCGGTCGAAGGCCTGGTTCTTCGCCTGCTTCTTCTTCTTGCTCTCCCTCTGCTTCTCCGTCCTCTTCGCCTGCTTCCCTTCGCCCGACCCCTGCCGCCGCCTCGCCCCCGCTTATCTTATCGCCGGCCGCTCTCGTTGGCCGCTCCGGGCTTCGTCCGCAATTTCGCCGCCGCCGCCCTCGCCCCGCCCCGCCCCCGCCATCGCCAGCGCCCACCTCGACTGATCCGAGCGATCGACTGCGCCCGGCCCCGCCAACGACTCGAGCGCTCCGACGGCCCCGGCTCGACCGCTTCAAGCTCTCGCTGCACCCGCTCCCCTCGCAACCCTCGTCTCCTGCCATCTCTTCTTCTCTCTCCCATCCCTTCCCCTCCAACTCGTCGCTCTCGTTCCCCTTTCCGACGCCTTCCACTCGCTCTCGTCTTGTTCCAAACCCTTCCACTCGCTCCTTTCCTTTCGCTCTCGTCTCCAACGGCTCCTCGTCTTCTTCCGCCCGTTCTTCTTCTTCTCGCTCTTGTTCTTCTTTGGCGAAATTTTCAGCTTCTCAGCTGCGTCGCAGTCGCCTGACTTGTTGTTGTTGTTGCTGTTGTTGCTCGCTTGCCAAACAAAATGAAACGAAAACGACGAAAACGACAACAACAACAACAACAACAACAACAACAACAAAACAACGCCACCATCACTTTTCTGTTGTTGCTTCTAGAGTTGTTGTTGTTGTTGATTCTGTTGTTGTTGTGTGTGGTTTCCATTTTTAGTTGTTTCGTTTAGTTTTTGTCATTAGTGTTGTTGTTGTTGTTGTTGTTTTGACATATCATCGTTGTGATTGTTGTTGTTTTGATTTTCATTGTTGTTGTTGTTGTTGTTGCTAATACATTTATTTGCTAATAAAATTTGCATTCGCTTCAATTTTTCCACTTGGCGACGGCGGAGCCGGTTGATTGGGGTTGTTGTTGTTGTTGTTATTACTGTTGTTGTGATTGACAATGTTGTGGTTTGGTTTTCTTCGATGTTGTTGTCCATGTTGTTGTTGTTGTTGTTGTTGTTGGTGCGACAATTTCGCCCGAAACCTCTTTCGACATCGAATTCGATTTCTGAACTCGAATTCTGTGAGCGGCCGTCGTCGTCGTCATCGTCGTCGTTGTTGTTGTTTCTGCCGTTGTTGTTGTTGTTGTTATTGTTGTAGCGGTCGCTGTGGCCGTCGTTATTGTTGTTGTTGTTCCTGTTGGTTGTGCTGTTTTTGTTGTTTGCGTCAAGCAAATCGACTGATTAAACATTGACTGAAATTCAATTGAAAAATCAATAGAGCAACAAGTGTTATTGTTGTTGTTGTTCTTGTACGCATTGTTGCTGTTGGCGAAACGATTTCGTAGGGGGCGGAAGGAGCGGGGCGTGCGAGGTTTTTGTGGTCAGTCGCCGGATCCAGGGATCGTCGATCGAATCGAGACCGGTCGAGTTGGGCCGGGCCAGGACGAAAATCGGGTTGGGTTCGAGTTCCTGGCCATCGGACGACGACCGGTGCGAGGGGTGGAGGGGAGAAGGGTAGTGACCAACAACTACAACAACAACAACAACAACAACAACAACCCTAATCGCCGGCCCCTCCTCGGACGCAGCCGAGTCGCTGTCACTCAGTCGCAATCGTGCACAGTTTAATTCGATTTAATTCAACTGCCAGCCAGCGGCAGGACGGATCTGACAACAACAACAACAACAACAACATCAACAACAACAGCGTTAGAAACTGCAACAAATAGCAACAAAAGCCTTTAAATGAGCCAGCAACAACAACAACAAGCTAATTATCCAAATTACAGGCATTGGCCAGGGCGAGCAAGAGAGAGACAGAGAGAGAGGGAGAGAGGGAGAGAGGGAGAGTGAGCGAGAGGGCGGCTGGGAGGGCGGAGAAAAGAGGAAAATAATGGAAAACGCCGACAGCTGGAAAATTGCCGGCGACTCCAGTGGAGCGAGGGAAATGCGGGCAACAACAACAAAAACAACAACAATGAAAACAATTACAGCATCACTGGCAACAATAAAAATAACCAAAAAGACTAAAAAACAACAATAATAATAATAACAACAACAACAACAATTACAGAACAGCAATCAGTCGAATAGTTACAATAGTTGTAACAACAACAACAACAAACTACTAACAAAAACTGCAATTATATTCAAAACAACCAACAACAACGACAACAATGATATTAAAACCAACAACAACAACAAGAACAATAACAATAACAATAACAATAACAATAACAATAACAGTAGAAACGAAAACAACAATAACAAACACAATATCATTAGAAACATCAACAGCGATTGAAACAACAACAACAACAACAACAACAACAACAATGGGTGCATACACAACGACTGCAATAATAGTACGAATTACAACAACAACAACAGCAACAAAAACAACGAAAAGTCACAACACTGCTGGAAAAATACAGAAGCAAAAACAACAACAACGACGACGACGACGCCGACGACACAACGACGACAGCATGAAAACCTAATGCAATGAACACACACACACACACGCTCGCTCTCTCCCCCCCTCTCTCTCTCTCTGTCTCTCTCTCCCTCACAACGACTGCAACGAGCGAGAAGCCGTTGGGTGCCTGCTGTTGTTGTTGTTGTTGCTGTTGTTGCTGTTGTTGTTGTCGATGTCGGTGGCGCCGTCGTCGTCGTTGACTTCGTCAGTGCTGTTGTTGTTGTTGTTGCAATGGCTGTTGCAATTGTTGTTTCGTTGATTTCGCTTTTCGTCGCAGGCGACGACAGAACTTCAGCTTGTTGTTGTAACCATTGCTATTGTTGTTGTTATTATTGTTATTGTTGTTTTTCTGCTTTTATTATTTTTATTAATGTTGTAGCTGTTATTGTTGTTGTTATTATTATTCTTACTATTCCAATTTTCGGTGTTCCAATTCTCGTTGTGGTTGTTCTTGTTGTTGTTGTTGTTGTTTTTCTTGTTGTTGTTGTTGTTGTTTTTCTTGTTGTTGTTGTTGTTGTTGCCCATTACTCTGATGCGCTGAAGGAATCCGTTGCAAGGTCTCTCGGCGCGATTCCCGATCCAGCGGTTCGAGACGAGACGAGACGAGACGAGCCGAGCAGAAGCGATTGTGCTTCTTCTTCTTCTTCTTCTTCTTCTTGTGCTTCTCCTTCTTCTTGTTCTTCTTCTCCTTCTTCTTCTTGTTCTTTTGCTTGACTTCGGCTTCTTGTTCTTCTTATTCTGCTTCTTCTCCTTCAGCCTCTTCTCGTTCAGCCTCTTCTTGCTGTGCTTCTTCTTGTTCTGCCGCGGCTGCTACTTTTTCTTCTTCCTCTTCTGCATCTTGTTCTTCTTTTTTCTGCTTCTTCTTCGTTTCGTTTTACTTCGATTGATTTTTGATTCTTGTTGTTATTGTTGAGTTTGGTATTTTTGTTGTTGTTAATTTCACTGTTGTTTTATTGTTGTTATTGCTAGGTTGTTGTTGTAATTATTATTGCTGTTGTTATTATTGTTGTTGTTATGGTTTGTATTGGCCTTGTTGTTGTTTTTGTTGTTGTTGCTGTTGTTGTTGCCATTCCAATTGCTTGTTAAATGTGTTTGACATCGAAAGCAAATGAATGACTTTGACAGCGAAAAAAAGAAACGTTTGCACATAAATAATGTAGTTGTTATTGCTGTTTTTGTTGTTGTTGCTGTTGTTGTCCTTATGTCACCACAGCTGCAGCGAACTTGTGCACAAATTCGTCCTCGACACCGAAGGACGAAGGATGAAATTTTGCCATGTGAGTTGACGACAAAAAAGGACCAAGGCGACCAAACACAACAACAACGCTGCGAATAACAACAACAACAACAACAACAACAGCAACACTGCACCGCACTGTGAAGTGCAGCGCCAAAAAGAACACCAACAACAACAACAAGCCTCGGACCCGCCCCTCGCACAAATTCTAAATAAATAATGCTTTCGTTAAGTCGAAATGGCCAGTTGTTGTTGTTGTTGTTGTCGGTGTCGTTTTTTTACCGTTCTGCCACTGGTTTTGCTGTTGTTATTTGTTGTTTTTTGTTGTTTTTTTACCTCATTTTCGCTTTGTTGCCTTCGACTTGTGGTCATCAAATGGTCGCCGCTGTTCTTGTTCTTGTTCTTGTTGTTGTTGTTACTGCGGCTGCCTTGGCCACCAGCGTCGCCACCTACCGGCAGGGGGGCTGGCGAGGAGGGGCGTGGCTCGAGATCCGTGGCCTCGCGTCCGAGGCGCGCGACTCGCTCGATTTGATCTGGAAAATGGCAAAAACTCCTGAACGTCTTTCTTCCTTCCCTTTCAACTTGCTTCAGGACTCCAGGCAACCTCCCAATCCTCCGTTCAATCGCCTTCAACCCAGCCTTCGAAACCTCTTCAGCCAACGCTCCAAAAATGGCTTCACAAATCGCTCGAAAAATCACTAAAATTTGCTTCAAAAATGTCTTTAAAAATAACAAGAAAATCCCCTCAAACGTATCGATCGAAAACTGCTTCAAAAAGTGCGACCCGATCCGCTACAAAACGGCTTTAAAAATTGGATAAAAAATTACTTTAAAATCGCCTCCAAATCTCATCACAAAATCGCTCCAAAAGTCGCTTTCAAAGGTACGGCTAAAAATCGCTTCACAAATCGCTGATCGCCCTTCAATTTCCTAGAAAATGTAGCAGCAGCAGCAGTTGTTGTCGTTGTGCGGGATGACGTCGGTGGAGTCGCTGTCGCTGTCGCAGTTGTTGTTGTTGTTGTTGTTGTTGTTATTGCCGTTTTTATTGCTGTTTCGCCTGTTGTTAAGCTTTCTATTGTTTCTGAGGTTGCGGTTCGTCCCTTGTTTTTGCCGAGTTGTTGCCGTTGGCTGTTCCTATTGTTGTTGTTGTTTTCGTCTCCGCCCCGGCCGATGACGCTCGTGGCCCGCCGCCGGCGTCGGCTGCGTCGTTAGCGTCGCTTCATTTGGCGCGAAAAACACTTGTCGCCACCTGAAGGCGCGATCGCTGGGTGGCCGGGTGGAGGGCGGGGCGGGGCGCGGCGCGCGGGGCTGCGGATCGCTGGCTAATGTCGACAACGCGCCAAAGCAATCGCATAGCAATAACACCGAACAACAACAACAACATGAGCAACAACAAGAGCAACGTCGCTGTCGAAAGTTCCGGCGACGACGACGACGACGATAATGACAAGAACAGCAGCGCCGTTGACAAAAGCAGTGGCAAGCGAAATAAGGAACAAACTCAAAACAGCGACAGCAACAACAACGCTGACAACAACAACGATGACTGCGAAAGCAGAAGGAAACAGAAAGTGAGACAAGCAGAAGAAAAAAAACAGTAAAAACAACAACCACGTCGACGATGAAATCGATAATTTCAGCAACAAATTCCACAATACCAATAAAAGCAAAAAACGCACAAAAATACAGGAACAACAAAATAACAACAACAACAACGAAATGTCAAGAACAATACCCACAACAACAACAACAAGAACAACGACGACAGCGACAACTCTGATCAATTTCGCAGTCAATCGCTAGTCAATTTCGAGCCAGCCACGCCCCTTGCGAATGCCCAGGAGATGAAGAACAACAACAACAACAACATCAACAACATCAAGAGGAAGACCAGCAGCCGACAACGGGCTGACAACAGGAACAACAACAACAAAAACAAGGTATAAAAAGATCTTCCAACTAAAACAACAAGGACAAAAACCATCTGTCAATAACAACAACAACAACTACAACAACAACAACGACGACAACAGCAACAACGACGACAATGACAACGTCAACTACCGACAACAATAGACAGCAACGAGAACAACAACAACAAGCGCGATAGCAACATGTGACGCCAGATCGAGATATCGCGGGATCGTCACGATCACGCAACGTCGCTCTTTCTCACTCACTCTCACTCTCCCTCCCGCTCTCTCTGACTCCCTCCCCCCTCTCCCTCTCTTTCTCCCTGTCCTTCTCCCTCCCTCCCCCGTCGCCTCCGGGAGTTCGTCGTTCAGGGAGTTCCGACGTCTCTTGGCTTGAGCGCTTTCTCGCCCCTCGCCCCCCGCCTCCGGCTCTCTTTCCCTAGCCACCCCCCCCCCCCCCCCTTCGTGCTCCTCCACTCACTTAGCGATTCGGTGTTAATTGCCCGGAGGTCGAGGCGGGAGAGAAATCGATCGGCTTCCATCGATCTGTCGATCAATCAATCGATCTAATCCACGACTGAAACCGAGCTTAGAACACGAAAGCGTCCTCCCGCAGCCCCGCCCCCCACCCACCGACCACCGACCATCGCCCACCACTCCTTCCCCGGTCCATGCATCCATCCGTCAATCCGTCAATCGCTCTCGCCGAACTCGATTCGCCACAGCGCGGCCGAGCAATCGATCGCAGTCCGTGCCTCCAATCGGTCACTCAATCTGCGGCAGTCAGGCGATCCATCAATTCAATCCGAGACGATCGCTCAGTCAGTCAATCGCAGACGATCAGTCGGTCAATCATTCAATCGGAGTCAACCCGGCGATCCGAGGCGCACCCGGTCCCGGTCCGCGACCCGAACTTCGGACGACGGTCGGCGACTTTTCGGGCAACTTTCTGTCTATCCACGTATTTATTTATCTGTCCAACAGTTTCATTTCCCGCCCGGTCGCTCTCTCTCTTTTCCTGCCGTCTCGTTCGCTCGCCGCGCTCCGCGACTATTTTTAGCTATTTTCGCAGCCCTGTTCGCTTTCGTTGTCGCCTCTGTTTCCCTCGCTTCTTCTTCTTACCTGCATCTCTTGTTTCTATTTATTTAAAATTCTATTTTCTATTTTTGTGTTCGGCTTTTTCCATATTTATTTCTTTATGTTCTCTATTTTTTCCTTCTTATATATACTTTTCTTCATTTTGTTTTAATTTAATTAAATTAAGTATTATTGTTTCAAAATAATTTAATACAATTCTTATTCAATTTTTCTATTTCTGATTTTTCTATTGTTTTCAATTTTTTCTGTAATTTCCCCGTATTTTTTTCTATTCTTTCCGTTTTTTTTCTTTCTTTGTCCATATTTTTTTCCCTATATTTTTTTTGTTTTATATTTTTCCATATTACTTCTGTAATTTTATTTTTTCCATATTTTTTCTACTTTTTGCTCTATATTATAATTTTTTTTATTTTTCTATTTTTTATTTCTATTTTCTCTAGATGTTTTTTTTATTTTTCTGTATTTTATTTCTATTTTCAGTAATTTTTTTTATTTTTCTTTATTCTTTCTGTGTTTTTTACAGATATTTTTTCATTTTTTCTATATTCTGTCTGCATATTACTTATTAATTTTTTGTATTTTAAATTTGTTTCTAGTTGTCATAATTTTTTCTTCAACTTGTGATTCTTATTATTCTTTCCTAACTGTTCTTTTGTCTCTGTTTGATTGAATGACGTCCCTCGTCTCCGTCTCCGTCCTTGTTGTTGTTTTTGTCACTTGGTGGTTGTTGTTGTGACAACACTTTGTAGTTGTTGTTCTCACTTCGACGTTCTTGTTGTTGTCAATTCCATTCTTGTTGCGACTTCTTCCACTCGTTGGTTGTTGTTGTTGTTGTTGCTGTCGACACTTCTGCCTGTTGTTGTTGTTGTTGTTGTGACGTGCTTGTTGTTGTTTCTGAAAATAATTCATAAGCGCGAGCGAACGAGAGCGAGCGAGATGGCGAGAGCCATCAGCTGCTCACGGACCAATCGATTGAACCCCCCTCCCACTCTCGCCTCCCTCCCTTCGTCGCTGCCGACGAACGCGCGATCGGAGCAAAACCGAAGCAAACCGAAGCCAAAAACACACACGAATCCTCCGCTAAAGTGAAAACAATTGCAATTATTGGTGTACATTGTAGTTGTTATTGTTGTTGTTGTCGTCGATGATGCTGATTTTGTTGTTGTTGTTATTTTAATTGTTTATGTTGTCACTGTCACTTATGTTGTTGTTGTTGTCGTTGTCATTGTCATTGTTGTTTCCATTGCAGAATTGAATGAATTTCTTGGCACCGCACGAGCTGCCGGGCTTCGCTGTTGTTGTTGTTGTTGCTGGTGATTTCCATGGTTGTTGTTGATTTCAATTGTCGGTCTTGCTTCCGCCTTGTTGTTGCAGGTGCGGCCCCGCCCCCGAAGCCCTCCCGAGCTCCAGTCCCAGCCCTCCAGAGTCCTGGAGATCGCCGACGAATCCCCGAGACCTCGAATCCTGAACGCCGACCACGTCGGGGACTCCCTGAAATCCAGAAGAAACCGAAGCGAAATCGGTAAAGAAAACACAAACCCGGCTTATTATTTTTTTTAAATTCCAATGTTTTTTGTATCTATTTTTTCGGTTTTATTAATGCTCAGTTTTATTGATGCTTCGTTTAATTTATTTGCTTGTTTGCTTTCTCTGCTTTTGTTGTTGTTTTGTGTCGTTTATGTCTTTATTTTGGTCTCTAGAGATTGAGTTATTTTTACATTCAATTTCCCGCTTCTCCTCTCTCTCTCTCTCATCACCATCCCTCTTTTGCAATCCTTCTTATGTCTTTCTCCCTGCCTCCTTCCCATTTCCCCGCCTCTGCTCCCTGAATTCAAATTATTTTTTCGTAATGATGATTTCTTCTCATAATTCTTTTTTTATATATAGTTGTTCCTTTTTCTTGGTTTATTTATCTTTCATTTATTTTTTTCATTTTTATTTATTGGCATTCATTTGGTTTTTGGTTTCTTCTCTTTCGTCTTTTCCCATCGTTGATATTGGTTTTTTGTATACGGATGAGCGATTGTGAATCGGCCCGTTCTTCTTCTTTCTCTTCATTGTCTTCTTCTTTCTCTTCATTGTCTTCTTCTTGCTCTTCGTTGTCTTCTTCTCCGTTTCTTCCATTTTGTCGTCTTGTTCTTGCACTTCTTCTTCTTCTTATGCTACATTTATTTCTTTTATTCGTCGTCTTGTTCGATTTCCTGGTCTTCCTCTTCTTTTTCTTCTTCTACTTCGTTTTCTTCGCCTCTCCTCTGCCTTCTTCTCCATCTCCTTCTACCCCTCTCACTCCCTCATCTTGCGTCTCTCTCGCTCATTTTCACTTTTTCATTTTTTTTCGTCTGCCGCTTCGGTTTCAGTTGTTGTTGCGGTGTGTTGTCGTTGTTGTTGTAATTGCTGTTGTTGTTGATTTTATTGAGGATGTTCTCGTTAATATTGTTGTTGATATTTGTTGTTATTGTTGTTGTTGTGCCTACTCGCTTGTTCTACTCTGAATCTGATTCTGATTTGTTTGTTTGTCTTGTGTTCTCCGTCATGTTGTTGTTATTCTATTTGTTGTTCTAATTCGTCTTCTTCTTGTTGTTGTTCTTCTTCATAAATGCTGTTGGTGTTATTGTTGTTGTTGTAGTTGTTGATTCTGTAGTCATTGTCGTTGGTGTTGTTGTTTTCTTTTTTCTTCTTTCGCTTTATTAACAATTTTCATATTAAGTCGTTTGTTTTATTTGTTTGCAAAATAAATTGATGAACGCGTGTGCGTGGCGCGAGGTTAGAGTGTGAGTGTGTGCGCATGTGTGTGCGTGTGTGCGTTCGCTAATTGGTGTGAGTTCACACACACACACAGTTGTCTACCAAATACTCATCTACAGATGAGTCCGAAAATGTCGCCCTCACCAACACACACACACACACACGCGGCTCCATGGGTGTGCGCGCGTGTGTGTGTGTGTGTGTGTGTGTGTGTGCGTCGTTCATTTGTTTACACTTGCCGCAGATCTCGTCTCGTGTTTGCTTCATTCGCTCCATTCAGGCTCCGGCCGCCGAAGTCGCTCCGAATTCGCCTCGTCTAAATTAATTAATTACTTACATATTTATTTAGCTATGAATATGCACATACATTTATTTATGAATTTATGTATATGCATTATTGATGTATATTTATTTTTGTCTTTGTATTTTTATAATTTATTATTCGGTTGTCTTCTGCGATTTGGTTTCTTCCCACTTTTGCACCCGAACGGATCGCATTGCACAGGGCACAGGGTGACACACGGAGCACAGGGTGGCGGCTGGCGGGTGAACATTTCGAACAGCAACGAGTTTCCAAGAGACGAAAGGATTCCAAGAGAGGCGACAAACGGCGAATGTCAAAGGACGGAATTAAGAAAAACTCAAATGAAGGATTTTAAACAGAAGAAATTAAATTTGGGAACAAAATAAAATCAAAAACAGGGGATTCCAAAAGACGGCGGAAAATAATGATAAATAAAATAAAAACTAAAGGTCAAATCTATCGAATTTTCCAAAGAAAACAACACCGAAATTTCCATAGGGGTTCAGAGGGGGATCAAAAAGGGGAAATTTCAACAGACGAAGCTACACCGGGAGAAATGGCCTGGAACGAATGGACTCAAACTCAAAATCTCCCCTTTCTCTATTTCTATCTCTCTCTCTCTCGCTCTTCGAAAAAGTCCTCTCGTGAGTTCGTTTGGTTTAAATATGAAAATTCAAAAAAAAAACAAAGGCTTTTTTGTATATTTTACTTTCATTTTATTGTAATTTAAATGTTTAGTTTTCACTTGTGGTTCTCATTTCATTATATTTAAAAATATTGCATTTTCCATTAGTTTTAGTTGTAAACTTTTGTTAAATACTTTGCACGTTTGCTACACATTCACATTTAATTGGTTTGCTTGCCATAAATTGGTTTCACTTATCTGCCTTAGTATTGTTTTCTATTTTCTTCTTATTTTTCTTATTTCTGATTTTTGTTTTTCAATTTCTCCCTAGTTTCCCTTCATTATAATTAAATGTGGTTTCTTGATTAGTTTTTGTTTTTTTTTTCTCCTTTACTTTTTCCCCCTTTTGTTTTTATTTTCTAAACTTAATTTTGTTTTCCCAATTTAGTTTTGTTTTCTCATTTTCTTTATTTTTGTTTTCATTTTTTATTTTCTTAATTATTCATCTGTTGCATGTTCTGTTTAGTTGTGTAAACTTTTTGTTTTTTACAAATCGCTAAAACACCCATAGATTATATATAATTTCTTCGAATAGTCATACTTTAGGTTTAGTTTAGTTTAACTTTTAAATTCATGGTTTTCCTCTCTTCTTCTTCTTCTCCTCTCCTCCTGCTCCCCGCTCCTCAGCCACTCGGCCTCGTCTTCTTCTTGTTCGCCTTACAATTTATAAATTTAGTTTTACATATTTTTCTCTTCTCATCTTCATCTTCATCTTCCGCCCACGTTTCTCGCCATCTCGCCAACTGCATCGAGTGTGTGAGTGTGTGTGTGGTTGTGTGCCTGTGTGTGTGTGTGTGTGTTTGTAAAACCATCATGATTCAACAGAAAACCAAACTAAAACTCGACCTCCAGCTCAGGCCCAAACCGAAATCAGGCAGGAGCAGGGAGGAGGGAGCAAGACGGAAGATCGGGCGATCGAGGTCGTCGGAGGTGTTGCGGAGAGGCTGGAGGCGAGGAGGAAGAAGGGCGCGGAGGAGACGTCGCTCCGCCCCTCGCCCTTCCTCTCCTCCCCGGGCCACGTCTCTCGAGAGGTTCCTCGTTTGCGAGGTTCTTAATGAGAGACGCACACACTCGAACGCACCGGTCGCCCTCCTTCCCCTCCCCCTCCTCTCTACCTCCATCTCCCTCCCTCCTCTGCTGCATCCACCAAATGGCGGCCGGAGACGCTGCGTCGAACGAAAGGGAATGAAACGAAGCCAAACGAAGTGGGACAAAATGAAATGAAACAAAGTGAAGCCAAACCAAACCAAACCCAACGAGGTGAAACGCACTGGAACGGAACGGAAACAAGGCCGACAACGGTGCGAGTCCTCGTGTCCGACCGACCTCCCTCCCTCTCGCTCTCCGCCACTGAACGAGGCCCCGGCCCTCGGGGACTGGACGAGTGTGTTCGTGTTCGTGTGCGTGTGTGTGCGGGTTTCTGTGCCTTCACTTGTGACTGTGTGCGAGCGGCCGAAGCACCTGCCGCACGAGGAAGCGACGGAGTTCGAGGCCTTCTCGACGTCGTGGTCGTGGACGTCGTCGTTAGGGCGAGTGTCTGTGGGAGGACCGAAGAGTACGTGTGTGTGTGTGTGAGTGTGTGCGCGCAGGTATTTAAGGCCAGTCATTTAAAACTAGAAGAGCGGCTTGCGAGACAAAGAAACTCAATAACAGTCGGAGGTCGTCCTCGGAATTTTAAATCGCCCTCGCCCTCGCCAGCGACCAAAACAAACACCGAAAATAACCCGACACGCCCTCGGCGGGGAGGTCGGTGGGCGTGGCCACGCTTTAAGGGCCGGCCCTCGGCAGTAGCCGGGAAACTTTGCGACATTTTCAACACCCGGCCTCGACTCCGACTCCACCTCGGCCGCCGTCCCTCGGGTGCCCAGGGTCGCGGGCGGAATCGATCGATCCACGAGCCGGAAAACCCCAAACTCGGCCTCGGTCCCGGATTCGAATCGGACTCGCTCGGTGGCGGAAACCAAAAGAACTCAACGACAAAAACAACGAAATATGAAATAAATGCAAATAAAACGAAAACTCCGAGCAGAAAATAATAAAAAAACATGGCAAATGGGATTTTGTGGTATTTCATTTTATTAAATAATCTTTTATTTTTTCACTCGCTAAATTAAAATTATTTTATAAACTGTTCGCGCCGCTCAAGCGCTCGCTTTGTTTGTTTTTCTCTTTTTAATGCAACTAATCGTGTTTTCTTTTTGTTTTTGCTTTGTTTTTGTTTGGTTTTCCACCATCTACTTCAACAGCATCGAATTCTTCTAATTTAAACGAAATATAATAAACGAAAACTTTAATGGATAAAATGAATTATTTGCATTCCCTTTGGGCCTTGCCTTGGTTCAAATATATTTATATTTATATATATATTTATCTTTATATGTGGGTGTATGTGTTGTGTGTGTGTGTGTGTCTGTTGTGTAGATGTGTTTGTTGTTGTTGTTTTCCTCTTATCATTACTACTATTTTTACATAGAATATATTACGCTAATTTTACTGACATGTAAAATCATATATAAATTTTATTTTTAAAACAAAAACAAAAATGTGATGTTAAAATTATAAATTAACAAAGACTCAACATCATGTACTTCTTCTTCTTCTTCTACTTCTTCTAATTCTTCTTCTACTTCTACTTCCTCTAATTTTTCTTCTCCTTCCACCTTCACCTCCTCCACTTGTTCACTTCAGAACACATGCCTATATCTTTCATTTAGTTTGCTTGCTTTTAATTTACAAAGTAAATTTTTCACTTTTTCGAATTTGGCTTTGATTTCTCTATGTGGTTTCATTTTTTGCTTTTGCTTTTGCCTATGCCTTTGCTATGTGTTTGCTGCACTTCAACCATCTTTCTCATCGTTACACAATAAATTAACAAAAATTTAATAATAATAATAATAATAATAATAGCAATAATAATAAAAATAGTAATAGTAGTTGTAGTTGTAGTTGTTGTAGTCGTAAGAGTACAGATAACAGTAGTAATAGCAAGGATAGTTAGTGGAAAGGGAGGAAAATTAAAAGAATTTACATATGCTATGAAAAGAAAGAGCCGTAAAAGAAATATATATATATATCTGTTTGTATGGAAAGTGGAATATTAGAGGGTGAAAATAAAACATCGATTAAATTTAAGACTTTCAACTAAATTTAATTTAATTATTTTTGCACATGATTTCTCCGATTACTTATCTTTTCGCTTATTCTTCTTATCTTCCACTTCTTCCTCCTCATCCTCCTCTTCTTCTTCTTCCTCCTCTTCTTCTTATCTATTAAACCGCCCTTCTTCGCCCAACTTTCCTCTTCTTCTGCTTTGCTTGTGTGTGTGGGGGTTGCTTTAGACTTGTTCTTGTTGTTGTTGTGTTTGTGTTTGTTGCGCTTTCGTGCCTTCCCTTGACTATGACTAATGTTCTGTGGTTTTCATGATTTGTTTTTTGTTTTTGTTTTTTTTTTTTTGATATTTTCTGATATTTTCTGCTCGTTTCTCGCAGCCTCCCGCCCCGCTTTTCTGTTTTCTCAGCCTGTTTTGGTTTGTTTTTTAAACTAAATTTACTTGATTGTTTGTTGTTGTTGTTGTTGTTGTTGTTGTTGTTGTTGTTCTTGTTGATCTCCTCCTCGCTCTCTTCCGCTTCGTCTAGTTAATTAGGGCTTACTATTAGTACTACTTTTATTTTTATCTTATTCCCGATTACGGCCTCCCCCCGTCGCCGTCGCCGCCCGTTGTTGCTGCAACAACGCGCAATCGTAAAGCGTTTGCATTCTCGTGATTGCTGTTAATTCGTATTGTGGTTTTCTTCTTCTTGCCTTCTTTATTGGTGTTATATGTTGTTGCTATTCTGTTGCTGTAGTTGTTGTTGTTTTTCTTGTTTCTGTAGTTGTTGTTACTTATTTGTTGCTTGCTTGTTTAATTGTTTGGTTCTTGCTCTCCTCTCCCTCTCCCTCTCTCTCTCTCTCTCTCTCTCCCTGTCTCTCTGTCTCTGTCTAGTTTTATCATTGTTTTCTTCTGCTTTCAACATTTTTGTGTTTTCATGCTTTAGTAAATATTTATTATTATCATTATTATTATTATTATTGTTGTTGTTGTGTTGTTGTTGTTGTTATTGCTGCTTTTGTTGTTGTTATTATTCCTGTGCTCAGCTTTCAACACTCAAATGCCTTCCTCGCCCTCTCCATCGTGGTTCTGTTGAAATCGCGATCCTCGTACAATTAAATTGCAAAGACTTTTTTGTTGTGGTTGCTGTTGTTGTTGTTCTTGTTCTTGTTTGCTTGTTTCTTCTTCATCTTCAGCTTGTGGTTTTGTTTGTTGTTGTTTTATATTTAAATATTTAAATTAATAAAGCGTTATTCTTCACAAGTTTCCACTGTTTTATCTTTTTATCATTATCATTATCTGTATCATTATCATTATCATTATCTTTATCTTTACTTGTATCTTTAAATTTTTGTGTATTTTTTGTTTACTCATTATTTACTTTATTCCTTAATTTTTACATCTAAAAAATAGTCTCGTGATATATTTTTGTTTTCTCCATCTTTTTCTTTCTTTCTTTCTTTCTTTGTTTGTTTGTTTCAATTTGTTGTTGTTGTTGATGTTTTGTTAGGTCTACACGAAAACTTGATTTGTGGTTGTTGTTGTTGTCTTGCCTGATGAAGGATTTTCACGTGTTGTTGTTGTTACAGTTGCTGTCTCGTGACTTCATCCAAGGAATGCCGATCGCCGGTCGCTGAGCTGACAGATGAGTTGTTGGTGTGTGTGTGTGTGTGGAGGGAAGAAGTGGGAGAGAGAGGGGAACAGTGGGAAGAGGGCAGGAAGAAACCGATGTGAGAGTGAGAGACGCGGAGCGAGGGCGGGAGAGGCGGGAGGATGTCGGTGCCTGGTGCATCTGAGCGACCGAGGGCGAGTCGGGGACGCCTCGAGGACCCCAGCGAACCGTCGGAAGTCATCGGCCCCGTTCACGTCCTCATCCTTCGTTCTCGTTCTTCCTCCTCGTCCTCGTGCGCTCCTCCTCTTCCCCTGTCGTCCCGAAGTTTCGGTCCAGCATTCGAGCGAGATGGAGACACAGAGCTGCAAGAGAAACAAGAAGAAAACACGACGGTCAGCGAAACCAATCAATAAGAAGGGAATGGTGAAGGGCCAAATTCGACATCAATCTCATCTCATTACAGGAATAAATAATCAAATCAATAAACGTAATCAGTAAACAAAAAACCGAGGCCTCCTCCTGCAGCCTCCACACCCCGGAGCCCGGAGTCTCCCAGTGGATGATGTTGATGATGAGGACGCGACCTGCGAAAGTTCCCAAAATAAATCGCAGCCACGGCGATCTACGAGACCACGGCACGACAACGGGAAAATTCCACTCGGTCTCCGGGACCCTCATCAGGGATGCCCCAAAAGTCCCATCCCCAGTGCTCCTTCCCGAATTTCATCCTCTGGCTCGAATTGCTTTCGCATTCCGGAGCTGGCCATGCCGACTGTCGGAAGCAAGGAGGCGACAAGGAAGGCGACAATGACATCGACAAGGGAGACGGCAAGGAAGGCGACGACGACGACGACGACAACGACGGCAACGAAGACGACAAAGACAAAGGGCGGTCGACAAGAGAAATCGAACGAAAACGACCAGGAAGACGACGATGACGTGAACGTGAGGATGAGGATGGGGAGAACGAGAACGCGAACGAGAACGCGAACGCGAACGAGGCAGGGCAGGAGGAAGGAAGGAACTGGGTCCGGGTTTAATGAGTCGAAACATTTGTCTTAATTATTGCTGAGATGTTGTGGCAACGACACCAGACAGAGAGGGAGAGAAGGGAGGGGTCCACAGGAGGATTTCTTTCTGTTTCTTCTTCGGCCCGAACAGACACAAATTTTCGTTCCAACCACGAAATCGCCAGCGAGTTCGTTGGGGAAAATGCAATTAGTTCGCGGAACTCGAGCAGCGGCGCGACGTTGTCTAAAATTAGGCTGGCTCTTCTTGGATCGAGTGGGGTCCGAGCGAACCGAACTCGAACCCGACCCGGTCCGGTCCGGTCCCTGGTGGCCAATCGGGCAGAGCGAAAAGTGCACTGGCGAGAGAACGAAGGGAGGACCGAGGGAAGGACCGGATCGGATCGGATCCCAGAGCAGAAAGTTCGAGGCGACTTCGTCGCCAGGGACGCCCGCCCGGCCCTGGCCCATCGGAAACGTTCCGAGAACGAAGCGAGAAGAGGGGGTTTCACGGCTGGTCGACGATGAGGAGGCGAGGAGAAGGCGCTCGAGGGTCGCCGCGACCTCGTTCTTGAACTTCTCGCTCCCTCCCTCCCTCGGCCGTGGAGCGTCGCGAGGCCGCGCGTCCTCGGAACAAGTGGCGACGGCCATCAACAGGCGACGAGTGGTTGCAGCAACAACGAAAGCAACGCAATCCACGAGCCCCAGCCCTCGAGTCCCCACCGCCATCGTTTTATTAATAATTCGCGGCGATTCGTCGCCGATGTCGAGAATAGAAATTCAATAAATTCTCCTCCTCTTCTCGCTTGACCTACAGCCAATGACAATTTCCAAACGTCCAAACGTCGAAACGTCCAAACCGCGCTCGAAACATCGAAAGCGAAAATAGAAGCAGCAAATAAAAATAACAACAAAAAGAAAAGGAAATAATAACGAAACATTTATGAACATTTGTTGGAATTCGTGTATGAATTCTTCTGATAATCATTTGAATCGTGTGTATTTTCGGGGATTTGCAACAAGCGAGAGACACCAAAATACAGTGTGTGGTTTCGCAGTCGTCCAACGGCCCTCGGTCGCTCCCCTCATCCCGCCCCCTCGTCCGAGCCAGTCCGATGGTCGCCCACGTCTGCCGAAAATAGCGAACGACGACCGGCGTCCGACGTCCGGCGACACTCGACGGCGGCTCGGGTCCACTCATCGGCCACGTCCGCGTCCACAACCGCGTTCGCATCCGCATCAACATCAAATATTTAGCATTAAATGCGAGCATAAATAATCTGTCTGTCCGTCTGCCTGTCTGTCCATCCATTCGTCGCCGAACGCGGTTGGTGGAGGAAATTGGTGCGGAAATTTCGGGGAAACACATTCGACGACCACAGACCGCGATCAAGAGAGAGAGAGAAACGACGACCGAGGTTTTAATTGAAATTTGAGTCGAGTAGGAGAATCCATTAGAACGGAGGGAGGAGACGCCGATAGTGTGAGAAGACGAAAGGACCAGAAAGCCAGGGGAGGAGCTGGAGAGAAGACGAGAGGATGTTGGGAAGATGAGTGGAAGATGAGGCGAAATGACGAGAGGATGAGATGAACAGAGGTCGAAAGAGGAGAAGGCGAGATGGCCAGAGGTTCGACGACGACGACGACGACGACGCCGACAATTCCCGAGTGCCTGGACAACACTTGACCTTTGGCCCGAGCACATGCTTCATCACGACCTCCTCGCCCTCCCACCGCCATGGCGTGGGCAGGGAGGCAAAACTTTCGCCAACGTCTCCGAGGACCTGGGAAAACTTCACAGGAAACGAAACACAAAAAGCCACGAAATTCAATAGCAAAAGTTGCGGACGGACCGACCGGAGGCAGGGGCGACAACAGAGGCAAACAAGAGCCGGAGAACAAGTAATAAGTAACAAGAAAGAAGAAAGAAGAAACAAAAACCGAAACCCATTTGAGTGGAACCCGTAAAAGTTTCACACTTGGGAATTGATTCGGTTGACATGGAGAAAACTGAAGGAGTGGGCGGAAAGCGGTGGGGGCGAGTGCAACAAATAATGAAATTGTGGACAACAACGAAACGCAAATTGAAAAGTAAATACAGAACAGAGAACAGCATCAAAAACAATGGCGACGGCAACAGTGGCAGTTGCAGCAGAAACAGAGGCAGCAGCAGCAGCGACGACGACAGCAACGAGCAAATATTTGAACACAAATCGATCGAAGCTCGGTGCAGTGAAAAGTGGTTCGAAGGGCGGGGAGGAGGAGCAGGAGAAGGGTCTGAAGAGGCGGAGGAGCGCCGGGAATGGGGGCGGACACGTGGGGAGGGCGGCCTGCGGACCTGGCGGCGGCTCCTTCAAGAGGAAAAATGTGGAAAACGCGCGCGAAGGCAACGAGGAGGAGGTTGGGGAGGAGAGAAAAACCAGGGTGATGAGGACGAGAGCGAGAACGATGAGGAGCACGAGTGTAAAGAGGAGGCTGAGCATGCGGAGGAGACCGAGAAGGAGGCTGAAGAGGCGACTGGGAACGAAATGAACTGAAGTGAGAAAAAGTAATTAAATAGCAGGAGAGCCGACAGCTCTCGATGCATCCAGTGAAGCGCACACAACACCCAGCGGCAGGGACGGGGGACGAGAGCCGGAGGGCCGGAGGGCGCGGCCGACCCGAGTGGGGGTGAAGGACCGACGCGACCCCGTCCCGGCCCGCCCTGCCCCGTCGTCCCGGCAGCCGGTTCGTCATCAATAAAAATTAAATTCGATTCGCTGAACTGCAAAAACTGGCTGAGCTCGAGGGCGCGGTGATGGGGGGCGCTCGAGGGTCGGGTCACCACGTAATGCGATCCTGCAACGAGGCAAATGAACGAATAGAGGGCGGGGGGCAGCAGGAGGGGAAGGATGGAATGAGGGTCCTCCCTCCTCGCAATCCACTCGCCGAAGGACGCCGACGAGCGTCGCAGCGAGAGCCAGGGCTGTCGACGAGGTCAACGGGGAAGGAGGGAGGAACACAGAAGGGAAGAAGTCGAGAGAAGAAGAACAGAGAAAGGGACGAAGATCGGAGGGAAAAGGCCGGAGCTGAAGAAGGCAGGAGGGAGGAGGCGTAGAAGAAATAAAAGTCCATAGGAGGAGAACGGATACATTTGCGAGGAGATGAAGTTCGGAGGAGAAGAAGGAAAAAGTCGTGAAAAGGGAAAAACGAGTTAAAATTTAAGTGACAAGCCAAGAACCGAAGGGAAGGGTGGAAAAAACGAAATGAAAATTAGGCAATAAAGAACGAGGAGGAAGCACGGATGATCGGATGATCGAATGACAAGCGGGGACGCAGGTGCAGCGGCCGAAGCGCCATCGGGGCGTATGCGGGACCTCGCGACTGGGGCCACGTCGCGCATACGACGCGTTGGTCGAGCACGCGATTTGGGACCGATTTCGACCCTTTTCGCAGAAGCTCCGGCAACCCAACCGACTGCGACCCCGCCGCCAACCCCAACCCCTGTGCGAGACGAGGTTGAAAAACGTTCAATACACACGCACACACTCTCACACCCACGCAGACGACGCCTCGAGGGCCCGGTTTGCGTGCGAGACGGCAGTAGGGGGGAAACAAGTGGAACGACGGAAGTGGGAGCGAGTTTTGGTGGGAGCAGAAAACATAATTAAACATATGACTATTACGACTATTTGCTCTTGCTTTGGAATCGTGTTCTCGTGGTTCTTGTTGCTTTTCTTCTTGCTCTTGCTGTCTTTCTTCTTGTTGTTCCATGGAGAGCGCGGGTCGGGCGGCGGTTCTCGCAGTTCGTGTTCGTGGATCATCGGAAACAGAAACCATTTCGACTTGGATTTGGGTGGGGAGGGAGAGGGAGAGGGAGAAGAAGAGGGAGAGGAGTTCGTTAGTTGGTCGAAGCAATTTACACCAGACCGACGAAAGCCATCCGGCCATCATCGGCAGCGACCGAAAAACACCTCAAATGATCTCGAGTCAAATCCAGGCAAATGAAATCAAACCAAAGAAATCAAATGCAAGGAAAGCAAATGCAAAGCAAGTGAAATCAAAGCCAGTTTCAAATGCAAGCAAATAAAATCCAATCGAAGGAACTCTTAAGAAATCCAACGATAGCAAATGAAATGAAAGGCAATTTCAATTCCAGGCGAATGAAATTCGAATCCAAACCGAATGCAAGAAGTTAAATCAAAATCAACCAAATGAAATCAAAGAAAATTTCAAATCCAGGCCAATGAAATAAAAGAAGAGTTCAAATCCCAGAAAATTGAATCAAAACAAACGAAATTCACTCAAATGAAAAGGCGACGGCAAGGCGAGCAATTTTAGAAAACTCCAATCGCCGCCGAACGCACTTCAACCAACTCAGTTTAGGCTGGCGCAGACTCTGCAAGCGAACTGTGAGGCGTGGCAACCCTGGTCATTCTTCTCCCTGCACTTCAGGCTCAAGAGCGGACCCGATTTGGCCGAGTGAAAGCAGAGTGGGTGAGGGAAAGGGAGAGGAGGGGAGAATGAATGAAAAGATTAGAGGCCGGAGAGAGAGGGAGAGAGAGCGAGAGACAGAGAGAGTGAGAAAGAGGCGGAGGACGCGATTTTGGGGCTCAAGCGATAAACGCGTTAACTAATTCACTGTGGGAGGCAGACGAGGCGAAGAACGAAGGGCAGACACCCCGCGGCTCCCCCTTCCGTTCCCCCTCCCCACCCCTTTTCTCCCCACCCTTCCCCCCGTCACTCCTTCCCCGACTCTTCCAACCACTTTCGGCTGCACGAGTTGGTGAATATTTTCTAATCTGGCGCGCTCGATGTCGTCGTCATCGTCGTCGTTGTCGGCGGGGTTCTTGTTGTTGTGGTTGGTGTGCGCGCACACAATAAACTGTTAAATGATAATGGCAACAACAACAACAAATGCCACAACAACAACAACAACAAAAACAACAACAACAGCCACAACAACAAGAGCAATAGCACTCAATAGCCAGCAACAACTCCTTCCTCGGTTGACGTCGGTTTTATTGTTATTGTTGTCTCTGGTTGTGATTTCTGTAATTGTTCTTCTTCCTCTTCCTCTTCTTGTTGTTGTTGTTGTTGTTGTTGTTGTCCCGTCTATTTTGGGTCTTCACGGAAAACTACGAGCGAACCCCAAAAACCCACCGGGGGGCGGCGGCGGGCGCGGAAGCCAAATATCTACCGATTATGATTAACGACGAGGGAACCGAATTTCAAATTTAGGTTAGCGAGTTGACGTCGTCGTTGTTGTTGTTGTTGTTGTTGTTGTTGTTGGTGTTCCTATTGTCGTTGCTTTGGTTGTTGCTGCTGTCGCTCGCTTGTGGGTCGAATTCCCGAGGCTCATCGAAAGTCGATGAAGCCGTGAGGGAGCAGCGAGGAGAGGGGAGGAAGAGAGAGGAGTCGATCACGCTGCGGGAGGGAGAAGGCACTACATGTGGAGTCCCGCGGAAGCACAAACGAAAACCCAACGAAGGGTTGGCGGGCGCAAAGTATACAGAAGAATATGTAGTTTTTGTTTTTGGGTTTATTTTTTATTTTTTTTGTTCCTTTTTTGTTGTTCCTTTTTTGTTTTTTTTGTATTTCCTTTATTTCTCTGAACGAAATCCACTTAAGCAACGCCAAGTGGGACGAAATTCGCCTCCAGGAAGATTCGCCCAGGAGGATTTGCATGGTTTCAATCGACCACCATGCGAGCGAGTGAGCGAGAGGGCGGATGAGGGAGTGAGGGAGTCGGGAGCTGAGGCAGCTGAGGCCGCTGAGCTTTGGAGCTCAATCCATTTACGACGACGCTCGCTGCGAGCAACCGTCGGCAACGACAGCAGGGAAAACGACAAAAGCCACGAGAACAACAACAACAATGAGAACAACAACAACGAAGATGAAACAACGTCTATAAAACCATCAGACGCAGCAAGCGACTTCCATAAAAAATAATGCAACAGCAAGAACGAGCGAACGAACAAACGAACGAACAATCGTAATGGTGATTGCGATGGAGCCGAGGGAGACCGACAGAGAGAGAGAGAGGAGGAGACGGAGGCCGAAACGGGGACAAAGAAGAAGAAGGAGGAGAGAAGAAGAAGGAGAGCGAGAGAACCTTGTAACAGTGCCCTCATATAAGCACAGCAACAACAACAACCCCAACGACTACTTACAATGAAACCAACAACTAATCGACAATAAAGCAAAAACACTGTGCACCGGGGACGGAAACAGAGAGAGAGAGAGAGAGAGAGAGAGAGAGAGGGAGATGGAGGGAGTGGGGGGAGAGACTGCAGAACGAGCCAGAGACAGAGTTAGAAAAATGAAACCGAACGAGTTTTCGAAGCGCACGCAGAAACAGAGGCAAATGAGGCAAAGAAACGGGACAAATTAAAATAAAACAACGCAAATGGAACAAAATAAAACCAAATTAAACAAGCAAAATAAAATAAAACAAAACAACACAAACGAAAAATAAAGACAAATACTGGAAATGAAAGAAAAGAAAACAAATCGAAATAAAACAAACTGAAAGAAAATGAAAACCGACAAGCTCGAGTTGCGATCGACCGACGCATGGAGCGCACAGCAGCGCAGATGGACAGCCGGAGTGACCGAGAAACGGAGAGACGGACGGACGGACGGACGGACAGCTTGAATGAATGACTGAACGGCGGGCAGTGCGTGCGGCGCCGCCGACCGACCGAGCAACGTCTCGAGAGACGAGAACCAGAATCGACGGGGACCGAGAACGACAGAAGCGATTTGCATCGGACCCAGGACGACCGGGCCGAGGAGGGCAGTCTCTAAATTATTCTTTCTACCTATATATCTATGCAGTGTCTATGCTGTCAGGCTGTCAGATAGACTGGCGAAAAGTCGAAAAACGAGTTGCCGAGAATTCGTGCTGAGGCGCTCGAGACGCCGCCTGCAGACGCTGGTTGTCGCGCGCGCCTCCAAACGGGGTCAAATCGATTGTTGTTTTGGTTGTTGGGATTGTTGTTGTTGCCACTGACGACCAGCACCCGATGTCGGGGGTTGGGCTTTCAAGGAACTCGAGTTTCCACGCGTCCCACGCGAGTCAACGGCAAGAGATAAGGAATGATGGAGAGAATGAAACTGAGAACGGAACTCACTTGTTAGAAATCCTTTTGAAGGTCGTCGACGTCACGAACGAAGGTCGCGGCTGCCACTCCAAATCCTCCAGGGCTCGCCACCACCACACGCTCCTCGCTGCGGCCTCCACCGCTTCTCCTCCTCCTCCCCTCCCTCGCATTCACTGCCGCGTCCTCGCTTTGCCGTCTTCCATCACGCCACAAATACAGCAAATGCCGAAAGCGAACTCCTCGAGGACGAAGCTCGGCGGCGTGGTCTGCTGGTTGTTGCTGCTGCTGCTGACGACAATCGAAGCTCTTACAAGGATATGCATACAATTCGGGTAACTGATGGTGGATGCTGCTGAGATGAGTGAGGTTGATCGTGGTGACGGGTTCGGGTGTGTTTGGTGCAGTTGGTCGCGATGATCGATGATTGATGGCGTGGCTGTTGGAGGAGGTGACGACGACGACGACGGTTGTTGACAACATCGGAACTGATGGCATCGCATGGCATGGCATCGCTCAAAACACAAAACGGAAAACAGCAAGAAACAAGAAACGGAAATCTTAAAATTCGGCAAACTCCTTGGCGCACTTCTCGGTACTCGAGATCCGCAGCGCCTCCTCCTCGTAGTCGTCGAAGTTGCTCGTGTCGCCGGGTCCCTTACACCGGGGTATGAAAGGCGCTTCGATTTTCTTCTGGAAGATCGCAATCCAGTCCGTCGAGGCGAACCACTTTTGGTTCTTAATATCATTCACGCCCGCCTTCAGATTGCCATAGCGCTTGGTCAGATCGACCTGCAGCAGGTTCCGCAGCAGATCCTTCAGGTCGGAGCCGAAGTGCGAGGGGAAACGCACCTTGCCCGAGACGATCTTCTCGTAGATCTGTATCGGCTGGTCCGCAAAGAACGGCGGATAGCCGGCTGCCATCTCGTAGACCAGTACGCCGAGGGCCCACCAGTCGACGGCCTTGTTGTAGCCCTTCGAGAGGATGATCTCCGGCGCCAGATACTCGGGCGTGCCGCATAACGTCCAGGTGCGGCCCTTGACGCGTTTGGCGAACCCGAAATCGGTCACCTTGAGGTAGCCCTGCGAGTCGATCAGCAAATTCTCCGGCTTCAGATCGCGATAGATCAGATCCAGATAGTGGAGGTACTCGAAGGCGAGCACGATCTGTGCGGCGTAGAAGCGCGAGTGCGGCTCCGAGAAGCGGCCGACTTTTCGCAAGTGCGAGAACATCTCGCCGCCGGGCACGTACTCGAGCACCATGTACAGATTGGAGTTGTCTTTGAAGTGGTAGCGCAGCGAGACCAGGAACGGGAACTGAATCGCCTGCAGAATGCGCTTCTCGTTCAGCGTGTGCTCGACCTGCTTCAGCTTGACGACCTTCTGCTTGTCGAGGATCTTCATGGCGTAGTAGTCTTTTGTGGGCTTGTGCTGGACGATCATGACCCGGCCGAACGAGCCCGTCCCGAGCGTCTTGATCCGCTCGAAGTCTTCCAGGGAGGCGGTGTTTGTCGGATTCCGGCGCCACTTCTCCTCGAACTCCTCCTTGGCCTGCTCGAGGAACTCCTTCACCGTCTCGGCGGCGTCCACCTTCTTGTTCGAGGTGGTGGCGTTGTTGCCCATTTTCGAGATGGTTCCCGTTAACGAGGACAGGCGAAATGTGGCTGTGGCGGCGACTTGTGCGGACCCGGATGAGGACGAGTTGCCCGCAGTGGCTGAATCAGAGGCGGCGGCGGCGGCGGCTGCAGCAGTGGATTCTGTCTGAGAGGAGGACGCGGTGGCCTGGCCTCCTGCGGCTGGGGTTGTCTTGTGGCTCTTCTGGCTGGCGGCGCTCGACTCGGGCGCGACGGCTACTGTGTCCAGGGTGAGCGAGGACTTGGAGCTGGCGACTGCGACGGCGGACAACGACGACGACGATGGCGCTTGCGACGCTGTTGGCGGCGACGACTGCGCGTCGTTGCTGCTCGGCAGCTGGTCCTGCTCCTCCTGCTGCTGTTTGTTGCCTCCGCTGCTACTGCTACTGCTGCTATGATGGGATTTTTTCTTTTTTAAAAACTGCAAAATGGATTTAGCAATTTTGAAATTTTATCGTAGACGTGGGCGTGACGAAAAGTTGGGCGTTGGCGAAGGCAACGCGCGTTATGCTTGCAATTGTTTCAAATTTTTTCCTATTTCTTTTTCTCTTTTTCGGGTTTGTTTTTTGTCTTCTGCCTGTGCTGCTTGTGTGGTTTTTTCTTTTGTATTTGGAAGATGAAGTTGATTTGTAACACTTTTTTTTCTTTATTCTTAGATTACGTTTAATGCTTAAGGGCTACTTTAAACATAGAATTTGTAGAACTGCAAGAGAGGAATGGGAGGGTGGGTCAGTCAGCCGTTTGTTGATCCTCGAAACTCCGCTGGAGAAGTTTCCAAAATCAACAGACGTCGGCAACCCTGGTCGGAGCCGAACACGAATCGCGCATCGAGCTCGGCTTCGGCATTGAGGAGTAGAGATCGCGAGCAAGTGAGCGAGAGGGTCGCCGAGTGAAAACAACGAACAGCTGGGCGACGATCCACAAGAGGTTCGGAAACACTTATTCGGCGATCGGAAAAACCCGAGAAAACTGCAAAAAACGATTCGAATGCACGGAGGACCCGACGAGCCACCAACAAATGAACGGCGAACCGATCCGAGCGACCGACAGACACGCACTTGTTCTTTTTGTTATCGGATTCTTGAATTCGAATTCGTTCTGCTTTTGTTGCTGTTGCTGTCGTTGTCTTCTTGTTGCTTTTATCAACTTGTTCCTCGCACTTGTTTCTTCTTCGAGCTCTTCCTCAGCGAGCCGTGAGCGTGTGTGCGTGCGTGAGAGACTGCGTGTGTACGTTTGTTTGCTCACTCGCTTGTGGTTGTATTTTCGTGTCTTCTTTGCTTTTTCACTATGTACACATTTTTCTACTCGACTGATTTTCTATTCTGTGCCTCTTATCTTCCAATTTTCCTCGATTTTCGCACTTTTAAATTTTTCACCAGATTTTGTTTATTGCAAAGCCGCTCGATAAAATCGGAATCTTTCCCAGGTCCGCCGAACGGAAAATAAAACTAATTAGTTCTTCGCTCGAAAATTCCTTCACTCGGAGCAAATGCGATTGAATAATCGATTTTTTATTTTGGTTTTCTCTCGACAGGACCCCGATTATTTTCGCACAAAATTTGCCAATAATGCACACATTTGCAGAGGATCGATTAGAAACTATTGATTTCACACTCTACAGCTTTAAAAATACTATTTTCACAAATTATGGGATTTTAAAAATTATTTGTTTCTCTTTGAATTTAAGCGATTTTATATATTTGCCATTAACAATTTCACACTTTTTCCAAAGCACTTCCTGAAAATGTCGCTATCACTGGTTTCCTTACTTTTTCTTTTTGTTGTTAATTTTTTACAAAACACTTTTCTTATTTTTGTAATTTACACCCGCATCCGTAGTTCCGTACGACGACCGAGCAACTTCGCAAAATGGCGAATCACACAGACAATGCGAGCAGCACAAAAATTTTCTTCGCGAGAGGCCGAAAAATTTTCAATCCGCAGGTCCTGTGTGTGTGTAGTAGTGAGAGGCAGCGACAAGTGAAATTTGACATATCATGATTGGCAGCACTGTTCGCGAGAATCACGTCAAGATGTCACTGGTATCACTTTAGCATCCTCCCTTATAAAGAAATAAATTATTTCACAACAGCTTGAAAAATCTTGAAAAACCGAGACACTATGAAAATATCGCATTTACATATGACTTGATCGTCTTGTTCCTGTAATCGTGGACTTTTATTTATGAAATGACCTTCCCTGTTCTTCGCATGCCATCGCATTTTTTCCTGGAACACTGCCTGACAATCCCACTGAACTGTAAGCGTAAACAAAGCACGTGCGTTAGCATTTGACATTTAAGTATTTCGCGTGGTTCCAGACGATTCATTGTTACATTTTTCTGCCCTCAGTGAAGCAACAAGCCGAGAGGTTGCATTTAAATTTGTATTTTTATTCCAATTCAAAACTTAATATCTAATTAAAATGGTGAGTGTGCATATAATTATTCATTTGTCATCAGCTATTGAATGTTTTGCCTATTTTCAGACCGAGGAAGTGAACCCGAAAGCATTCCCCCTGGCCGATGCCCAGCTCACCACCAAGATCATGAACTTGCTTCAGCAGGCCCTGAACTACAACCAGCTGCGTAAGGGTGCCAACGAGGCTACCAAGACCCTTAACCGTGGTCTTTCCGACATCATTGTTATGGCCGCGGACGCTGAACCCATCGAAATTTTGCTCCATCTCCCACTATTGTGCGAGGATAAGAACGTTCCGTACGTCTTTGTTCGCTCCAAGCAGGCCTTGGGTCGCGCTTGCGGTGTCTCGCGACCCATCGTCGCATGCAGCGTGACCACCAACGAGGGATCTCAGTTGAAATCGCAAATCACATCCATTCAGCAAGAAATTGAAAGGCTTTTAGTTTAAGAAACTGTAACAAGCAAACAAGCTTGTTGACTCTTTGTACAAATATTGATTACAACAACACGAAATAAACATGATTTTACAAATATTTGATTGTATTGCGACATGTGGGGTGATGGGTAATGAGAAGCCGAAATAGATTATCTGAGAATCGGTCCGGTAACTCTATTCAGTTGACAGTTGGTTCTCCCTCTCTCATACACTGTGCAAACATTATGGCACAATTGTCAGTGGGCTGTCATTTGTCATTCGTCGTGGTCACTTGAAGAATTCGGTGTCCGACCGTGTGGAATGGTACAATTTGTTTATTTGCGATAAATTTGCAATTCCTTCTGAAAAATGAAAAGCGTTTTGTGTAATTCGACATGCAAAGACTTTGTTAAACACAAGTGACAAACACTAGAAGAGGAAAAGCAGCGGCAACTGGATTGCAGACTTCCGCAACAGCGAGTTCGAGAGAAAGAGCAGCAAAATGAAATTAGTTAGCAAATATGTGGACAAGGGGATGCAGGGGTAAGTTCGGGAGCAGCTCTTTTCGATTGCCGAAAACTGCCACCGTGATAGAAATTTACAGGTTATCTTTGACCTAATTCATAACAAATTAATCTATCCTCAGCTCTGTCGTCCTGATACCCGAGGAACCGGAAGACATGTGGCACGCCTACAACCTTATATCGGAGGGAGATAGTGTGCGGAGTACAACCATACGCAAGGTGAGTCGTCGTCGTTGTCGACGTTGGAACTGTGGAGCCGAATCCCAAACTAAGCGGCTGACTTCCATTGCAGGTTCAAAATGAAACGGCGACAGGCTCGTCGACTAGCAGTCGCATTCGCACCACGCTCACCATCTCCGTTGAGTCCATTGACTTCGATACGCAGGCGTGTGTGCTGCGTCTGAAGGGACGGAACATTGAGGAAAACCAATACGTTAAGGTGAATGTCTGCACAACATAGTACTTGTACTATCGTTAATTTTGTTCGATTAAACCTTCCTCCATCCTTCAGATGGGCGCCTACCACACGCTGGACCTCGAGTTGAATCGCAAATTCGAATTGCGCAAGCCCGAGTGGGACTCCATCGCGTTGGAGCGAATCGACATGGCCTGCGATCCTACGCAATCGGCGGACGTGGCTGCAGTCGTTATGCAGGAAGGCCTGGCGCATGTGTGCCTAATTACGGCGAGCATGACGTTGGTGCGCAGCAAGATCGAGGTCTCCATACCACGCAAACGCAAAGGCTACGTTCAACAGCACGAAAAGGGTCTCTCCAAATTCTATGAGTCTGTGATGCAGAGCATCCTGCGACATGTGAACTTCGAAATTGTGAAGTGTGTTCTTATTGCGTCGCCGGGTTTCGTGCGCGACCAGTTCTACGAATACATGTTCCAGCAGGCGGTCAAGTTGGACATCAAGCTGCTATTGGACAATAAAAGCAAATTCATGTTGGTTCATTCGTCCTCTGGATTCAAACATTCGTTGAAAGGTAAACGTGATCCATTTCGACTTGTTTGTTATTATAATGTTTTCTAATATTTCAGAGGTTTTGCAAGAACCCGCGGTGGTTGCGAAAATGTCGGACACAAAAGCTGCGGGCGAGGTGAAGGCGTTAGAACAGTTCTACACAATGTTGCAATGCGAGCCGTCGAAGGCTTTTTACGGAAAGAAACACGTTTTGCGAGCGGCCGAAGCCTTGGCCATCGAGACTTTGCTCATTTCGGATAATTTATTTAGGTATGTGAAGAGCGAAATACTTTCTCCGAATCGCATTTATCAATCTTACCCACAACACACACATTTATATATTTCTCTTTTTTCTTAATTAAATTGTCTTCATATGCACTGAAGCATTAAGTGCAGCATAAAGCCTTAAACTTAAACTTGCGGCAATTTTCCACTTGAGCGCATTTGCTCCAATTCACCCCGATATGGCTGCGTCCTCCGATCGTCCGTTTGCGAACTCATGATCAAGGTTAACTCCCAGACGATATATTTGCTTTGAATTTAAGTATTTGAATTTCAGTCTGCGTTTGAATCGCGTTCTCGGTCAGTTTATGGAAGTGGCAACGATATCGCTTGCTCATCAAACCAAATTAGCGCTCTTTCCAGTGCTCGTCTCCGTCTGGCAACGCATTTGTGCTCAGCCATAAACCGAATGACGCGAAGAAACCCCAATCCGCAAGCCACAAGCAGCGATTGAATTTAAATTCAAGTGGCGTGCGCAAGCTTTGCTTTTGATTTTGAGTCGATTTCGTGCCACAGTTATTTGTTGTGATGGCGCAACGAACTGAATTCAACTATTGACAGAGTCTGCGGTTGGGGCCAGGACAACCTGGACCCTTGAACTCCAGAACTCCACTCTACACAGATCAAGGCACACATTCCCCATTCTCGCGGTTGGAATAAAACAACTCCCATTACTCCGCCGAATGCCAAAAGAGTTGTTGTGTTGTTTGGACATTTTTATTAACAATTAAAAAAACTCTTATCTAAGATCTTAAGCTAAACATTTAATTTTGATTCTTAGCAGCACACATTCCACAATCGTAAACACAAAATACACACCTCATCATCACACAGGCCCTCATTCACACAGGCGGGGGGAGGGCGGCCGCTCGGTCGGTCAGGCCCAACGACGGCAACGGCAACGGCAGTCAGTTGTTCGGTCGCTCGCTCGGTTGATTGTTTTGGCTGTTTTTTAAGCCACGCCGTTCGTTCGGCGGAGCGATAAAGACTCATAGTCTCGCCGTCGTCTCTAGAACACATCCAAATCGCTGTCCAACGTGGCCGTGGTGGCTCTGACGTGCCGTCGTCTATCTAAAGTATTTGGCTTGCTTCACGTTGCGTTGCGATTTCGCCAGCGAACATGGAAGCGAGAAGTAAATAGATTAGATTTTGTGTTTTTCATGAAAGAACTTAATTGTTCGACTTTCGAATCTCGGTCGGTTCGCCGCCGCCTTACCTGGTCATGTGGGTGGAGAACTGGAAGTGGTGCTGCTGCTGTTTTATGGCCTCATTCCGCTGCCCCTTCCAGTGCTTCACGGTGGCAGGATCTTGGCTTCTTTGCCAGGTGCTCGGCTGTCGCTCTGACTTTGAGACTGACGATTCTCTTTGCGCTGCAAGCCTCTGGCTGGCCTCCCAAGCATCCAACTTGCTGGCCAACACCCGGGCATTGTAGTCGGCCAGGGTTTCGCGCAGCGGCAACAGACGCTTGCTCTTATCGCCGACGACGATGGGCCGCTTGAGAGTGGCGAAATCCTCGATTGTCCGGCCACTTGTGCTCCACTTGGGGCACCCACACTCGGCCACGATGTAGTCCGGCGACTTCGCCACCATGACGGCTGCTCGATTGCTCGACGGTGTTCTGCAAGTAATCAAAGCGATCATGAGAGATGAATGAAAGTTCCATCAGTTTCTTCCCAACGAGATGCCCCATTGGTCGACTAAGGGTTCGATGTAGTCTCGCGCTTTCCTCCCACCTGTCTCCATCGATAGTCTTTGTCTTTGTCCACGCGCGTCGCATGCAGCCCCCATGGGTCAGCTGTCGACACCCCACTAATGCCGGTTGTCGCCGGCCGCGTCTTAAGAAGCTGGCGGGGCTCAGGAGGCCGAGGGAGAGGCCCCGAGTGTGAGAAGAGACGAACGAGTTTTAATCTCCCCCTCCATCTCGCACTGACCTACGCTAAGCGGCTTCTGACGCCTCTGGTCGCTCGTGGTCACGTGGGCGTAATTGTTGTAGTTGTCGTTATTGTTATTGTTGTCGTTTTTGTTTTCGTCGCAGCTTGGTTTTCTCCTAATTTCTGCCTCCTCCTTATGGCATTTGGTTAATTTTCCCGCTTTGGTCAAGCGTGGTCCGCGCTGTAAGCCAAGCCATGCCGAGCCGAGTCAGCCCAGGCAGTGCTTAATTAAAACGTCGTTGCCGCGGTGACCGGATTAAGAGTTTCCAATGGCACTTCTCCGGGAGTCACTTGCTGCGACATCGTAGTCGCCGTCCTGGTCGTAGACGAAGTCGAAGTCGTCGTCGATCTCGTTGATATGGGTGTGAAACCATTTGCAGACATCTGGCGCTGGCTCGAGGTCTTTATTTAGATTGCGTCCCTTCGCCCTCCCCAACGGCACGAGTGTCACAGAGGCTCGGCGGGCTGTCCCAATTTCCTCCCCATTTCGTGGAAATCGCCTCGGTTCATTTCCACTGAAACCCGATCGCCAACCGACGGTCGCCTGCCGTCGTTCGCAGTTCGCCATTCGCTCCTTTGGGAGTCGTCTTCGAATGCCTGTGGCGTGTGTGGAGTCAGTGTGGGGTCAGGGGAGTCGGGTGCAGTCGCACATCCAGTTTTTCTGGTTGCCACGCGGCTTTGTGGCCTATGCTAGTGTTGGCTGTTCTTGTTAATGCCAACTGAGCCGCGATTTGCGTAATTTGCTGTGCAGAAGGCACCGAAGCTGGACAAAGCCATGTTGCACATACGCCTCGCCCGGCTGCCAGAACTCTTCGGCAACCCGACGATCAAATGCGCGGCGACCGGGACCCTCTGGGCATGCCAGACGTCGTCTTAGTCTGTTGACTTGTTCAACTTCTCGCCTTCACTTGCACCGTTTGCTCACTTTGTTATTGCCCAACATTGCATGGAATCTTATTCCACATTCCATCGATTTCGCCACTGTCTGCCGAAGTTCTTTCCGAAGATGGAGAACCTCGCTAACAAGCCCAATTCACGCCTCAACGACCGACCGTTGCTGCTGGACGTGACCGACTCGACTCGTTCCCGTACAAATGGGCGAAATCGAGTGCGAAAAGCCGTCCCCGGATCAAATTGTATTGTATTGAATGTAAATTCTTGCGTGTGCTGTGCAATTTTTAATTGCACTTATTATTATTGAGACTTTTTTCCTTCTTTTTCTTCGCTGTTTTTCTTCTCGGGTTTTTGTGAATTTCCACTCCACAAAGCAAGCCGAACCAAAATGTTTTGCTTTCGTTTATTTGTGGTTTTATTGCCGTCACGCCAGGTTCTTCCGCCTCTATTGTCTCTATTGGAACAAGTGCTCGAACGCGATCGCCTGCTCGCTCATTCCATCGCTCCATCGTTCGTTCGTCTCCGTCGCTCCCTTCCGCGTTCGTCGTCTGCGGCGTGCCAATAAAATGAGCCTGCAGTACTGAGCCGTCCTCTGCATTGTGTTTACCACCAGAACGTCTGCCCCTCCACCCTCGCCCTCGCCAGGCTGCGTCTCTCTGTCTGCCTGTCTGCCGGTCGTCTTCCTGGCCAGTCGTTGACTTTCGTTCGGGCCAACCCAACCACGCCAGTCATTGTCATTGGGCCTAATTGGGTCTTCTGGGTCGCGTGCAGAATTAAAAGCAACTTTCACTTTGTACCGTTCAGGCGTCGCTTCCGCCCGCACGTACCTCGCGTCCAAGTCAAGCCCCGGGTCTCGCGATCAGTGCTACCGATACTCGATGTTCCCTGAATTCGCTTCCAGAGGAAAATTCAATTAATTCGGCTCCTCCACGTTTTTCGCTCCCTTGCCCTGGCCGGCTGGTTGGTTGGTTGTTTCTGTTTCTGTTTCTTTCGTAACTTCTGCAACGCGCGTTTCTGTCGCCGTCGACGCTTCGGAGGCGCTCGACCTGCTCGCCGGAGGAAAGTAGAAATGCAACTGACTGGCTCGTACTCACTCAGCACTCAGTTCGCTGCCAACGCCGCCGTCTGACGAGGCGACTCGAGACGAGACGATACAATACGAGCCGGAGACGGGGACGGAACGGCCAGCGTAGTACTAGGGCTTCTCTTGCCCGGTGCGGACCGGTCGCTTGGCGCCCTGTTCCGTGCGAGTCGCTTGCAAAGAGAACGTCGTGCTGCGCTCTCTGGCTCCAAGACGGCGAAGAGCGCGCTCTTCGTTTATTCGGCAGACGCCGCCAGATATGACGATCGCGGTGATCGATGGCGAAGACGAGTGAATCGGTGAATGCAGCAGAATAATTCGGCACTCGAGCTCGCGCTACCTGGCTCCAGCTCGACACTCCCTTCGTCTGGGGTAGGGCGGGGATTCTCTTCTCTGCCTCTCCTTGAACCATTCGTCATTCCACTCCCGTCAGCGCTCTCCGCAGGCCTTCTGGAGATCTCCGCGCTTTGTGCTAATGGCACCGAAAATCGTTTAATTCCGTCGACCGACCGAACTTTCTTCTTACCTGTTTCGAGCCGTTTGCTCAATTCGCATTCTTCCCATCGATCGATTGAGCCTCTCGTCCCCGTTTCGCCCCATCTGGCGAGAACGTGTGGCAGGGTTTTTGAACCCACTTATCAAAATGCCTCTATTCTCTATTCTCCGCTTCGCCTCCATAGTCCGCGGCGGATCTTCATCTATGAATGTGCTATAAATGTCTGGCGAGTTGTCTTCGTCTTCGCCTTCGTGCAGTGGAGCCGTGTGTGCTGATCAACGTATGAATAAATAGAAATGACCCCTTCTCGAGCGGCAGCTCCGAAACTCCATGGAATGCATCGTGCGCTCAGGGGAATCCGTTGGTCGTTCCCAGTCGGTGATGTCATGTTTTGCCCTTTCGCATTGTCTCTTGAATAATGCATGGCTTCCACTGCGCTGGATTCACCGCACGACAACACGATCAATGCAGATCAATTCAAAGCGATTCGATTCGAGTCGATTCAATTTAGCTGAAGTCGTTACTCATCGTGTCCCACTCTGTTGCAGGTGTCAAGACGTGAACGTCAGGAAGGAGTACGTGAACCTGGTCGAGTCGGTGCGCGACGCCGGCGGGGAGGTGAAGATCTTCTCCAGCATGCACATTTCGGGCGAACGTGAGTATTGCACAGATTTTCTTGATTTGCTTAACAGCGTTTTTAACCCATTTCGCAGAAGATTAGTCGAATAGAAATTTCCAAAAATTATGCAATTTGTATCGAATTTCTTTTGGCCATCTTACGACAGCTTCGATGCCTTCATTCGTCTGTCTGGCTACCTGTCTGTCCGACTAATGACCTCGTTTATGCGTTATTTTCAAATGTAAAATTGGTGTGTATTTTTGGTGCGGTGCTGCCGCCGTTCGAAAACATAAACAGAAGAATAAAAATAAGTTTCCTGATGCAAGAGTCGGCCGCAGAGGCGTCTCTGAACCGCGCACGAGCGGAAGACGATCTTTTTGCGATCACTTTTGATTTCGTTCAGTGCGAGCGAATGAAATTCTATTTCGACGATGCAATTGTTCGCAGAGCGATCGTATCGAGAGATGGAAGGAGGAAGTTTTTATTTTTGCTGTTGCATTTGTCCAAGCTCGTACGACTACTGATTGTCACCTCCGGTCCACGCAGATGAGTCATCGGGAGCTCCCGACACCAGGCGCACTCAAGTCACCCGTGCTGGCTGTCGGTCGCACAAAGTGCAGCGCGAAGACAACGGATTTGTTTGTTTACATTCGGCCGCCTTGTGGGGTGCAGTGATAATTGAATTTCGAAATTAGCCCACGAGTGGTTGCGTAAACAACGACCGATAGCGAGGTAAATGCTCTTGGCCGGGCCGTGGCGGGTCGGGCCTGCGAACCTGCACAATTGAAATTGTATTAAGATGTGGTTTCCACAACTCGGTGTGGTGATTCGAGTATTAATGCCATGGTTTTCAAAATCAATGTCGCCATCAGTTGCTTTCTGTAGCTTTAACATTGATCTTAAACGCCCGCGATCGCACTCGATCGCCGAGACGTAAGTAATCCGCAGTTATGTTGTGGGTTGCATTCTTTTCAAAAATGGTTGCACCGCCTTCCTCATGGTCAAGTCTCTTTGTTTTTTGCTCGTTTGTATTCTCGTGGCAACTCAGTTGCTGATCGACAAACACAAACACATTATTCGTTGATGCTCTGAATGCTTCTCATTATATGCCTTGATCATTATTAATTATTTTCTTGGTTTCATTTCAGAACTCTCGCAACTCACGGGCATCGCTGCCCTACTGCGTTTCCCGATGCCCGAGCTGGAGGACAGCGACGACGAGGAGGACGCCGACAACGACTCAGACTCAAATTGATCGATCACATTCGCCCATTGTCAGCCAAGAAGGAAAACTCCTCTTCTCGCTGCCGTTCAACCAACAACAACCTAGTTTTAGCCAATCAGGATATTAAGTCACATTAACTACGCTTAGCTCAAATAAAATGTATTTAAAAACTTCAACGAGATGGGATGTTCGCAACTCACAGCAAAACACTTGTTTAGTGGCAGAAAATCAAACTATTGAACAAACAATCTAGTTACTCGCGAAATCATTACTTTATATTTATATTTGTTAATTTCCTTTGCAATGAGAAACATTGAATTTTGCTTTTTTAATTATTTCACATTTAAATTTTAAATTGCTTTATTTTAGTTAATTCATTCGAAAAACGTGTTGAATTTTCACAATTTTGAGTTTCAATATTGAAATAAGGCGCGTATGAAAATAAACATACATATTTTTACAAAAGTGAAAGTAAAAACAGGGAACAATGTCTTTCATTTATCTTTATAAAGTTATTTATTTCAGTAATTAAAATACAACTTCATTGAAGGGTTTCATTATTGAATCGGTAGACTTACACGCTAAACACACGGGAGGAAGGCTCTACTTATACTATCATCACACGTCCTTTTATTTGCCAGCAGAAACGGCAGCCGCGGCCGCCTTTTTGACTGCTTTCTTCGAAGCTTTTCTCGCAATTTTGTCCTGTGTGTCGATGATGCGTCGCTTCTTCTTCAGCAACCATTCCTCTTTTTCCTTGGCCTGTTTCTCGCGAATCAACTTTCGGAACAGATTGCGATGCCGTGGCTTAACCATTCGCGCCTGTAAGCGATGCTCGTCAACTTCGCTCTTACGGAGCAGGCGCTTGTTTTCCTTGTGTACTTTGCCCGATAGTACTGCCATATTCTTTTTCTGAAATGGAATTAAATGGTTTTAAAAATAGATTTAAATTAAAACCTTCACTGATTTTACCTCTTGTAATCTGACTTTTTCTTTCTCATCGAGATTTTGCTCTTCATCATCGGAACCTTCATCATCGATTTCATCCTCATTGACATCTTCTCCGCCGTACTTCTCACCCTCAGACTTTTCTTCCTGGTAGGCCAACTGCAATTGGGCGTCAATCAAGTTTTGGTTCGCTTCCTCTTCTTCTTCGTTGTTCTCTTCATTGTCCGAGGACTCGGCATCACTTTGCTCTGAAATGATAAATATGAATAAAATAACTTGATACCATTGGATCGATCTTCATTAATGTCATACCATGAGTCTCGATAAGGGATGGATCGTGCAGGGCCTTCTCTTCCGGTGGCATATACGATTCGCGTTTGGCATCGACAAACGGCGACAAGTGGGGAGGCAGCACTACGCCGACGAAATATTTACTCGTCGGCAGCAAGGTACGTTGGTTTACACAGTCAAATACCCACTGCGGTTGAATGTAGTCCCTTGATATGTACTGTTGGCCCAGGGAAGGACGGTCGACGATCTGATGTGTGATCGTTTCATCGGACTCATCGAAAGTGGCTCCAGTGAACACAGTTGAATCCCAGGAAACTTTGCCGCCGAATGATCGAATCAGGATGACAAGCGGCTCTCGCGGCACCTCACGACTAATGAAGAATTTAAGGCCCTTGAAAAGCGTTCGGAGACGAGTCACTTCCTGAGCCTCCTGTTTCATCTTCAGAATTCGCTTTGAGTCACCGTCTTGTTCGAGAAGCTCCAAGTCCATTTCTTGATCGTCTTCCTCTTCTTGCACCTTGTCCGTGCGCATTAGTTCAAAGTTCAAAGCAGCAATACGATCGGACACGAAGGAAGATTCATCCTTCAGGGTGTCTTCGCTGTCAGTGAGCATGCCAGAGGGGAATTGGGGCGGATAGGCGAGGTTGATGCTGTTGTACAGGCGGAAGTTGACGAAACCCAACATGATGGTGTAGAACTCTACGAAGATAGACATCACCTTGAAGTCGACCTCGGCCTTGGAGTGTGGTTTGAACGGGTAGTAGTGAGGAACGATCCATGTGACCTTCTGGCCCTTGATATCTGCCTGGAAATAGTAGCCCTTGATGGAGATGAACACTTTGCGCAACGACTTTGACGCAATGACGTAGTGCAAAAACTCAATTGTTAGTCGACGACAGAGGGCAGATTGATCTCTAGGTATCAGCCGAAGAGATGGGAACGTACTGAACAGGAATAATAGTGTAAGACAATCGTCTAAATCCTTGATGGCATCAATGAAAGTCGGGTAGCGTTCTTTAACAATATGATCGATTTTAAGCTCAGGGAAAAGAGCCAGACGACGCTTAAGGTTACGGAAATCCTTGATAGCACGATCACGTCCAGTTTTCTTGGCAAAGATCTACAAAGGAACTTGCTTAGTAAACGTAATTCGTGATTCCAAGCCATTTCACTCACTTTGTAGTCACGCAACGTCCAGACGATTGGCTCGTGCAACAGGAAACGAATGTCCTTGGCGTGGTAAAGGATCTTTATGTCAGAGGAACCCTTCTGGGCACGACGTCTATGTTTTGGCTCACGTGGATAAACACCTTTGATAATGCACAAGCGACGGAAGTCGTGTAGTGAGAGCTGTAGCTTCCTCAATGCAGCACGACGTGTAATGTACTGGGTGGCCTCGCCGGATTCATACTAGGAAATTTTAGGGAGATAAAATTATATTAGTTTCATCAATCCACCAGAAGTAAATATAACCTCACTTTGCTGAAGTGCACACTCCAGTCAAAGCTATCTTAATTTTATGATTTTATTTTTTAAAGGATTAACCACCAACTAACCTTCTTCGGACGACGCATTCTGTCTGTATTTTTTATGAAATTAGAAAAACTACTTTCTTGTTTAAAATGCTTAATTTGCACAGAAAACAAACGCACGTTTCTCACACGACAAGCGTGTGTGTCAAAAAGAAACGACTCGGCCACGAGCAATAACAATGTGAAGAACTGAGAGCAAAAGAGGAACGAATGACGTTTCAAGTGCTCCGCTCAGCCTGTTGCTGTACAGGGTGGCCGCAGATGTAAGAAATTGCTATAGAAATCAAGCATATCCGTGGTACTGTACAATAAAACAACTGTTTTTGCACAATTCACTGATGAACTTCGAAAGAATCGCTGTCAAAACAATAAAAGAGACAGAAGAGAAACTCGTAAAGTGAAGGAATTCGATTCGTTCAAAGATTGTGCGTGAAATACCGATATTTAAAAACGACTCCCGAGTCGTAGATTTCTCCGAAGTGAAAACGTAACTCGATTAGAATTTTGCCAAAACTTCCCCAAGGATGAGTAAACACATGTATTCCACGGCGAACCTGACGGACACGCAGCTGAAGGAGCAGGGAAACCAAATGTTTTCAGCTCGAAAGTACGACGATGCCATCAACTGCTACACAAAGGCGATCGTAAGTGTATGCTGCAGCGTCTCCATCCCCTACCGTCCCATTCCGATCCATGGCCGGCATTGGGTGCAGTGGGTCACTAGGCAAAATCAATTCTGTGCAAAGGAGGTTTTCGTGCGCGTTTGTTATTTGTTTGCATTGTCTTGTCTTCCCCCAGATAAAGAATCCTAATAATGCTACCTATTTCACAAATCGCGCGCTCTGCAATCTGAAGCTGAAGCGCTGGGAAGCGTCGTGTCAGGACTGCAGACGGGCCTTGGACATAGATCCGAATCTGCTGAAGGCACACTTCTTCCTCGGACAGTGTCTGATGGAGCTGGAGCTGTACGACGAGGCTACCAAACACTTGCAGAGAGGTGAAATCGACATATACATGCGTTATCTACACGCCTGTTAATTGCTTAATATCAATTTCGATAGCTTTTGATTTGTCCAAGGAACAGAAACAGAATTTCGGCGACGACATTACGTCTCAGCTACGTCTGGCTCGCAAAAAGCGTTGGAACGTATTGGAGGAGAAGCGCATCTGCCAAGAGATTGAATTACAATCATATCTGAATAGGTTTGTGCGATTATAAGTTTTTTCGCATAACTTTCTTTTATTGCCTGCCATTTAGACTCATTAAAGAAGACATGGAAAACCGTTTGGCCAAATTGAAGCTCGATGACAGCGCTAACGAGGAGCAGCTGAAGGAGAAACAACAAGAAATCGAACAGGAATGTGTAAGTAGAGCGTGGATAGTATCATTACACTGGTTGATGTTTGAATTTCAGGACGACCACATTAAGGAGTTGAACAATATATTTGCAAAGGTGGATGATCGAAGAAGGGTAGGTCGTATTCGCCAACCTCATTGTATTCTCATAACACTATATACGCTTTGTAGAAACGGGATGTACCTGACTTTCTCTGTGGCAAAATCAGTTTCGAAATCTTGTCGGACCCTGTGATAACACCATCGGGAATAACGTATGAACGCAAGGACATCGAAGAACACTTGCAGCGCGTGGGCCACTTTGATCCAGTAACACGCGTGAAACTCACACAGGATCAGCTAATTCCGAATTTCTCCATGAAGGAGGTGGTCGACGCTTTCATTACTGAAAACGAATGGGCGTTGGACTTCTAAACTGCAGTAAATCATATCCGGTTGTAGACAAATTCGAAACGGAATAGGTTATGAAGATGTGCACCGCATAGCGAGCAGATTGCTTAATTGGTCGATTGGTTATTTTGAACTGCATTGTTAGTTTTTTCTTAAGTTAAGCAATTCGAACTCATTTTCAAGTTTTAATGAATTTCAAGGTTTATAAATATTTTATTCACTCACTCAATCACACACACATGTGTACACACTACCATTTACACCCATCGAATATGTGTATCGATCGTTTTTAGTTGTATTGTATTTTGCGGAACCGAGTTCGGCAGGATGTTGCGGGGTGTGTTGAACGCCGTTAGGCGCTGCTTTCTGTGGTATCACAAGGCTGATGTCTAATTGTCTGGAGTCTGAAATCGGCTCAAGCGTTTGCAAGAAGCATCAATTTAAATATATTTGAATGCATCTGAATTTTTGCAGAGTACTAAATGTTAATAAACTATCTGCTACATAATACTTATATAAAATATATGTATAGTTAATAAAAATGAATAGTTGTAACTTTACTCCAACAGCCAGTAGTCTAAATTATTATTGTACCACACCTTAGCCCGAGTGATTGAGGAGGACAAAAGCTGATAGTACTGGTAGAAAATAGTATTTACCTGTGAAGTTTTATTGAATCCACTATCGATAATATTACTCGTATTTTTCGTACGATAGGCCAAAATCCGTACCTATTTATATTTTTCTTGTTATCTCCTCTATAATTAAAACGATAGTAATGAAACTAGTAAATTGTATTTCTCTTTTCAATATTCATTATAATTTATTTCTCCTTATTTACAGAATGCTCCGTCTTCTGTCGCCACTTACTTTATGACATCTCAGTTAATGTATTTTCTAGTTTTATATAATGCTTTTGGTTTTGATTCTGTTTTGTTTTGCGCTACTTAAACTTAATTCATGTTCATGTTCATGCTAATGTCCATGCGCATTGACCTTTACATCAATTGTACCTTTTCTCTACGTTCGATGCACCTATGCTAGACTCCTTCTACTTCTACGCCTACTTCCTACTTTGCTTCCTTCTAAACTGTTATAAATCGTGGGCCGGGTTCTCTTTGAAACATACATATATATAGTTCTAGGTAGTAGAGATGTAACAGCGATAAATGTTTATGCATTGATCAACAAATGATAAATATGCGGAGTTTCAACAGATGTATAACATATATGTCTATATATATATATATACGACAAATCTATAACAGTTTGTATAACAGTTCCTCGTCTCGTCCCTTCGAAAACCCTTTCCCCGTTTCTGTCTCTCTTGCACTATTGATTATTGTTTTGCTCGTTTGGAATGAATGCGTTTGAGTTGAGTTTGTTTGTTCTCTTTCTTCTATAATTGATGTACATCAAATATTTAAGCACACACACACATTCAAGTATATTTGTTTCATTTTACATTACATTTACTGTTATTTTAGTAGGTTGACAAAGAATTAGTTTTACATACATACACGACTATGACTTCGGCTAACAATTGATTTTCCTCATCTTCTCCTGCTTCTGCTTGTTTTACTTTGTGTTCACCTTGGTGTGGTAATTTGTTTTTAATTATTTAAATAATTCTCATATCTAAGTTTTGTGTTTCGTTTGCGTTTTCAGTTAGCTTTAAGTTTAGTTTAGTTTACTTTAGTTTAGTTTGGTTTTCTTTTGCTTCTCGTTACTTCTTTCGAAACTTTATTCAATCGCCCATCCCCGGTATTCACAGAGTCCGGTTCCTGGTTCCCGCCTCCTCTGACGATCGAAGCAACCCCTTTAATTTTGTTTTCATATAATTTATTTAGTATAGTTTCATTAAATATAAACGATATGTCGATACATAAACTTAACACTGGCGACGTTCCCTGGGACGCTCGCGCCTTTTGTTTCTTGTTTCTTTTAATATATATTTTCTTCTATGTTTGCACTTGTTTTCTTCTTGCCTTTATCTATTTTAATATTTAACTAAAAAATTACATACAAATATACCATATACTATGACATCTTATCGTAACTTGTTGGTGGCGTTGGATGCGAGTGAGTTCGGGTCCATGAATCAAGTGCAGTCCAGGTGCGAAGAAGGAGAAATCGAAACCGAAATCGAAAAGGAAATGGACAAGGAGAATGAAGCTGAGGGTGAAGGTGAGCGACTGAGAGAGTGTTGGATGCACAGATCGCAGGGAAATCGAGGGCGACGACGTGGAGCGCGAATCCCCTTGGGAAAAAGACAGAAAAACAAACGGAATCGAAGTCATCAAGCCTTAGGGAACAGTCGTTGAAGTCAGTATTTAGTCTTTAAGGGGAATCGTAGGTTGGAAATAATAAAGCGGATCCCGTTGGCAACTCCTGCAGAGCATCTACTGAATTCACACATATGTATTTAGCAATTAGACAATTAGACACCGATAGATATCAAAAGCGGACACTCAGACTACGGCCAAGGGGTCGGAGTTTGCCACAGGGTACGGTAGGTAGGGCAGAGTAGTCTATGGTAGAGTAGACTAGGGCAGGCTAGACTGTGGTAGGGCTAAGGTATGATAGGGTAGGGAGAAAGGAATACGAGGGAAGGGCCAAGGAAGGCTGGGGTAGAGTAGGGTAGGGAAAAGGTAGGATAATGTAGGGTAGACTAAGGTAGGATAGGGTAGGAAAGGGTGGGCTAGGGTAGTGTGGGAGAGGTTGGTGGACTTCGGTTAGTGGTGGGTTCGTTAAATGAAGGTCTCCGGGACGCGCTCCACGTCGAAGGCGCTCAACTACTGGCCCAACTTGGCCGGACTGAGCACCAGCTCCGGCTCGAATTTGCTCGAGGGCGTCGTCGGCAACGCCATCGGCATCGGGGGCGGTGCCAGGGTGGCGAGGGTGGCTCCAGGCGTCCGGCCGTTCGACGACGCGGACGACGGTGCTGACGAGGAGGCCGACGACGACGTCAGCGGCGTGGGAAACTTGAAGATGCCGCCTGGGGGCGCGAGGGTGGCGGCGGGGGGCGTGGCCAACGTCGCCCTCGTGGGCTGAAGCAGCTGTGCGTGTTGTGATTGCTGTTGTTGTGAATGCAGTTGTTGTGATTGTTGCTGTTGGAAATGCTGTGGTTGTTGTTGCTGGAATTGTGTGGTTGCAGCCGCCGACGCACGCGAGCCTGTGGTCGATGTTGTCGCTAATGAAGACATCGCTGTCGCTGTCGCTGTCGCCGTCGTCGATGGCGCTGGCGATGTTCGTGTGGTGGATGTTGTTGTTATTGTTGTTGTTGGCAGCAATTTACTCAGACTAGTTGTGTGAACGCCCGACCCCGAACCCGGCCGCGACCCCGCCTCCGGCGACATCACCTGGCCAGGGATGGAGGACTGGTCGGTGGCGGCCGCCGTCGTCAGGGCGGGCGGCGCGGGCAGCGGCAGCAGGGCTACGGTGGTCGTCGTCGTCGTCAGCGACGTCGACATCGTGGAGGTGGTTGTCGTGGTGGTGGCGGCTGCGGAGGGCGTGGCGGGGTAGGCGTAGCGGCCGGCGGTGGCCGCCAGCGCCGACAGCGGCATCCCGAGCGGGCCCCGCACCCGACTCTCGCCCCGACTCTCGGGGTGCGCGACGGAAGCGAGCAGCGACGAGGCCGCCGACCGCGACGTGGACATCGCGGAGGACTTCGCCGCCGCGTACGTGTGCGGCACGGCCGAGGGCAGGTCGTAGCCGAGCGGCGCCGACAGGACCCGGGAGATGGCGCCGGTGTGAGACGTCGATTGGGTCGGCGGTCGTGTCGTGGTGGGGGCGACCGAGGCGTCGGCGGAGGTCGGCGGCGCGACCATCAGCGAGGTCTCCATCAGCAGGTCGCCGTCCTGCGAGCCGTCCTTGACCGTCGACGAGGAAGAGAGTGACTGCGGCTGCTTGGCGTCCTGGTCCTGGCTCTGACCTTGACCCTGCTCCTTCTCCTTATCCTTATCCTGCTGCTGCTGGTGGAGGGCGACGCGTTGCCGCGAGAGTTTGCTGCCGGAGCGCAGGAGCGGCGGCCGCTCGTTCGACGACGTCGATGCGCTCGTCATCGTCGTCGTGGTCGCCATCGCCGTGGTCGCCGTTGTCGTCCTCATGGCGTTGTTGCTGCTGGCTGCGATCGTCGGGCTCTTCGCGGTCGTCGGCGAGTCCTCGTCGTCGCTGATCTCGCAGACGTTCAGCGCCGTCTCGAGCTTCTTCATCTCCAGCGGCGCCTCTGCGGGCAAAAGCGAGGAGTGGAGAGATTTTTAGCAAAGATCTTGAACCATTGGCCCGTCTCGTACTCACCGGCCGCGCTCTGGGGCTCCCGGATGATGGGGACGACGCGGTTGGTCGCCGTCGGCTTCTGCTCGTTCTGCATGAACAGCGAGGTGGTCGCGATCTGGCGCAGGGCCTCCATGCCCTCGTTCAGCATCTTGCTGTTGCTGCGCTTGTGCGTGATCGGGTACCTCTGGGGGTCGAAGGAGCAGGATTGAGTGGGTCTTGGCTGGGATCTTGGGAGGTCGTTGCCTACCTGCATCGAGGGGCCGCGGGCGATCGAGACGCGCTTGTTCTCGCCGCGCAGGAGGGAGGTCGTGTGGTCGGCGTCGACCTTGTTGCCGTTCTTCTTGCGCGCCTTCTTCCCGGAGGAGATGCAGTGCGAGGGGCAGATGCAGAACAGGATGCGCAGGATGCAGCAGACGAGGCCGAGCCCTGAGCAAGAAACGAGGTTGGACTCAAGCTAGTGGTGGGAAGGAGGTTCGTGTTCGTACCTATCAGCGAGGGCCCGATCAGGCGCAGCTCGACGGTCTTGAAGCCCTTCTCGCCGGTGCCGACGAACGCGATCACCAGCCCGAGGGCGATCGTGCCGAGCCCGACGTACAGGAAGGCGTTGGCGAAGGTGCTCGGGCCGCGCAGGACCCCCAGGAAGTCCTCGTCGTCGGAGGAGCCGCCCAGCGAGGCGTCCTGGATCTGCAACAGGCAAGGGATTCAATCGATGGTCTAATTGATCAAACCGGGATCGTGTTGACTCACCCGGTTCCTCTTCACCCAGCGGCGGTGGCAGGCGGCGGCGGCCTGCTGACTGTCCTGGACGCTGCAGCGGCGTCCGCGCTCCAACCAGGCGGCGCGGCCCTGGGCGCACTGGGGCGGCGGAAGCGGGCGGCGGAAACGGAAACGAAAGTTCGAGTTAGTGACTGTGGCGCGAGGGACGGCGGGCCAACAACAGTGAACGAAACGAAACGAAACGAAACGCAAACGAAACGAAAAAGAAACGCAAACGAAACGAAAGGAGACGGCGTCTAATGCAATAACAACAATTTGGCGCACATCACATTGAGTAAAAGGAACAAAAGAACAATTTAAAAACCACCATCGAAATCAAAAACGTTCACATTTGCCATAGCGAAGGGAACGAAATAAAAACAACAATAACAACAACAGCTTTCAAATATATTCACAACTCATTTCGAAGCCAATTAAAACGAACTCAAAGTGAAACCAAACGAAAGCCGTACTAAAAACGCACATGTAAATCACGGAAATATATGTTTAAATATATATATATATATATAGACAGAAGATATATGTATAATTGCAGTAAATGTAAATATTGAATGGAGATCCAAGTAAATCGTAAACAAACGTGGAACTATGTGAGCATGAGAGGCAGAGTCGAGCGAATAAATTGAAACAGAAAGATGAAAAGAAGGAAGAAAGGAAGGACGGGCGGAATGTGTGCAAAGGAAACGGAACAGAATAGAAAAGTAGAATAGAGAAGAGAGAGATAACGGTATAGAAATCAAAGATATCGAAACGAAAGCCGGAATCGGAAGTCATTCCATAACTCGACAGGAACTCTGGGGTCGTTGGTCGTGGTGCGTGGGGTGATGGATGTGAGGTTGGCGAATTAATTGCGTCCATGCAGAGTGGAGTGGGTCGAGTTGAGTTGAATCTGTCCTCAGAGGATTCGTCCGAGGGCTGTCGAGGGACGTACACATACGCATAGACATAGATATTGACGTAGACATAGATATTGACATACACAGTGGCGAAACATACGAACGTGCACACATGCAAGACAAGAACAAATCGAACGAGTCGAACCATCGAACAACTCGGAACGGTTCAAAAAATCCAAGAAATCGAAATAGTCCGAGAAATCGAACCAAGAAATCGAACAAAGCCCAGAAAGCGAACAATTCCAAAGAGTCGAACAAGTCGAAATTGTTGAACGAATCGATCAATTGTGTCAAGTCGAATGAATCGAATAAGTCGAACAAATCTGAGAAATCGCAGAACTCCAAGAAGTCAAACAATCAGGAAATTCGAGCAAATCCGAGTAAACGAAGAAGTCGAAAAATTGAATTCGAGTCGACCCGCTCGAGAAAAATTCTGTAAGATCGGACCCTCTGATCCTCGGTTCGATTTCGTCCACCTTCAACTGGGCTCTCAATCGCTCCCTAGTTCCCCTCTGGTATCTGCCTGGTGCCACCCTGCTTTTCCTGATACCGCCCTGGAGCGCCCCCTAATTAGGCACAGACCTCTCCCTCCATTTCCGTGTCGGGGACATGCAAATCGACCATAAATAATCACGTTTGCGAACAAACAAATCCTTGACATTTCGCACGCCCGTCCCAATCGCAAATAAATTTTGACAAATTAAGACTCTCGTCGAGGGCGAGAGCGGTAATTGAAAAGGACAATAATAGCCGGAAATGGCGAGTTCGCCATTGTTTGCTTTGTATGGCGAAAACCGCGCGCGCTCTGACGAGTGACGAGTGATTGATGTGGCTTGATTCGGGCGGCCCAGCTGGCAACCGACCGTGGACGAGGCGCGAACTCCCCGACTGCCTACTCAGGAATGCAAAAGTGGGTCCCGGGCTCACCAACGTGGCTCGTCCGCCCCTTCGCGCCTCCCTCCGCCATGTGGATCGTCCGTCAAACGCCCGGCGATCTCTCATTTTGACAATCGCTCCGAGGCCTGCCGCCCTAACGTGACTCGGCGTCAGTCCGTCGGCAGTTTTCGGTGATGGCTCGTCATAACTCAAACAGGTGCGGGTTGCCTCGTGGCTCCACCGACGACAAAACCCGATGCCGCCTTTGGTTTTTCGCGTGGACGGAGCAGGCGGTGGAGCCGCGGAAACGAAAGCAAATCGATTGCAACGAGTCGCCCTTGATGAATGAATGAGCAGCAATCGTGGCGGCAGTGGGGAGCAGAGGAGGAGGGAATGAGGGTAGGAGGGTAGGATGGGAGTGGAAGAGGGCTGGAAGTCGACAGGGCTGGCCTGAGTTCGCCTGAGCTGGCTGGGGCCGGCCTGAGTTGGTCTGGGTTGGGCTGGGCCCACCGAACCCAGGTGCAATCAACGGAACGTGGCGCAATCGATGGGAGAGTTGAAAAGCCCACCGTCCAAACACACTCTCTCACACACACACACATGCTCACTCACTCACTCACTCACGGTCCCACACACACACAGGAACTCCTATTCGGGAGTAGAGTTTCATGGGCTAATATTTGTTTTTGCTTCGTGATTACTTCTGCCCCTTGTTGTTGTGGTGGTTTTTTCATTGTTGTGGTTGTTGGTTTCACTGTTGTCGTTGTTGTTTTGAATGTGTCATTGTTGCTTTCATTGTTGTCGTTGTTGTTTTCGCTGTGGTTCTTGTTGTTGTCGTTCTTCTTGTCCTGGTTCTGACCCGACTCGGCCTTCGGCTCGCGGTCTCCCAGTTTCGATTTTTCGTCTCCGGCCGGACCCACGCGAATCGCGGCCGCTGAATGTTTAATTCACCGAATGCCGAGGGCGGGCCGTGGTCGGCGCCGGAGTCGGAGCCGGGCCGGGGGCGAGAGACACATTAATGAAGCCGGAACCCGGGTGACCTTGTGAACTTTCAGCACCTAAACATCGCCGACAAAGCAACAACAGCAGCACAACAGCAGCAACAACGATTTGAATAACAATAAAAACAACTATTAAACTAATAGAGAAACAACTGGGTATGGCAACAAAAGTAACAACAAAAGTAACAACGAAAATAATAACAACTATTCGAATAACAACACAAAAACAACACCTATTATAGCAACAATAATGAAAACAACCGATGAATAACAATACGAAAAACAACTAATAGACAAACAACAACAAGAACACCAACAACACCAGTGAAGGCGAAAAAACACGAATTTAAGAATTTAATAAGTTATGAGTCAAGAAACCACGCCCCCAAGCAGGCGGGGCGGGAAGGCCTTTGTCGTTTAATTTGCGGTTGTCGTTGGTATTTGCTTTTGTTGTTGTTATTATTAATGTCGTTGGTTTTCTTGTTGTTGTTGTTGCTATTATTGCTGTCGTCGTGTTCGAGGCGCTCGGGTCGAGATTCAAGGTGTCGGCGTTCGTTCGCGACCACTCGTTATTTTCTATAATTATTTCGGCAGTTTTCAGTTCTGTTTAATGTCGTCCACGATTCTGGGAACCACCTTCCGGCCGGCCCACTTGGTCTGCCTAATAACCACGTGGGACGAGGCCGGCGTGGACTTTCATTAGCCCGGGATTTTTCAACCAAGGTTTCGCCGCCCCATCGGCTCAACTCGGGTCCACCAGACGAGGAGACCCGGAACCGTACCCGACCAATCTTCCATCGATCAATGAAGTCAATCAATGGGCGCACGAATGGCCTCCCACCGTCTGGTCACCCTGGCCTCTGGCCCCTGCTACCAGGCCACCATGTTATGGGTCATTTGCTTCCTGTCGCCTGCGCCCTTCCTGCCTTCCCCTCACCGTCTCCCCCACAAGGGGCAATAATTACAGTTAATTACCGCTATTTTCGCTATTGCAAATCATTTTCTTGGGGCGCTTTCGCCGAGGTCCGCCACGGAAGGCGGGACGTCGAAAAGACAACAGTCGAGGGAGGTGGAAGGAACGGACGGGCAACAGGATGGAAGGAAGGAAGGACGGATGGAAGGAAGGATGGTGGACGGTCATTTGATGGTAAGACGGTGGAACAGACGATGGGCTGGTTGAACGGTTGGCCGCGGTGAGTGGAAGTTTATCGATTTCTATCGCCTCCCCACTCTGCTCCACAGTTGGCCAATCGTGCCTTCTACGCGCGCGAATAAAAAATGGCGAATGTCACGAGCCGCTGGCCATTCGTCCGTAGGAGGAGAATGAGGAAGTCTAGAGGAACGAGGGTGCTGAGGAGGAGACCTAGGCGATGGAGTAGGGGAAGTAGTAGGCGAAAGAGTCGGCAGAGAAGTGGGCGAAAAAGTAGCCGAAGTAGTGGCGAAAGAGCAGGCGAAAGAGCAGGCGAACGAGGCGTAGGCTCTGGAGAAAAAATATTGGAAAAATTAGTCCTCGCTCCCTACTCCGTTGGAAGCGACCGGCGTTAATTAAAACCGTATTTCGCGGCTTCGCGGCGTCCTCATTTATTGGGAGACGCCGCGGGCATTCGGTCGAGTTGGCCGCACCCAGGAGGATTTCGGGATTACGGCACCGACGAAGGACACCCGAAGGCCGCGAAGGACACTCATTCAGGAAAGACACTCATTCGGTCGGGAGCCGTGAGGACGACGAAACAAACCGCAAAGGCAGGAATGAAAAGATTTCTTAAATTTCTAGTGAACCTAGGCCGGTTGAGAGGAAGCTCTTTAAGCATTCGCATTTCGGTCGGTCGCCAGTGGAGGGCGACAGAGTGCGGGAGTTTCCATCATCGTCTGCCTGCCCTACTGCGGCTGTGGCCTCCTCCAACGAGAGCTTCCTTTGTTCGCTCCCACCGACCGCGACCAGCGCAAGGCCGAGCCGAGGCAGGGCTTAAAAGTTTCCGCTTTTTCGAGCATCCCCACGAAGGAGGCCGAGTCGCAACACGAACCAACACACAAAAATCGTCGTGGACGTGAGGTGAGCGTGTGTGAAGGCCGAGGTGTTCGTGCGAAGGTCGAGGCAGACTCCGCCTTCCCATCCTCCACCCCCCTACTAATTCCACACAGATCGAAACAATGCTCCCCATTCGAGCGAGACGTGTTCCGGCCAGGGCTGCCGCCACGTGCAATTGTCTCATTCGGTAGCCCTGGCACAGATTTCCTCCTCGCTGTGAAGACCTCGGCCTCGTGATTCGGCCTACATGATCGTCATGGCCTGTCCTCGCTGTCCTGGCGGCGCGGTCGCCTGCCGTCGGTCAGAAGCCTCCACGTGGCGGTGGGTGCATTCAAGATGGCGGCGAATTCCTCTCCCTCGCCCTCGCCCACCTCTTTGCCGTCATCTGAAGTCGCCTCCAGCGTCGAGACGATGATCCCTCGATCCCCAGACACTCTATTGATTTTCGAACGACCGCCAGCGAGCGTCGTCAGCCGTCGTGGCCGCCCCACTCAACTCCGCAGCCGAGCTCATTACCGGCGGCGGTAGGGAAGGCAGGCAGAGGGCGGGAGACGGGCCTTGTTTTGTTTTCAGCTCGGCTGATGAGACTTTTAATGAATTTCTGCATTTGAAAGCAGCACGCCGGAGGGGGGGTGGTTCTCTCTGAGAGGGTGTGAGTGTGAGGGTGTCGGTGTCTGTCTGTCTGTCTGTCTGTCTGTTTGTCTGTGTGTTCGGATGTTGGGCCTCCGCCGAAGGCCCGCAGCGACTGCCGAGGGACTACTAATGTCGGCCAGCGAGCGGAGCCGTTTCGACAAAAATAAATTAACATTGAACGTGACACAGGGAACTCGCAGGACGTGAGGGTGGGGGCTGCGTTTTAGCAAATTGAAATGGAGGCCCCTGGCTGGAGGTTGCCGGCCAAAACCAGACCCAGAACCAAACCCAAAGTTATCCGAGCCAAACCGAAGAACGGTTCACAGGGCGTATGAGCGACATTTAATTTGCATTTGCCCAGCGTCAGCACCGGCTTCTGACGTCACGGGAGCTTCCTTCCTTCTCCCACATCCACAAACACCTTCACCCGAGGACGTGGATTTCAAATTCCAGCACTCAGTTTGCTTTTTTTCCTTCCCCACTGCCGGAACTCCGGAGGGGACTCGAGGCTCGCAGCTGCTGCTTGCGAGCCAGTCGAGTCGGCCCTCAATTTATATTTGAAAACATTTCGCCCCACTTGAGGAGTCCTTAAGCCCGGGCAATTAAAGTTCTACTCGGTGGCCAATTAAACAGCTTGAGCCTGGCGATGGCAGCGCAGGCGAGTAGAAGAGGAGGAGACGAGTCGAGTGCAACGAAGTGCAACGCAGTCACGCTGGCAGGCGACCGGAAACGGAAGCGGAACTGGAGCTGTGACCATAAATGGGCCGGGGAGGAGCACCGTAGGAGGCGGAAGGAAATAAAACACCGAAGATTTGACTAAACACAACCGCAGATTAAACTCGGCGGCGGCGGCGACGACGGAAGAGGAAAAAAGGGACTTTTTTCGCTTGCTTTTGTCGCTCCCGAGGGCTCCAGCGAAGATTGTAAATAATGTTTTTTCGACGGCCCAGGGACTGGGCAGGATGTGTGTCCGTGAGGTTGGCTGTGTCGATGTCCATGTGAAAGTGTCTGAAAATTTGTGGAAATGCCTTTGTAAATGTCCATGTGGATGTTCGTGATCATGGTCCACGTGCAGGTCCCGGTCCGCGTCCGTGCCGGGTCGTGTGCGAGTGACCACAGTCCACGGCCGCTGGTTCACATGGTGGAGAAATTAAAAAGCCGTCGTCGAGCATATGTCGCTTACTTTCAATTAGGAAACAATTCCGAACGCTTCAGAGGCACCGGAAGAGCGGGCACAACGGACACCTCGGATGGAGCGAGCAGATGTCGAGGCAGTCGTGACCAGTGAGAGGACCCCGTAGACCGTGGACATAATCTGCATAAGAGTGGAAACGAAGTGGAGGAAGGAGGGTCTCGAATGGAGGATCAAGGACGAATCGTGCAGCTGGAACAAAAAGTGTTGGACCCTCCGTCCCCTGCAGAGATTCGAGCTACTAGATATGAGCAATTGATGGCACACGAGTGCCAAAGCACAAAAACAAAAAAGAATCCGACTTTACTTTTAATTTATTTGGCATGTGAGACGAAAATATAGGCATCTGCATCACACAGCTCGCTCTTTCTGCACCCCAGAACCACCACCCCATAGGAAGATGAGCGCCAGAGGCCTTTGTCTGCCTGCATTCGGCAATAACTCTCGTCTGCGCTTCGGAATATGCTTCATAACTTTGCCTTCACGGAGCCTCCAAATGTTTGCCTACCGAGCGAGGCCCTACGTCGTTGCATTACGTCGAGTTACGTCTCGTTTCATTTCGTTACGTTACGATTCATTTGATTGCATTTGGCTACGCCAGGATTGGAGGCTTGTATGAAAGAGAGCACGTCTGTGAGAGCATGTCTGCAGGAGCTTACGCTTGTGTTTGTGTCGGTGAGATTTAAAGCTCTTGTTCGGATAGAAAAGAATGCGGTGAATGCGGCAAATATGGATTTTCTCCTTCGCTCGCTTGCGCCAGCCTGACCTTTTCAAACCCTCCAAGCTCCAAAGCCCTTCGTGTTACCCCCACTATTATTGTCGCAGCTACCACGGCCGCCCCCGCCTGCAGGTATGCCGCAGTTGGTTTCCTTCTTTAGTTCTCTGCGAATTAGCATTTTGATTGCCTTGAGATGTCTATCCGCCGGAAGTAGCGACGACAGACGCGCGACCACGAAGGTCGCAGGTCGCCACCGTCACTGCAGCTCCTCCGGTAGGCGAACACAAAGAATAATGTTCCGAAAGCTTTCAAGACCTGGGGAAATTACAGCACAAATAGCCTTCTTCTTTCGACCATTGACCAACCGTCGCTCGATTTCAGATTTCGCATGCACTTGCCTTCCTCCGAGGCGACCGCGACCAGATTTGCACTGAAAATACTCTACAAAATATACTTAGAGAAAAGTAATACATGCACAAGACACGAGCGAAGTCCACACAAACACATGCACTAGCGCATTCGGCGGTATCATAGCGAGCACTATGATAGCACTATGGGTTAAAAAAGATAACGAAATACTTGGAGAGATACAAACAGATTAAGAGTGGTTAAGAGAGACAAAAAGAATAAGAGAGAGAGAGAGAGTGTGGTTGTGAGCGAGACAGAGAGCGAGTATAGTTGACACTGACAGCGAACACATCGACGTTCCACACACACACACACAGGAGTACATTTCGAGCAGCGGAAACAAACATTGGATCAATGTGATCCAATCAAAACATGTCCACTCTACCTAGAGGAGAGCGATGGACCGACCGACCGGCGCCAATCGTAGCGTCGATAGCGAGAATTCAGCGATCGAGATGAATTTCGGATTTGGCACGAGTTCGGATGAGGTTTTGATGATGATTTGGATGAACCGAAGTTGGACACTTTTTATTGATTTTTCTTCTACCGACAATTTTGGAACCGACTTCTTTTTGCCGACTAATTTGACTTAATCTGTTCTGATCTGAAACCCTTTCCGCAGACGGAGATACGGGCGTGAGAGGAGGCGATTTATAAGAATTTGGCGTTATTTTTGGTCAATTTTATTTGCGTATCAGTTATTTGAATATTTTTTTATCGCATTGAGGTGGGAACGTTTTGAGAGGATTTTGAGGCATTTCGAGTAGAAGAAGAAGAAGAGTGTAGGAAATTAGGAAACACTTTTGAAAAAACAGCAATGAAAATGAAAATGCCCGATTGTTGGCACGCTAGAAATGAGAAAGAGTCCCTCGATTCAGTTGGGTGCATTTCTCTTAACTTGCTCTGGGGACTGGCGACGATGTAGGCGTGTTCATCGCATCCACTCAGTCGATAACAGTTGGATCTTTCCTCTTATTTTTCTCTATTGATAACGATCTGTTCTATCGATAATTTGCTATAATAATCCATAATGTAACGATAACGAACCGTCAACGAATCAGTTGGTAGGATTTGTGTATCGATGACTAAGCATCCTTTGATCGAACGATCGCTGGCGATGCCTATTCATCGATAACAAGGAATCGGATCCTTCTTCATTCTGATTCGAGAATGTAATCGCGAATCTTTCGAATGGTCAAAGGACAGAGTTCCACTGGGAACTTGGCTGCAACGGTAGGAATCGTAATCGAATCATAAAGGGATCTTAGATCCATCGACGCGATGTGGGATACAACTGAACTTAGAACTAGTACTAAACTACGTATTGATGGGTTGTGGCTCTTTTTGGTGTGGGATTACTGTGTGGATTCCTTTCTACGAGGCCGTCGTGGAGAGTGATCCATCACTCGGGAACATCGACGATGGCGTGAACAAACACTTACCCGATCGCCAGGGCAGGGGGTCGTATTCGATTGGATTTGGGGATTCTGGAGTCCTTTGCCGGACCCTGCTCCCTGGGCGCACTCCCTTCTCGTGAATTTCGCATGAATCGATGTATCGCTTTAATTTTGATTCTCTGCGAAATGCAGTTTCGCAGGAAAACGTGCCAGTTTTAGTTTAGAATTTTTAGTTTTCTTTTGAGTTTAGTTAAGTTTAGTTTAGTTTTTTGCTTGCTTCAACTTGTGAATGTTCCACAAAAATAAAATTAAATTAATTTTTCCTTTGACGATGCCCAAAGGAAAATTTTTAATTTGGTTTTTGTCAAACATTACATTCGCATTGCATTTTTTATTTTGGTTTCTTGTTGATTTTTGGTGTTTCTTTTTGCATTTTTGTCAATTTTGTAATTTTTTTAGTTGGTGCTTTTGTGGAATTTTTCGCATATTGAATCAAGTTGAGCTCCTAGATCGAAAACGGGAATGAGAGGCAAGTAAGCTTAACTGAATCGTTGGGAAAACTTGATACCCTTTCGCAGACTCTTGGACTTAATCTATGTGGTATATAGTTTTGTACTTTTTGCTTTATCTGTACTTTTTTCTTTTACTTGTTACTCCGCCTTTACTAAAGAACGAATAACGAAATGAAACTAATATCAAATGAAGTGAAATGAAATGAAATCAACCAACAATGAAAGACAATGAAAAATAACGAAAGGCAAGAGAACGAATATAGAACGAAACGTAACGGAAAGAAGAGGAAGCTACAAATCCGTCGGTTTTCATCTGTACAAAATCGGGATCTCAAATGAAAATGAACGAGGCGTGGAGGCGCCGGGCGGGATGGGACAGTGAAGAGGGGACTTTGGACAGTGGAGTTCGCGCAGTAAGGAAGTAAGTATGCAGAAGTCTGGAAAATGCTTGTAAATCGCAGTGTATTTTTCGCCTCCTTCTCCTCCTGCCCTACTCCTCGGTATGCATTCGCTAGTAGTGTTCGAAATTTATTTGTGTAATCCTGCTATTGGTTTTCGTCGCAAATGTTGCTCTTATGTGGTGGACACATCGAAGTCGCTCTCGTGCTGTGCACAAGACACCACACTCGTTCCTGACTTTGCTCATCTCAGAACGCGCTATGTACATAAGCAGTCCATGCGACAGGCATAGGCGAATCTAAGACGAGGAGAAGCGCAAAGGGATCGAAGGCGGGGCCGCCAGACGCCGCCCAAAAGGCATTCATCGTCATCAGAATCATCATAACCGCCAAGAACAATAACATAATCACAATTATAGTCTAGTCATCATCTTCATAATTATAAGCAGAAGATATTTACAAGCATTTTCATCAAACTTCACATTTACAACGAGAGTACGGCGCAGAACTTACTGTCGTTATCAACGGATCAGCCACGGAATGGAACGGAAACGGTAAAATTAACATAAGTCGTATTGCGTGAGGAGGCGAATAAGTTCGTAAAGATCCGTTACGTTACGTTACGACGTAACGTTATTGCATGGTGTGTAGTCGTACGTGGGTGAGAAGCGGAGAGATCGAAGAGTTAGAGTTCGTTGTGGGGCGATCGTGATCATACGTTGCGGAAAGAAAGAGAGAGTTGTAGAAAGATTGATTGATAGCAGGATAGGTAGGTAGCAATATTAGAAAGTAGTAGAAGTGGTAGTACTAGTAGTAATAGTGGTAGTAGCAGTAGCAGAAGTTGTAGTAGTAGAGTAGGGCTGGTAGTAGTTGAATTAGGGCTAGAAGTAGGGCAGGCAAGGGGTCAACGACAGAACCGCGGGAGGCGCGAGAGAATCGAAAAGAGGGCGAATCACCCCGGTTCCAAGGGGATGCTAGTTTGACTGATGTCCGCGTGATTGGGAGCGTAGCAGGTGGCAAGTAGGGTGTGGGCGGTATGGTGTGGTAACGAAAACTACTCAAAAAATTAGTTAAAACTAAGGCAGCAAGTGGTGCCGACGGCGACTTTAACTACTTTGACTGAGGACACTACCGGGAGTAGGTGGAATCTGTATGTGCGAACGTGTATGTATTTGTATGTGTGTGTGAGAGAGAGCGGGATAGAGAGACAAGGCAAAAAGAGTGAGTTGGAGCGGTAAGAATTCTATTTGCAAAATTTGAAGAAGCTCATAAACTTGTTCAACTACTGTACTTGGCAATTACATTGGTCTGAGAAGAGTGCAAGGGAGAGAGAGAAAGACAGAGATATCTACGAATGAGCGAAAGAGAGAGAGAGAGGGAGACATAGGAAGAGAACAACAGAGTTGCTCAGAGATCCTGGAAACCTAAGCCTACTTTAATTTCGAATGAATTTCAAACTAATTCTAATGAAAACCAAAAATGAAAAGAACGGAAACGGAAACATAAGAAAAGTACAGGCGGGGAGTGGAGGATTTTCTTTGTGTTGTCTCTGAAGTGGTATTGCGGGCGGGAAGCTGCGTTACTGAGGACCGGCGGAAGGCTACTGAGCTCCGGGAGCAAGAAATCAAAATCAAAATGTGTGACGAAACTATAAGAGAAATAAATAAGAGAGGATAATGCTGGTAGGTTGGTCCTCGCAGCTAGGAGGAGTTCGGGACTCCGAGCGAGAAAGAGAGAGAGACAGAGAGTGAGAGGCTGGGAGTGGAAGTAAGCGTAAAGCCGTAAGTATGTGTGCCTACGTTGGATTTGAACTAGCGGAAGAGTGGATGAGATAGAGAGGCTGACTAAGTGTGGGGACAGATAGAGAGCGAAAGACACAGATAGAGAGAGTAAGATAGGAAGATATAGTCTTCATATAATATCGTTTAGTTATATCAATGTTTTGTTTGTTTGTTTGATTGATTGTTTGATTTACTCAATGTTTATTACCCATGACTCAGGTGGATAACGAGGAAATGGAGCTATTTCTTTTGTTGCTACATTACTAGGCAACTCAAGTCTTCCACCTAATTTTCGTAGCTTTCTTCTTCTCGCCACCCGAGATTTCGATCTTAGCATCAATGCCGCCTGCATCTTGTTTGTTGCTTTTGCTTGTGCTTATGCGCAGTAGCAGTAGAAGTGGATTGGTAGAGGTAGTGGTAGTAGTACTAGTAGTAGTAGTAGTAGTAGTAGTAGTAGTATTAGTAGTAGTAGTAGCAGAAGTAGTAGTTGTACTTAGCAGTATGCCACCACTTGGAGAATTGTGGTACTAGCAGAACGCCTTCTGGACTTCTGGACTTGAATGTGAAACAGGAGGTTTAGGAGCTTGTCTTAAACTAAAGTCGCGATTAACTTATTCAATTCAATTCAATTCGATACGATTAGATTAGATTAGATTCTATTAGATTGGATTAATTTGAATTGGTTAGAAGTGATTTCGATTCAATTGGTTTGGATTTAATTCAATGCTAATTTACAAGTATGAAAATAGGAGTTTTCGCCGAGACCCGGTCCGAGGAGCTGCTCCTTTGTCCCGCCAGCTGAAGGTCGCGGTCAGAATGAGATGCGGCGACTCACTACGTTGATCGTGATTCTGAAAAGTGATCCGGGAACAGTAGGCGTGGCTGGAGACAGCTGCTCGTTCTCCTCCTTCTCGCCGCCGATGCTTCACACGATCGGGAGCGCTACGCCGTTTACGACGCCGTCGTCGTCGCCTTCGCCGTCGCCGCTTGTTACGTGTTGGGCTCCACGCACGCGACAAGCGATACATATATTTCGTGGCGAGCGCTGACGGAGCTTCGAAGGAACGCGATCGTAGGCCTCAGGGTTGCTGTTGTGGCTGTGCTGGCGTGGAGGACGCGACGTCACTGCAGTAGGCTCAATGAAGAGAGCGAGTGAGAGGGTGATGTTGTTCTTGTAGCTTACGTTTACGAAAGTCTACGAAACTTTACTTAGTTTTTCTTACGTTTACCGGCGTCGACTTTACTAAACTTTTTAAGTTAGATTACACTAAGTAGTATTGTTCTAGGATTTATTATGTTGCGTTGTATTAAATTACACTATATTATGCTGTCACGTTAAGCTACGTTCCGTTCCGACAAGCTGGGTTTCGTTACCTTAAGCTACTTTATGTTACGTCATGCTACGTTATATTATGGTTACGTTACGTTGTGGTTACGTTTCCTTTCGCCGATTTATGTCCTGTGGCAAGGATACCAAAGACGAGTTCCCCCACTTTCACTGGTTCCCGATACCGATGATCTCGAGTCCTCGGTAGCTGAGACGAGCGAAGTCGAGTCGATCGATTGTTCGTTTGTTCGTTCGTCGTATGGACGCACTGTGTTCGACGTCCCTTCGCTTTCGTGCATTAACTTAACCGCTGGGCGCTCGGCGTTTGAGTACGCCTTGTCTCGTTTTCGGCCGTGGTCGTTCCGCGCTCGGCTGCTTTCGTATTCGTGGGCGATTTCATTTTCGACTTGATCTTGTTGTTGTACTGCAGGCACATCTAGCAACGGCCCCTCTCGCCGCCGCGACGGTCGCCTGGGCTCGGGCTCCGGATCCTACTCGGATCGATCGTGCGTTCGTCTGTGTGCGTGTGCTCGTGCACTTCGGCTTTAGTGTTCGTGCGGGGGGCAGTCGAGGGGTGTTGAAACCGCGTGAAATGAATCGTGACAAACATTGGCCTCCTCCCAATTCGCGGAGCCGTCCACGCGATCGATGGAGGAATTTTTGTTATTGTTCTAAATTCAGTTGTTGTCCGAAGGACTCTGGCATGCGCGAGAAAAACACGGCGAGATAGAGAGAGAGAGAAAGAGAAGAAAGAGAGATCGAAGGCAACGCGGAAATTCTTTTCGTTTTGAGGATCACAATAGGGCACTGAGAAGCACTTAAGGCAGGCCGAACGTCGGCGAACGTCCGCCGATTATCGCAGGTAGAGTTCTTAGATCTCGTATCACAAGAGTAGTTAAAGTTACGAACGAACTGATGAACGAGTGATTCACGGAATCCGCCGTTACTTTTAATTTCCGTGTTCAGTGATTCAATTGTTATGTTGAGCTTAAGGACACCGATTTAGAGACTTTGATCTGAAAGTTAAACAGGTTTGTAGGTTACGATTATTTTCAGTTTGATGTGTAAATATGATGTGACTACGTGGCGAGGTTTGTGGTTTTAATTGAATTGCTTTTCCCAACTCCTTATTGCAGTTGCTTTCATGCCATGTTCCCGTACCAGTAAACCAAAGTACCATCCTCGCGAGAAAGGGAGATTAATACAGATCATCCACTATTAACGAAAACCACCAGCAGATCCTGCCCGGAAGGGTACATCAATTAACTCAATAAACCAGTATTTCCAAGCCGAGCCTCCCTGAGTCGTAAGTTAAGCGAATTGATTCCAGTGCAAAAAAACAAATTTATATTCATGCGATGTACTGCGATAGCAATTGTCAGTGGATCAAGACTCACTCGTTCGCTGACACATCCAAGTGAACAATGAACGAGACCGACGGCGGAAAGTCACATTCAATAATTCAGCTGAGCCATCGGAAGGAGGCAACGATCCCACCCTCCCTTCACCCCACTTGACTGGAGAGCGACGCAGATGAAATTTTAATGAAATTCAGATTCATGTGCTCCACGCAATCACATCGCGACATCGACAACGAGGCACGGACATGGATACGAACACAGACAAGGATTCGGACATGGGCGAACAACGCAGTTAACACACATATACACACAGACACAGTGGCGTGAAACATGGCGGCGCAGTAGGACACCTGTACATGTGCAATTACGCGATGCGCACATCCGGCGGATTGGGGCGGAGTAGCGTCTCTCATATCCCGATTCGCTCTGTGGGCGAAGCTTTAATTACGGTAGTGATGGAGACAGAAGAACTGAGAGTTTGGAAAGGAGAGGTGGGAAAGGAGAGGTGGGAAAGGAGAGGTGAGGAAGGAGAAGGGAAAGCCAGGTGAATTGGCGATATTTCCAAAAATGGCCAGTCGCCGATCGCCCAAGCCGACTGCGGCGACGAGGACGAACTCTTCAATGCAATTTACATGGACAGGAAGTGGGTCTAACAGAACGGAAGTGCAAGTGAATAATGGGTAGAGTTCAGTTGAGTTGAGTGGACGTAAGTGGAGAGGAGGGCACATCGAGGGAGGACGCGGGAGAGAATTTTCGATTCACGCGATGGTTTCGTGGCCCACGAGCACATGCCACGGCCTCGGACCATATCGATGGCGGTTTTCGAAAGCTACGTTTTGTTGTGCACGAGTCCTTGACACTCATTTGTCGCACTGTCGCGTTCGAGAGCTCGAGAGTCCCGCCCCCACGGGCGTGTCCTTAATTTCAATTGAGGCGACATGAAATTCATCCGAAACGGATTAAATAATCATCGGCACCCGCTGCAATGACGTGGACAGTTGCAACCGTCGTCCCGTCTCATCCCATCCTCCTCCCAACCCACCTGCTGGTAGGTGGTCCTTGTGCCTCGTTCTCATTTACATGAGCTCGCCTTCGACAAAGTCCCTTAAGTGCGGCCAAATCTCGAAACGAAGCACTTGTTTTTGTTGCTGTTGTTGGGGAATTAGCATGAGGCTTAGCAGGGGTCTGCCGTCCAACTCGTTGGCAGTCTATCTGTGAATCCTTGAGCCCCCCATCCTCGCCCCCCACCGACTCGTTTCACCTGTCAAACTCAGAATTTGTCGCGTGGCAAACAACTACAACAACTACTACGATAACATTATGCAGCTGGAATCGCAACATTAATTATAAATGTTCGTCCGTCCTCCAGTCCGTCCGTCCGTTCGTCCGTTCGTCCCCCGGCCCGGCCTTTGTTTCGTCCTCGCGTTCGACACATCGCACGAGGATCGTCCTCGAGTGGGCGGCTCGGTGGAGTGGGCGTGGCTGTTGAACACGACACCTCTCCGAGCGAGCTCTGCCAACGGAAATCGGACAGGAGTTTGCGGCCATTTGCATTAATTTAATGCATCCGGCCTGCGCTTCACTTCCTGATTGTCTGTCCCGCTCTCCCACTCCTTGTCGGTCGGCCTGTCTCTAGGTTTTTGTCTTGGTTGTTGTTCTTCTCCACATATCTAAATAATTAATCAGCTGCGCCGAGTTGGGTTTTATTTGGTTTTCTTTCCCTTCGTTTTGTTTGGGTTGGGTCTCGTTTCCGCAAGCCTTGCCGATGTCTTGGCAGTGGTTTCTGTGAATATTGTTGTTGTTAACGTTGTTGTCACCTGCCTTTTCCTGTGCAGCTCCGCCGATGGCTGGGCCATGTGAATAATGCAGTGGCGGATTATGCCCGCGATATTTTGAGTCCCTGCGTCATGGCTAATTATTGATCGGCGGAACTCTGGCCGGAAGTCGTTACAGCTAGTGTTCCTAGAGTAGTCATCGTCGTTATTATTGTCATTGTTGTCGTCGTTGTCGCCGTTAATGGCGACTTTGTTGTCGTCCTGGCGGCATTGAGAGGCACAAGTTTTCGTAGCACTTAAAAATGCAACATTTCATATCGGGAAACTTTTCCACTGACTCGACATCCACACAGAGAGAGGTAGTCTAAAAGCCTTTTAAGAGCCGGTCACGGATCAGGACGAGGATTGGGAAATTTATGTGGATTCCATGTCGGGTCGCACACACAATAAATCCAGAGGCCTCGGGGCGAGCAGATGCCCGGCCTCGAATGCAAAGTCGCACAGTTCGAAAGGAGCGTCCTCCACGTCCCCTGCCCTCAGTGGTGCCCTGGCCGATCGCATGCCAAGCAATCGTTGCTCGAGCTACGACAGCAATTTGTGTCCCATTAAAATAACGTCTTTGCGAACTTGGCGAAAGTGAACACAGCTCTCAAACAAACTGAGGACACACAAACAAACTGAGGACACACAGACAAACTGAAGGCAAACAAACATTTCAAGAGATACAAAGTGAAGACCCACACACACAAATTGAACTCACACTGCATTCGCACTTCCGTCTCGACGGCTGACGGACTCGCAAATCAAACTGAACGACGTTTAATTGAATCGAAGCGAAGCGAATCGAGCTGAGTCGCCTCGTTACGACACGTCTCGAGGCGATCCCGTCGATCGAACCAGCATGGGTGTGAATGTGAGTTTTATTGCCTGCTTTTAGGTCCTGAATAATTCAATAGCCAAAGTCCTCCCATGGGAAAAACCCTCCATCGGATAAAAATCAACCGTTTCACGCCAGCACTCGCCGTGTTTGCATTGACGCCTTATTAGCCAAAGACCCTCGTCGTCTCGAGTGACCACGACGACGACACTCGACGCTGTGCCGACTCATCCTACACACCTTCGACATTGCTCAGTGCGCAGCAGCTCGCTTGATTGGTCATTAATTGACACTTGCATCGCGTCAGGCGAAAGAGCCATGTACGAGGCGAACGATGAGGAAGGATGAGAATGACGAAGAGGACGAGCGAAGTTGACGTTGAGGACAAACGAGGCGAAGAGGACGGGCGATGACGACGAGGACGAGCGAGGATGACGAGCGATAAGGTCGAGCTTGGAGCCATGTTGACATTCGACCATTGTTTGCCCTCGAGGGCGGGCACCCTCAACCTCAAACTCACCCTTATCCTCGTCCTCGCATGGTTGACGTTGCTCCTGTGGAGTGCTCTCCACGAGAGAGCGAGAACCGCAAGAGGCCCTGCCATCATCAATTGCCATCGAGCCGTTGCTGGGAGTCGGGGAATCCGGGCTGCCCAGAATTATGCAGTGATGCTGACTGCGCTCGAAATATGGACACCTTGGAGAGTCTCGAAAGCCTCTCGGAGACGTCGCATCGACGAGGAGACGCCACTCGATTCAAGTCCCCTTTTGAAGCGCCTGGAGGTAGGGATCGATTGAAGAGGTCGGCGCTGCAGCGACTCGTGCGATTTCCCCGCACCCCAACCCGGCTACAACAATCAAATCGACCAATCTCTCCCCTCTTCGATCGCGCCCAGATCGTGTGTCGTAAATTGAAAAAAGTTCCCCACAGTTTGCACGATTTCTACGACTCCAAGACCGGTTGCACTTCGACTCTAACGACGCCTAAAAGTATGCACCGAGTCTATCTCGAGTCGATTGAAGACAGCCGCACACCATGACGAAAGGACTCCTGTGAACGAGTGAGTGTGTGTGTTTGTGGAAACATCGATATGTGGCGGAAGTTACACGTGTCTCCGCCTTGGCTTCGGCGGTCGCTGGGTTATCGTCGAGCGCATAAAAACAAACTACTGCTCAAAGCCAAATGTCAATCGAATGAGTCGAAGGTTGTGGGCACCGAGGGCAGGTGACACGAGCTACGTTGCGGGGCGGGGCGTCACAGACAAAAACCAAAGAAGGTCATTAGAGTTACCGTCATCGATACAGGGTAGATCGATCAGGGTTTGGGGTTTCGAAGGTCTCGCCCTAGCGATGGATGAGCCGCAAATTCACGAAGTCACTGAATGAGTTCAGAAGGTGAGACACAAGATTGAACTCCCAGTCGTTGGAACCCCTGGCCGTTCGCCGCTAATACATCGCGACATGCCAGCCACAGACAATCCGCCGGAAGTTCTCCGTCAACAACCGCGACACGCGACCGCTCGTCGAATCCCATGCACCTCCCGCCCCCTCGTTGAGCGCCGAACTCATTAGAGCACCTGGACGGACAGCGAGGATGCCGCAGGGTCCAACTCGACCCCACTTTACCCATTCCAATGAGAAGGACAGACCCAAGACTTGGCACTCGGAGGCGTCCTGCCAAGAGCTGCACAAAAAGTTTCGAGCATTCTTGGGTCGGACCCAGGAGTTCGAGTGAGCTGAGAGGCAACGAGAAAAGTGATAGGAACAGAGTACAAAAGGTAAAAGTGAGAACTCGGGTGTGAGCCAAGAATTTATGAGGCTTCCAGCAGCTGCCAACAAAAACAACATTGCCAACACGTCAGACCTGACAGCGAGGCGAAAACGATGGGGCGAGCGAGGAACGAAAGACGGAAGGTGGACGCAGAAAAGGAGACACAGCTAATAGAGGACACAAGGAGCGAGATAGACGGAGAGAGAGAGAGAGAGGAAAAGAGAGCGAGTCGTAGGGAGCGATAATGTTGGCGTCATTACCGTTAATTGCCCGCGATAGGCGGCCGTATTTCGTAATGGTAATCAGAGCTACTCGAGGATTACTGGATTAGCGACTACGACGACGTCAGTAGTTGTTTTCGATTTGCTGCTACTCTTACTGTTGCTTTGGCCCGCTAAGAGAAACCGTAACTAAAGCGGAAACAGAAAGTAAGAACACGACATCAAGGAAAGAACACGCATGCAACACCGTCAAAAGCGAGAAACACAGAAAGAGGGAAAGAAACAAAGGTGGAAAGAAAGAAACTAAGGAAAGAAGAAAGAGGGGAGGAAAGAAATATCAAATGAGCCTGTTTGAGGGAGACAGACACAGTCTCGGAACTCCCGGTTACCTCGATGTGCTCGCAGACGCAGATGCCCTCCTCGCAGTAGGCGCACGGCTGCCACTTGCGCCCGTTCGGAAGCCCCTTGAAGACGAGGCTCGGCTCGTCGAGGATCAGTGGCTCGTACTGCTGCTGGAACTGCAGCTCGCGCAGTTGCTTCTTGCCCAGCAGACCGCCGACGACCGACGCGGCCGAGGGCGGGTCCACGGGCGACGCGTCCTGTTCGAACGCGTCGCTGCGTCGCATCCGATACACGCTGCACTTGCGCTCCAGCGGCCCCGGCGGCGGCTGCATCGCTTCGTCTTCATCGGCGGCGGTCAGCGGCTGCTTCTCCGCCGCCGCCTCGGGCAGATCCTCACTCAGCTGCTGCTGCTCCTGTTCCTGCCGCTTGGCCTCATGGCCCGGCGACGCCATGGGCGTGGCCGGCGTCACGATGATGTTGTCCTGCGGCACCGGGATCTGGCAGCGATCGATAGCGACCTGCTCCTCCTCCTCCTGATCCGCCTGCGCACCACGGGCACCGTGCGCGGATGGCGTCGTCGGGGGCGTGGCGTCCACCTGGGAGACCAGCGGCAAGGTGGCCGTCGCCGACTTGGGCAGGTGCGAGTGGTGGAAGCTGGTGCCGCTGCTGCCCGAGTGGCGGTGGACGAGCTTCGGCGAGGCGCGTCCCTGGACGTGCACGTAGTGGTGGTGGGCGTGTTGGTAGGGAAGGCCGTGGTGGGCAACCTGCCCCGGGCCCGGCACCGGCGGCTGGTGCGCGTGCCCGTGGCTGTGGCCGTGTCCGTGACCATGCCGGTGTCCTCCGTGGGCATGGCCGTGACGCATGTGCAGCACCGACTGTGTGTCGCCCTCGTCGATTGGCAGTAGTTGGAGCTTCGATTGGCCCGTGTAGGAGGCGCTCAGCTTGCGCCCGTGCGCCTGGGGGGCGCGCAGGTAGTTCGTCGGTAGCTGGTGGAACTGGCGCGAGGTGCTGCGCGTCGGCGTGGAGGCCCCATGTTCGGCCGCGAGCAGGCTCGCAGCCTTCGGTGGATGTAGTTTCGCTTGTAGTTGTTGGGTTTTCTTCTGCTGCCGCTGCCGTTGGCGCGCTTGACGCGAGGCCAGCGACGCTCCGCCGGCTGCTGCGTACATCTTGACGGCGCAGAGGTAGCCTTTGACTTCAAGATCGACGTCGACTCGGACTCTTAATTCGACCTCGACTCAAAATCCTACTGCTACTACTTCGACTTAAGACTTAAAGTTAGGCTTTAGAGTTATAGTGTAGAAAATTGACGGATTCAAAATGCGCGCTACGTCGCTGTCGGTGCCGACATCGCCATCGAAATGGACGCGATCGACGCGACGTGTGCTTAGAGTAAACTAGAATAAATATAGTTGATAGAGGAGGGAAGGAGAGTGGGCGATTGTGGTGTGAATCGGAAGCGGAGAAGGAGAAAAAGATGAGGGGAAATGGGGAGTTCAAGGTGTTTGGATGGAAGGTGGAGGAGGGACGACTAAACACCGTGAGCCTCCCTGTAGATTCGATAGAAAAAATAATCAAGTGTCTACAAAATGATTGTACATTGGATTTTCTTAATCTTCTTATTCGGATTTTGGTTTTAAACTTGTTTTTGCTCTTCTTATTTAGATTTTATCTTAATCTTCAAATTCAGATCTGTCTTCTCAGGTTTCTTTTATTTTTGTTACTAAATCTTCTTATTTTTCGTATGTCTTATTTTTAAAGTATCTCTTCTTGTTTCTGAACTTTTGTTGTTACTTTAGTTTCTTCTTTTCTTGTGATTAAAGTTTTTCTTATTCGGTTTGTTTGCTTTCGTTAATATTGCTGTTGCAAAAATAGTAGTAGGCGAAACAGTTTAGTAGTGGTAGTAGTAGCAGTTATTGAGACGGTAGTTGTGTTTTGTTGTTGTTGTCGGAAAATGAATGAATGAAACCATAAGAACATCCGGTGTGGATTCACATCGGTTTTTATTTTGTTGTTTTTTTTTTATTCACAGTGTAAAACTAAGTTCGTATTTGTATTTTTGCAATTGTATGTTTGCTATTGTAATTTTGTAATTGTATTTGTTATTATTATTGTTGTGTTGTCGTTTCTAACTAAACAGTCAACCGAAGGAGCTGTCAAAAAACTAACTGCAAACGAGAACTCGTTCACGATTTTTGTTGTCGAGTTCTCGATGCGATTTCGCTTGGTAAAAAATCAGTATAAATTGTTTCTCACTTGTTCACGTGTGTTGTTTTTGTTTTTATTGTGGTTGTACAAAGATCAGTTGTACAAAAATCAGTTGTAAAAAAATCAGTTGTAAAAAATATGTCTCTCTCTTGGGTTCCTCTGGGGATACTTACAAAAATAAACTCTATACCTGTCTCGCACTACACTTTCTACTCCTACTACTTACTACACTTGTCTATTGTATTGTCTTTACCTTATTCTTTTCTTCTACCGACTATCCTATAATCCTTCCTATTATCATTACTCGTAATCTAGCTCTTATCCTTCCTACTATCCTTCCTCTTTTCGTTACGCTTATCCTCCTATTATCCCTCTGTCGTCTGTCGATTCGTGTTCTGTCGGTTTGTCGTACAGCTTCTTCCTCTCGTGAGTCTACGTTTACAACAACAATTTGATATTTTCGCCTAACTAAGGATGTCTACGACAATTCGACTGTCGCCCTCTGGTGGCTACTGGAGAAGCGAGTGTGTCTCGGCTAGCGGGGAGGCAGGCGCCGTGGGGGCGGCAGCATCTCCAAGCCCGAGCAGCTCCAGTCGAATGCGACCCGGGGAAAACGTCAATTAACCCGCGACTAATCGTAGTCTAATCTTAGTCCACGACTAACCGTAGTCTATCTGGGTGTAGCTTTCTATCGACTTCAATGTTTCTTTCTTCTTTATAATTTTATAGCTAGAAATATATTTTTTAGCGGTTGCATTCCTTTAGCTTGTGCTATATTTAACTTAAGCTTTTCTTTTGGTTTTCTTCTATATGTGGTTTATTTTACTTTGTTTTGTTTGGTTTTCTTTGATGCAATAAGACACTTTGGGTTTTTTCTTTTGTGGATTTCGCTTTGGATTTGTTTCGTTAGGTTTACATTGTTTGCTTTTCTTTATGTGGTTTAGCTTGCTTTGGTTTGTTTGCTTTGCTTTACTTTATTCGGTTTGCTTTGATTTGCATGAGTTTCCTTTAATTTCTTTTACTTTGTTGCTTTCGCTTTGTGTGGTAGTGCTTTCTTGACAATGGTGTGTGGTTTTGTTTTTCGCTTCCAAGATAATTCAAATCTAAATAATACTTTTTACATTGTGATCGATCTTCGTCGATTTACATCGATTTTCATACAAAAAATGTTTTTATAATTGTGTTTTTAATTTTTCTTCTGTTCTCCTTCTTTAAAACTCTTGCTCTAAAATATTGACTTAAAAATAACTTAATCAATCAAGACGGATTTTGCAAGGAACACGTGATTAATAATGGTTTTTGTTTTTTCCTGCGCTTTCTTGATGAATCGCCTTCGCTTTGTTTGGCTTGATTAGGCTGCAAATCGAGAAAGAAAATAATGGAAAAGATGGACATTTTGAAAAGATGGAAAACTTGGGAAACTATGGGAAAGTGTTGCAAAGTCTTCGTTAGGAGCGAAGTCTCAGACTCCCAGAACAGAAACCAGAACCCATTTTGAAATCGCAAGCAAAGTATTTTTTTGAGGGGTGGTAAAATATGCTCCTTTTCTGGAGCCCTTGTGTCCGCAGCAAAGACCGCAACGCCATGGCTTCGGAAGACAAACCTGCCCTTGTCCCCACCGCACACTGAGCGGAATCGTTCGAGAACTTAAAACACGGTCCGTCGTCGGGGACGACAAAACGACACCCGCGGCGCAGTAAATTAAATAGTTTTTCGGCACACCTTGCGCCAGAATCTTCCCTTCTCTTTCCCACGTCGCCCACCACTCGTCGTCGTCCTCGGTTTGACCAAAGCGCCTGCTCGGCGGAGAGCATGGAGGCCTCGGTGATAGGCGTAAAGTTAATATTTGCAAGCACGAATAATCCGCAAAGTCACAAGGACTCGCCGTCGTGGTCGTCGGCGCTGCAGCTGGCTGAGTGTTATCGCCATCTCGTTCTCTCCTGTTCTTCTATCGCCTTCAATCTCTTTCGCTCTCTCTGCGGACTGCGGCGAGGCCTCGTCCAACATTGCACTCCCTCGTCGTCCTCATCCTTTTGTCACTCTCCTAGCCTCAATGCATCATCATCATCATTTCCCTGCAGCCGCATTCTTATTACCAAACCCTTCCCTTCTGCCTCATCCCGTCTCAGATCTCCTTATAAATGTATATTTCTATTGGAATATTAAGAGGAAAAGCCGAGAAGGATTTCTGGGTCGAACAAAAAATCGATGTCGTGTGTGGCGGGCAGTCCTTTGTCCACTGGCCGAAAGCTATGCCGCCCGCTGGAAGTTGCCGCCCATTGCAGAGAGAACAAATTCGTCGAGAAGTGTCGCGAGAGCGGAGAGTAGAAGAGACGTGACACAAGGAAAGGAGACGTAAGGAGAGGAAAATAAAGGAAAGGAAGAAAGATAGTAGAGAAGAGGTAAGGAAACGAATGGAGTAGTGTAGATGAAAGAAGAAAGGAGATATAGCAAAGTAAAGCAAAGAAATAGAGTATAGAAGAGAAAAGAGTATAGTAAGAAAGAGAGTAAAGTAGAGAAAATGAAATAAAGGTACGGAGCGGAAAGGGAAAAAGAGACCAGACGAACAAACTGAAGTTTCTCCACCCTCGCACGTCGGACTGCGAACATGCGATCCACTCGTAAACACGCAAATCGCGAGAACCATTTATTAATATTGTTTCTATCCTTCACCCGCTGTCCCTCCCAAAGTCAAACGAACCACCCGCTGCCCACTGCCTTACTTCACCAGGTGTGCGTGCGCGAGAAAGTGTTGCCACACTCTGCGAACCCAGCCAAGTTCAAGGAGCCGGCGTCGGCATCGGCCCTTTGTGGCCTTAAAAAAGTTGCCCAACGAATTTCGCCCTGCGCAATGCGTCCCGCCACCTTTGTTCCTTCTTTACCACCACCTCGGACCCCTCCCCACGGTGTGATTTCATTCGGCGTTCGCGGCTTTAATGGCTCGCAAGCTGATGAGAATCTGCTTTTATTGCGCTCCTCTTAATTACCGCGCCTCGCATTTTATGATTAATTCCGTACCTCTACGAATGCGCTCGACTTGGGCTCATCCGCTACTCTACCCAGTCCTTCTAGCCCTCTCCAAAACCGCGACCACTCTCCTCGGATCGTCACGCCTGGCTCTATTAGCCACCGGAAATGCAGGGGCGGTGGATCAACGGCTACAGAGCCAAGAGAAGGTGCGAGGTTGAATCGCGTGCCGCCTTTAGTAAGCCGGAAATGTAGCTGGAAAGCATTACAAAAACACCTTCGGTGAGTTGAAATGGAAGACCGAGAGAAATGTTTTCAATTATTTGCCAACCGATAGCGGAGGTGGAAGTTCCCAGGAAGAGGTGACGATGTTGATGTTTGACGTGTGACGGGTCTGTAGACATCTCTTTCCTCTCTCTCTTCCTTATTTTCTCTCCGTAATTTAGTCTCCTAGTCTATTTTCTCTCCTCTCTCTTCTCTCCCCTCTTTTCTCTTCCCTCTTTTCTCTCCTGTTTTCTCGTCAGTATTTTCTTTCTCATCTCTTTTCTCTTCTCGTTCCCATTCCCCACGCCATCCGAAGGTCATGCAAATGGCCGACCACGTTAGCGTGATTTTTTGGCCATTTTCTTCAATTACTGCTCTTTCGTTTCACTTCAACAAATGTCCGCCAAACGAAGTCGCTTTAATTAATATACCCACATGACACCAAACGTCCGCCCATCGCCACGCCCCACGACCGCAATTCCATTTCGAGAACGACGGAAGCGGCAAAAAACTTCATTTCCGGTGTTTTTGCAGTTTCCGTCGTGGGTTTTTTGCTTAATTTTTGTTGCTGGTTTTTGTTGTCGACAAAACAAAGACTCAATTTTGAGTCGGCGGAAGGGAGCGAGCGATTGCGGGTCGGGTCGCTTTGTGTTTTGCACTGGAACTAATGCAATAATAACAAAAACGACAGCGACAACAACGACAAGAACCATAACGATAACAACAACAATGCCAAGGAAAATGATAACGACGACAATAACCGTCATGGCGAAAACAACCACAACAACGAAGCTTTTAACGGCCGATGCACTAACGGCTCGCACTAGCCGTTAACTCAGACTCCTAACCGTCGGAGTCACGCCTCCGAACTCCGCCCCCGACCGGCTGCCGGGAGCACGGTTACCTCAGCGCGTTTGGCTGTGTGCGAGTGTTTTTGTGTGAGAGTGCGAGCGCTTTAATGATGTAATTATTTCGAAGCGCAACGCCGACGATGGCGATGGCAATGGAAGCGGCGACTACGATGGCGTCACGCGCCATTTTGCATGGGCATTAAAATGGCGTCGCTGGTCGGTTCCGTCGCGGGCGGGATTTTCGGAATTAATCGCGATTTACGTCTCGAGCCGAGTGACAGACGACGTTTTTATCTCCGGCCGTAGTCGTTTCCGCTTTCTTTCCTCCTCTTTTCTTTCTTCTTGTCTCTTTTCAATGCAATTTTGCTGAGAGCTGGTCGTCGCATTTTACGGCTCCTCAGACGACTGCGTTTCCGCGCCCCAACCCCCTACCCCTGACTGTCATGACTAAATTGACATGTTGGTCGCATTCTTCGCCTCTTCCTCTTTAATTTTCTTCCCTTATTTCTGTTTCACCCTCTTCTTTCCTTCCCTCTTTCTTTCCCTTCTTTCTTCTTCCTTCTTCCCTCCTCTCATACCCTCTGCCTTCTTCTCCGCCTTCGACATGACCTCATATTACGCTAATATGTTAATAATAAACCATAAGTTGCCTTAATTTCATTTCATTTCCTCCTCCACCACTTGTCAGCTCTCTCTCTCTTTCTTCCTTCGTTCTTTTTCTCTCTTCTTCGTGTGTCGCGCCTCTACCCTGCTAATTCTAGAGTTTCGAAACTTTAACGGTCGGCTTCCGATTGCCTTTGTATTTGTTCAGCGATTTATTCAGCGTACGTCTGGACGTTTGGTTGTGTGGGTTTATTTGGTTTTGTTGAGTTTGTTTGTGCTTGTGTTTGCTTTACCCAGAGCTCTTTTAGATTTACTTGGGTTTCTTTTGAATGCTACGGATTGCTTTGGTTCTTTTCTTGAGTTCCTTTGGATTTTCCTTAGCTTCTTTAGCTTTCTTTGTCCTCCTTTAGGTTTGATAGTGTTCGTTTCCTTAGTATTTGTTTAAGTTTATGTTTGGTAGTATTTGTGTTTGAGAATATGTGTTTCAGTGTGTGCTTGCGAGCCAGGATTCTTCGAGATTGTGTTAGTGCAAGCGCTCTGTAGGCCGCCGGGCAGCTGTTGATTCAACAAGTTTGCTGTGCCTGCGGGGTTCGAGGTGGGCCACGAAGCTATAATTAGGTACAGTTGTCTTGTGGAAGGTATAGTCAGAAGGAACCGCGGAGTGAAGGAACGTAGGAAGCTCTGATGGGGGCCCGAGGAATAATCAGATTGGGTGTCGGGTTAAGCAAACATGGTCCGAGGTGGACGGCAATGCCTGTGTTTGCCGACGAAGTCAACGTCAACCGGTGACACACAACAATTAACTCAGACACTGGCACAGCGACAACAACAACGTGGTCAACGAGTCGAAGAACGAACCCGAGAACGAGACCAACAACGACAATGGGATCGAGAAAGTAACGAACAACGACATCAACAAAGGCAGGACGACATGAACGCGACCAACAACAACTGGAACCGAACCCTAGCACAATTACAATCAGGACAATCAGGGCAGAGAACAACAACAACAACAACGTCGGCGACATCTGCGGCGACGACAATATTAACGATAATGAGAGCTCCACTGACTTTGACGACAAATTGAAGTCAGCGAGTTCGATGTGGGGAACAGGGCGCGGAACGTCTTTCACCTGTCCTTCCTCCTGTCTGTTTGTCTGTCCGATGCCACCACCGACGGACAGACAGCACGAGTTAAAGCAAGGCACACGACAGAGCGTCGTTGGGAGCCATTGAGCGGAAGTGCAGCGAGGGTGCGTCGACTTTCTCTTGAATTAACGATAAGCAACAATAAGAACGAATTTAATGCACAACAACAATGGCTAAAAAAGACCATAAACAGCAGTAACAACAATATAAGCAACAACAATACCAGCAACAAAAATATCTGCAAAAGCAATAGACATAAGAACAACAAGAAAACCAACAACAACACCAGCAACAACACGGCGATAACGAAACCAGGTATCAGCAGAAAAACAACAAACGTCGACACGAAGACAAATCGTGTTTTGCCGAGTGTGTTTGTGTGGGAGAGAGAGTAATGGGAGAGGGAGACGCAGATAGTGAGAGGGAGAGTGCGTTTGCGGTTCCCTCGACGGACTGTCAGACACTTCGCAAACGAGGACAAATGAATCCGAGCTGAGAATGGACTGATGGACAGATGGGTGAATTGAGGAGGAAGGAAGGAAGGAAAGAGAGGGGAAGGAAGGACAGGGAAATGGAAGGAAAGACAGGGAAATGGAAGGAAGGATAGGGGATTGGATGGAAGGACAGCGGTTTGGATGGTAGGACAGGAAAATGGAAGGATGAACAGGAGGAAGGATCGAGAAACTGGTGAACGAAGGGAAATCGACGGCAACGACTGCAGCAACGGGCGAAAGAAATCGATACTTATAAATATTGTAAATAATATTTGCAAATACAAACGCACTCACAAACACCGCACACACACAGACAGGCAGGGGTGCCAGAGAGAAGGAGAGGGAGATGGAGAAGCAGAAGGAAAGCATAGAAGAGAGACGGAGGGAACGATAAAAAGAGGCAGAGAGACAGATAGACAGAGAGCAAGAAAGGAGGAAAGAACAATATTACATCAATAAAACAACCCCGGGGCGGGGCCGAAGCCGGGGTGTCGAAGGACGGATCGGCAGCAACAGCCACGTGAAACGTTCGTCCCTTTGGCTTCCCTCATTTCCTACGACTCCGTCGGATCCTCTAGCGGCCCCTATCGCTATCCGCTGCGCCTTCTCTGAGTCTCCTCTTACGTCCTTGCAACCGTGTTGGGAACGGAGACACGTGGGGAGGGCCGCGGTGTCGGAGCCGATTCATTCATTTAAAATTATAAGCCATTCGCTCCATCGACTACCGAATACCGACGGTCTTGCTGCGTCGGCAGAATTCGATATTGGACTTGACGGCGATCGGTCGTGGTCGGAAACTTCAGGCCGACTCGCCAGGAGGCAACATGTGGAGACTATGATTTAAATATTATAAATATGATTAAACCGTTGCTACATCGGCGAGTCGTGTCGAGTCGAATCGGAGGATATTCGGAGAAAATCCTTCGTCCCCTCTGATGCTACTACGTTTGGTTAGACCAGAAGGAATTTACAGTAGTTCAAGGAGTAAACATTTCTCTCCTGAAGTGGAAGTTCGTTTTTAGGAAAAAGAGTTTGATCTCCGGAAAAAAGAATTTTGTCTACAATAAAAGAATTTCGTCCCTAGTTAAAGATTTTCGTCCCTAAAGTAAGTAAGTTATTTTCTAAAAAAAAGATTTTCAAGAGTTCAAATTTAACTCGAGAAGTTCAAATTCTAGTTCGAAATCCCACAATCTTCTCAATGGCTTCCATTTGTCTCGATGACTTCCGGCTGCTCCCGGTCGTCTCGACGGCGTTCTAGGATTTGTCGGCGTCGTCGTCATTGTCGTCGGCGCTTTACTATGCAAATAGAGCTCGTTGGCGGCTCCCCGGGGTCCTGCGCGGTGCTTTCATGCGATTTAATTACGAATTAAATATTAAAGCGACAGGATTCGCTCCAAACACAGACAGAGAGAGGGAGAGTCATATGGGATCATGTGTTCTCGGGAGATGAGAGGAAAGAGGATAAGGATTTGAGTTGATCCGGGCGAAAATTGTAAAAATCGTGAACATTGAGGAAATTGGGGAAATTTGGGAAATCGTGAACAATTTTGGAATTCGTGAAAATTGGCGAAAGTGTGGAAATTGGGAAAATCGTGGGGAAACCGTTGTTAGACAAACGTTCGACAAACGCCCGGCACGTCGCGCCGCACGAATGCAGGATGCATACAAAAGCGGGCTGGATGAGCTGCCCATGGGTGGGACGAGAATTAGAGCCTAAACTTGGGAACTCGAATTCGAGTGAACTCGATTTGACTCGTGTCGATTTAACTCAAGTAGACTCGATTCAATGCAACTCAACATGATTCGATTTGATTCGATGCTCCTCCTCACGATTCCATTCGATTCGATTTCCTCCTCCCGACTCGCCTCGTCTTGCCGCGAAGATGACGAAGGAGAGGAGGAGCTGGGTTGAAAGAGAACACGGCGGAGCTGCCACAAATCGAAGGGAAATCAATAGTTTTCGATACCAGTCGTCGTCGTCCTTGTCGTCGTCGTTCTCGTCATGGGGGAGCGAAAATAGGTGGAGGCATGGCTGCGAATGCCTAAAAATATGCAAAAGTCGAAATCGATGTCATGCAAGCATATACAACCAAATGATGATTTGCATATCACATCAAATATTGTTTGTGTATTTGATGTGGAGTTTGTTCCTACCGCGTTTTGTTATTCTATTTGTTATTATTAAATTTCTTGTTGTAGTTGTTGTTATTGCTTTTGTTGGGGTTGCATAACACACAACAGCACAAACGAATTCTCACACAAGGCCATCGATCACAGACAGCTGGGTGGTGGCCGGGCGAGGGTCCCGAACCAGTCGCTTCACTTCGCACGGCGTTGCGTTAATCAATAGACACTATATCTCTCACACACACAATCACACACATCATACACACTCACTTATGCATTCACCATTCCTCACTCACTCATCCTCACTCACTCATTTACATTCACTCGTCTTCACTCACTGGTGTATGCAAGGTAGAATAATAATAACAACGATAAGAACAACAGCAAGAACTACAACGGCAAAAGCAACACCACCAACTTTCATTGTATTATATTATATTATCCTGTTATTCGATTTCCTCGCCGCTGCGATTCATCTTTCGCCGAACGAGCGTTAGTCTGAATGTGTCGATGTATTCGCTCAACTGTCCAGCTGTCCGTCCATCTGTCCGTCTCTCCATGTGTTCGCTCGTCGCCCCGTCTGTCCGTCCACTTCGGTGTCGATAGGCGGTCTATCTAGCTGCAGACAGACAGCCAACTTCTCATGTTGATGTTGCAATATATTCATCAGCGCCGCATTCATCGCTCGCATATCTGCTGCTATAAATAAGAGTAACTCTGTGTGTGTCTTTGTGCTTGTATTCGTGTGCGCACATGGAGCGAAAACGCCGAGCTTGAAAGGCATTCCCGCATCCCGAAAGAGCGACAGACAGGCAGATGGGCGGACGGACAGAAAGGAAAACCGACGTACGGACGGACGGACGCGTGCTTAGAAAGGAGCATGAAGTAAACAAACCACTGAGGTGAATAAATTTACATGAAGACGGATGGGAGGCGTTGATGCCGGCGAGGAGGTGGAAGGCAACAGTGGGAAGAAACATGGAAATCAGTGCGGGGAGAGATGGGAACGAGAAGGAGGAGGATATGTTGCAACTGGAGCGATTGAGGGTATGAGGCGGGAAGGTTGAGGCTGAAGGGATTCAGGCTATAGCTGTTGATGCTAAAGCTGTTGAGACTGAAGCTGTTGAAGCTCTGATTGTTGGTAACGAAAACAAGGTAGCGAAAACCAGTCATTGGAAAGGAGGGAGTGCACGGAAGGGAGTGAACACAAGGGAGCGAAAACAAGGTATGAAAAGGAGGAAGTGAAAACCCGGCATTAAAAAGATGATAGTAAAAAGAAGGGATTGCAAGGAAGGAAGTGCAAACAAGAGAGTGTATGGGAGTTAAAAAAAGGAAATGAAAGGAAAGGAAGAAGAAACATGGATGCAAACACACGGCAGAGAAAGCCCAGCAGCTCAGACGAAACGAGCTTAAAGTGAAACTTTCCTAGCACCGAATCCCTCCCAAGATTCCAGCGATGCACGACCGATAGATCGATCGATAGAACGATGGAGAAAAATTAGGCATTCGAGGTCAAAAGAAAAGATTTCCTGGTCAGGGAGCCGTTCATCCATTCTCGGATCAACTCATTTCCCCAAAGACGAATTGCTCGAAGAACTCATCAGGAGATTGGATTCAGCTCACACTGAACACTAAATACTCTTCCAGGTTGTCCTTCGTAGTTCGTCCTCGGACAAAGGACTTTGGCCTGCATCCATCACAGCGCGAGAGCTGTGTTTATTTACTAAACGAGCCGATCCATCCCTTCATCCCACGTTCACCTCCCTTCCTACTACCTCCCACGATCCACCTCCCCCACTGTACCAACGACGACCTGTGTCCAGTGTCCAGTGGTCGACCTCAATTGGAGAAGCAATAAATTTATGCAAATAAAATACGGAACGAAACAAATTGGAATAAAATTACTCTCCTTTATACACAATCATGTAAATCGCAAATGGAACGAGTCCACCAGTCGAATCGAGTCCAGTCTAACCAAGTCCAGTCGAACCGAGAATCGAGACGAGACCAGCTTCGCACCATCCAACAGAAAGAACGATAAAATAACAAACCCCTTCAATGTCCCTTCTTCCCTTCGGTGAAGTCCTGGATCCACATCGATTGGATTTTATTGTCTTGCGACTCGAGCTCGAGCGCAGTCCCCGAAGTCGCCGAAGCCAATCGGAGAGGGAAGTGGGCGAGTGGGACGGCAGGTGAAACAATTGACCTCACTTGCGGCACACAGATTACGGAAACTAGTTCCGGGCAGCGGTGATACAGCAATAACAACAACAACATCGACAACAACAAATCGGTAACAAACAATCGAAACGAAGGCGAAAAAAATCAACATCAAAAACGATGGAACAAAAACGGACGCCGCACAAAGCGAGCGGAAAAATCACCTGAGGCCGAGGGCTTGGGATGATTGGGGGTCGAGGGGCTGGGGGTCTGTTGGGGAAGGATTAGAGTTTTGGCAACTGGACACGATACGCCCGCCATGCCCTCCTCCTCCTCGGCCACGGAGTGCCGCAAAGCATGGAAACGAAACGAGGACGACCCGCAGGACAATCTCGTTACGGCTTCCAAATGAAGTGCAGCTAACTCTGGATGGACAGACAGAAACGCAGACACATGCAACCTCATAGACAGACGGACAGACAGTTGGCCAGATGGTGGACGGCGGAGATACGGCCAGTGCGATGGACAAGTGGAGGCACAACAGAGGAGTGAAGGTAGACCGAGGGACAGAGGTTGGGAGACGAGCGGAGGTCGAGCGACTGCTGGCGACTGATGGAGACAGACAGCTGGAGACCGAGGGACGGACAGCGAGACAGGTGGTTCGAATAAGCAGCAGCAGTAGCAGCATCAGCAGTCGACGTCCACTCGTCCCCTCATCGCCGGGGGTCCGAAACCTAATTAGCTGGGACAATGCTGCACCATTGGTTGGCAGGAGGGCAGGACAGGACTGGAGTCGGTTGGACGTGGCTTTGTGGCTCTGGAGTGCCGCGTCCGGCCGGCCGGAGATCGGCTTCCACGCCTCGGGAAGGCGTTCATGGAGGTGTCACGGGGCGTGTGAGGGATGGGCAAAGGGATGATTCAGGGATTGGAGGAGTGGATGAAATGTTAATGGAAGCAGTGGATTTGAGACTTGGTTTGGTGTTGAGCAGGGTCCAACTGGAGCCAAAGTGATCTTTATAATTACACAAATATTCATTCATTGATTGCCACTGTGTGGAGTTTGGGAAATCGCAGAGATCTCGGAAATCCGGGATATCGCCACGAACACTTGCAGCCTTTTGAAAATGGAGACAAAGACCGTCAAAATTACGCACATCGACAAACAGTAGCAACAATAACAATAATAAATAATAAACAGTACAAGTGTAATGAATGGTTTTTAATTATTTTGTATTTAAAAATTAAACAAAAACAACGACAAAAGAAACCCTGACAGAAGTCGAGGACGACCCTCGAGCAACCGACCGACCTTCTTAAGAGCGAGAACAATAGCAAAGAACAACAATGAAGAACAACAATAAAGAACAACAACAAATACCAGCATCTACAAGGAGCAACCATAACTAGAATGAGGAGAAAACTCTTGCAGATAAAAATAAAAAGACGCAAAGACGTCGTGTGAATATGTGTCTGTGTATGCGTTTGCCTCTATATGTGTGTGTGAGCCGGGTCCCGACAACGCCAGCTGCGGAAGCCATGAAGGATTCGCCGAGAGGCGAGCGTATTTCATCGTTCACAGACAGACGGCTAGACGGACAGACAGAGACACAAACACACGCGCGTTAACTGACTCGGATGCAACGGGTTTTTCTCGCGACGCAATCTACTTCCGCCTCCCTTACCCCTCCTCCATTGCCCTCTTGCCGGCTCATGCATTTTTTCAATATTTTCTCCCTCTGTTTCTCTGGATTTTTCATGATGCGCCCTGCAGATGATGAGCTGTCTTTCGCTGTCGTTGTAGTTTTTTTTCTAGATACTGTCGTCATAGGGATTTTTGTTGCTAGTGTTCTTGTAATTTTTGTAACCGACGTTGTTGTAATTTTTGTTGCCACTTCTTCCCTTGTTGGTGGACATGTTAACATCTATGAGTCGTGCTAAACGATGCAGAGCGTGCGAGGGTCGTGGAAGTTGGGGGCCAAATTCGGGTCTCTTAAAGTGCAATTTGCGGCTCAAAGAGAGCTCATTTGCCAGGATAGTCCAATGGATTATTTCTACCCTGATTTTCCTTATTTTTCCTTTCTTGAGAGCGTCTCCTTTCCTCTGGCGACCCGAGGGTAGAAGAGAAAGTAGAGAAGAGTAGACTGACTTAATGGTTATCCCACGAAAGGAACCGCCCGTTGAGCAGAGTTTTGGGCTGGATCCGAGGACATCCATAAAGCCGACAATATTTTGTCAACAAACAGAGAATTTCAATTAACGTGAAGGAAGCTCTCGTTCGAAGACTTCGAATCTGCTGACTGGCGTCGGAAATCCCTTTTAAGTCTTCGTAAATGTACTAAAATTTAACGAGCTACGACTCGGCCTTAACAGCAACCATAAGAATAACTACAAGACTTATAGCAACAACAATGATATCAAGAAACGTTGTACAGAAACACCAAGTCGTCTAGTCAGCAACATTCATTCGTTGGTCGAATCGAATCTCATCGATGCAAGGCGAAGTCTTAGAAAGCGATCTTCACACACACTTGTACACGAACATAAACGGAAGCGGAAACGGAAGAGGGTGCAAAAGAGAAGAACATGAAGGTGGCTTTGGGCCGGAGGTTGCAACAGAATTTGCATAAAACGAGCCGCATTTTACCGCCTTCGACAGAAGAGTTTTTCACTCGCTCTCTCTCTCTCTCTCTCTCTCTCTCTCTCTCTCTCTCATTCTCACGCGCCAATCTTACCCTAGCGCAACTTAACACGATTCTGCTCGCTTCATTGGCTTCTTTCGTGGAGCTGAAATATTCAACTAACGTGAGAGGGGGCAAAGGAGAAGAACGAGGCGAGGCAAAGCAATTCCCGAGTCCTTCAGCAGTTGAGAAGAATCTCGAGACGAAGAACTCCAGTGGAGAAAAATGCCAGTTGAAGGAGTTCCTTCGTGACCTGGGTCCTTTCGAAAGACTCAAGAAAGAAAGGGAAAGCAGCTAAGGAAAGGAAGTAAGGGAAATAAAGCATAGGAAAGAAATCGAAGAGACACAAAAAAAGGTAGGAAAGGAAACGAAGGCAAGAAAGCCTGAAAAGTGCTGGTACGAGGGCGCGGGGCTGCCTTCTTTTACGATTCCAGTGCGAATTCGCCACGAACACATCTCTAGGAGGAGGCGGCGAAATTTTTATCGTCCTGCGATCGGTGCGGTCGTGGCGAAGCTGCGCCGAGGGTCGTCAAACACCACCAAACGCGAGTCCGCCGGAAATAAAGAAACACATCCTGACCTTTTTATGGTGAGTGATGAGGAAGGTGAGAATGGGCAGAGGGAGGAGGATGGGGAGGAGCTGGAGTAGGAGAAGGAGCAGGATGAGGAGGGTTCGGTTCACGTGATGCAACGATGTGAAGTGAAGCCGGAGCTGAGGGAGGAGAAGAGCGAAATGCATTCGAGCAGAAATGATGATGTGCTAACAATTTTGCCAAAATGGCGAATAAACGGATAGAACACAATAAGTGCGAGAGAGGTAGTGAGAGAGAGAGAAAGACGAGGACTTAGACGATGTTTCGGCACAGGACGAGGACGAGGGAAATGGAAACCGACCACGAGCAAAGCTTGCTCTGCATTGCGCTGACTGGCCCCGAATTCAGCAGCACCGACCGGCACGTCGGAGCCTGTTTAACGCAACAAGAGGAACGGGGAAGCGATTGGAGATGTCATCCACAGCGTGCGATCGGCAGTGAAGTGAAGGGCAAATGGAAGGACGAGAGAAAGAAGGCTAGTGGATGGAACTGGGCTACCGTGCGGTAGGAATTCCAAGTGCTGGTAGTTCCTGTCCTTACGTCACTTATCAGTCGATACTATCGTGTATCCGAAGGCATTCGATCGGGGTCACATATGAGTGAGCTACGGGGCGAGGCCGGAGCCTAATCGACTGACTCGACCCGGCTCTGTTTCTGACAGACAGTCAATCAATTAGTGTCAGGTGCGCGCCAGGGGAACGAAGTCGGAGTCGGAGGGCGTTAATTTCGGTGCTTGTGTCTCATTAGCTCCGTCGGGGGCGGTCGACGGCGACAACAACAGGATTCGGGCGCCCCCAAAGGACGAAGAAACATGACGACGAAGACGATGACGACGACTGGAGGGTTCCTCCTCACCTCCTCCTTAGCGCGAAGGACTCGAAACTTTCGCGAGCGAAACTTTTGGGAACTCACGACGAAGGCCACAAACAAGCATAGGATCACAGGTGAGGAGAGGAATGTGAGTGAGGGAAGGAGGGAAACGCAATCGGAGTCGAAAATAAGTTAATTGGATGAATTTCCACGAAGACACGAGATCAGCTCGCTCAGACCGAATTAGCGGCCACCCGCCCGGCCCTCAGCAATTCAATTAAAACCACGCACGTCCGTCCCTTCCCGCCAGACCGTTCGCCACTGATTCCCGGTCAATCGGATCGGGCCAATCGATGGCTCGGCTGTGCGGGTCGGGTCCTCGCAACTTCGGTATTTCGCAATTAACTAATTCGGACGCTACCTGCAGAGGTCGTCGGCGGCGACGCGAACAACGGCGGATCGGAGGCGGATCTCTCGCCGAAATACCGGAGCCAACGCATTCCTGCTGTTGCTGCTGGTTGTGGGCTGTTCTTGGTAGTTCAGCTGGAGGTTCGGCTGGTGGTTCTGGTTCCGGTGGCGGAATTTCGCTGACGAGTCCCGGCAATAAAAGCCGCTAATGGCATTCTGCTGGCATCAGGACTGCCGCCGTGTGTGTGCCTTCGCCCGGGGCTGGGGGTGTGGGAGGCGCGCGGTCGGGGGCCCGCGGCGTGAAGGCATTTCAAGGTAGTTCTTCGATTGCGATTGACATTTTCAGTGGCTTCTTTTACTTTGTTTTCCTTCGTTTATTTTGTTTTGCTTTTCTAGATTTTTCTATTTTTATTGTTTTTTCTTTCTTTTTTCGTATCTTATTTTGTTTTCTTTTTCGTAGACATTCTTTTCTTATCTCTGACCCAACGTGGTTGAACTTTTGCTTCGGTTTTCGTAGATTTCCTTCAGAATTTTTCGCATATATTTCTGTTGGTATTTTTATTATTTCTTTATTTTAGTCGAATGTTAAACATTTCTTATTAAGTTTGCATTTTATTTTATTTCACCATCTTTATATTTCGTTATTTACTATTGTAACAATATTTTACTTTTTTGTTTTTAAATTGCAATTTTTTATTTATTATAGTCTTTAAAAATGTTACCATTTTGTATTTATTTTGCTGTTCTTTACGTAGTTTTGAACTGTTTAATTATTTTGATAATCATTATTCTTTTCACTATTTTTTGTTTTATATTTATTTCTTTATTTCACTTATTTCTTTTTTTTTCGTCGTTTCATTTATTTTGCACTCCTCCTTGTGTTATATTTTTCTTTTATTTGAACATGATAATTTACATATCACCGCGTTTCTTGCATTCTATTTTGAATTTCGCACTCGTTTCCTCGGCTGCACTGAAAACTTTTCGCAATAAGTCTCGCGTTTGTTCGACCCCGCCTCCTCCTCCTAAAGCCCTCATGCCCTCGACCCCTCCGCGAGAGCACTGGGCCTCTCACTGGGGCCCCGCCCCCTGGACGTCCCGTTGAACTTACATAAGGAACTGAGGGTAGACTCTTTGGACGGAAACTTGGCCCTAGGTTGGGGGCGAGCGGAAACGCGGCTGGGGTTGAGCGGCGGAAACGAAACGGCACGAAACTCTTTGGCTGACCTCTGACCTACGCCCTCGGCCCGCGACGTTTGCACAGCAATCGTCACAGGCGATTGTCCGGGAGTTGCGACGAGTGTCGGGGAAACGCGTTCGACAGCGAAATTAAAGAAGTTTCTGAACCGCTCCCAGGAGCCGGGTCGACCGAGTGCGTCGCAAGCGGTGTCGCAAGAACGGGGCGCGACTGGAGAGTACGGAAGAGGACGGGAGAGGGCAGAACGGGACAGTGTGAATGAGTTCCCAGACCCAACCGCAGACCGCTGTCCAGTGTTGACGATGAGACGATTTGATGTTGGTGATGGGATGGACTGAAAGGGCTCGGTTTGGACCGTGCGAAGGTCACAGCGTTTTTGCGGCGGCCTCCGCTGCAGGGCTCGCGGCTCACCGAGGACACCCGACAGCCGGAATCGCGACCTGATCTCGCTTTTAATGCCCTGCTTTAGCGAGGTCGCAAAATTAACCCTTGTCACGGAAGACCCTGGGCCGAGTGCGGGTTGCGGGACTTGGGGTCTGGGAAGCAGGGTCGCGGGTCCCGCGAAATGTGTAACATTCAATTGTCCCTAATTAGGGATCACGCATGGCAGGACACACGGAGGGCGGGGGCAAACATTCAAATCTAAATTCCAAACATTTTTTCCCGTTGCCGCCCCGGAGTCGCAGGAGTCACGGAGGAGTCACGAAGAGTAGGTGCGGTGGAGGCGAGGGGCTGCAGATCCACATAGTCCAAGAAAGAGACTTAAATCAAACTTAAATCTCTTGGTTTAAAATTTTGATTTTTGATACCGCAACTTTTGTTATTTAGAAATTAATTTTATTGACTTTTTTACTGACTTTTCATTAATAAATTTGTTCTTACGATTTTACTGAATTTTGATCTACTGAAATTTTATTTGTTGATCTCTGATTTACAGATATTTTCCCGAAGTTTACCGAAATTTTCGCTCTGATCTGATTTTCTTAAATTTTATTTTTAAAATTTCCTTTTTTTGATTTTTGTATATTTGTATTTTCCATTTTTTTTGTTGTATTGAATTTTCTATGGGATTTAATACTTTTCGATTTTCTACTATTTTCTTTTCTACTACTTAATTTTCTAACATTTGATTTACGTTTGGGACTTGGTATTTATTGCGACTTTTCTCAACGTTTTAATTAATTCTGGTTGCAATTTTCTCTCCTGCTTTTTTATTTAATATTTTTTTTAGAGAATGGGGAGTAAATTAACAGGGGAGAAAAGCACAAAGGAGGAGCGAAATCAGGATCCCATCGCACAGAAACGAACACAACGACAAACACGAACACAACAGAAGCTCGACTGGTCGACTGCCGCAACGACGACTGGTCCGAACGGAGCCGAATTTGGGAACGAACTGAGCCGAACCCCGACGAGCCGAATTGCAGGGACCGCTCGTGGACCTGCAGCGGGCGGCGAGAACGAGACGCCGCACCTCGGCCTCGCTGTCAACGGCGGTGTCGGTGTCGGTATCGGTTCCGTGTCCGTGTCGTGTGCTGAGCCTACGGCAGCCTCTCGCCATTCGCACACTCGCGCAAACACACACAAGCATAGGCACAAACACACACACTCAAATGCGGCGGCCGACCCCATGTCCTCGTCATGGGGTTCGACTCGCCGTCCGTTGCAACCGAAACTGCAGACGAGCGAGCGAACCGTTGCCAACATGTTGGCTCGCTCTATCTCTCTCTGTCAAACCTCGGACCGCGTGCTCCCGACTGAGAGTCGCTCTCGCACGTGGGATCGCGCGTGGGCGGCGCTGGTCGTCGTCGCTGTTCCCTATCCATCGACCGACCCACGACCCACACGACCGACTCCTGTCATCAGGTGGCGTTTAGCGAACATTTTTCATATCGCTTTCTTTCACTCTCTCCGCTCCCACAAGAGAAGCCTCTTGCGCTCTCTTCTCCCGCACTCGCATTGCTCGCTCTTGCTTTGCCCCGCTCCCTCGCTCTCACTCTCGGTCGCGCTCTGTTTGTTTTCGCCACCGCCATGTGCTCGATAGCTGTTGCTGCGCTGCCGAAGGACATCGCGATACACGAAATAAATATTTATTTTTACGCGCCTCGGAAGCGGACGAGAGATTTCAGGAAGTTTTAATTTTTCTTAACTTGCGCTGCCATCGTCCAGCGTCCAACGTCACCACCGCCCACAAGGAACCAACCATCGTCTCCACCCGTCCGTGGTCAGCGTAGTCGAATTTGTGACATGAGCCGCGGTCTGCCTGGAGGAGACGAGGACGAGACGAATTTTGGCCAAGAAGGCGAACGCTCTGGGGAAACGAAGCTTGTTGATGGCCGAATTTATCCTTCGTTTACCTAGACGAGCGAGTCGACCAGGATTCAATGGAGGATACGATATGGGCGAAGGAACCCGGCTCATTACGGCGGGATCCCTTCCATTCCATTCACTCCACTCAGGCCATTTATCGAGGGCTCATTCGAGATCCTTTGTTTCAGAAAGGACCCCTAATGGGGAGAAATGGACAGAAATAAAACGAAAATTGCAGCTTCTCGCTTGGAAAGGGAGAAAAATAGATTATCGTAGCCAGAGCGAAGAAAGCGGAGAAGAAACGATGTAAAAGGTTGTGAAAGAGAATCGGTTGATAAGTAAATTTAGGAAGTAATTGAAATGTAGGGCAAATGCATGGAGCGAAGGGACGAGGGAAGCGATTTCGTATTGCTTAAAATATAGGTCAGCGAAAAGAAACTAATAGTAAAGTAAAATATAGAAGTGGAAAGAAAACCTCGTAAAATAACATCAAAATAAAATAAATAGTAAATAAATAAATCAAATTCGACTAGCAAGAGCAAAACGAACAGAGCTAAAGGCAATCTGAATACGAGTAATTGATATCTAATTGACATTGAAATAAAAATAAAATGAAAGAAAATAACAATAATATGAAACATATAAAAGAGAAAAAAATATCATAAAATAAAATTGAAAAAAATAAACATCTATAAAATACGACAAGTTCATACAAAACGAACACAGCTAAATGCAATCTAAATACGACTGATATTGAATTAAAAAAAAAAAATAAGTAATATAAAACAGATAGAAGAGAAGAAAAAGTCGTAAAATAAAATACGACAAGCAAGCGCAAAACGAACAGAGCTAAATGCAATCTGAACACAAATAAAGGAGAATTGATATCGAAATAAAATGGTATGATATGGAAATCAAAATAAATTGATTCTGAAATTCAATTTTTGGCTCCGACTGCAGCCAAGAGAAATCGCCACGCGAGTGCGAGGGGGACAGCAAAAGGAGAGAGAGGGAAAGGAAAGTGTCGAAGGAGCTTATCGACAATCGCCATTGTCCGAAGTGAAAGCTTCCGACGATTTATGAGCGCAACACTTTCGGCCGCATTTAATTGCCCTGCACCCGTCGATGGATGCGATGGCGAAGGCGTCGATGCCGTCGATGGCGATGGCCAAGAGTCATAAATCGAGGCTTAATGAGGGCATCCGCAGCAGGCGCCTCGCCTCGGAAGCTAAATCATTTCCGCCGAGAGTGGAGGACGTCGTCGCCAGGCGGTCGGTCACTTGTTGCGAGCTCTCGTTTGACTCAGCGCCAAAAGCCAACAGGAGAACGAAGTAAAGGGCGAAAGGACCGCGAATTTTCTCCCCATTCGGAGGTGCAACAAGTGGCACCCGGTGGACGCTTGGCCGCTGTCACCGGCGCGGTCTCAGGTCTGCGACCATAAATCGCCATTCTATGGAATCGAAGTGATTCATTCGAGTGCAGTTGGCGGCCTCCAGCAGACCATGAGGACGACCAAAAAGATGGAAGGAATCAAAACAAACAAACACGTAGGTGGAGGTGGAACTTTCAGATAGCTTTTGCGGGCACGGAAAATATTTTGGAGCTTTCAGGACGAAGGAGAATTTTCCTGAGCTTTTGGGTCCAAGGAAAATTCTTTTCCTGAGCTTTTGCTCTCGTCTAGTTTGCAGCTCTGAGCACAGATGGCGCCACGAGTCATGAAAATCCCGTCATCCTCTCCCGCCCTCTTGACGCTTTCGTTTGGGACGGAGCTTTCATAGGACTTGGGGAAAATTCCCTAGGGAAAGTTTGCATTGGAAACTTGTCTTTGCAGACCTGACTTGCGGAAAATTGGCTTCGAAGACTTGATTTGGAAACTTGACTTGGGAAAATTTACTCCTGAAACATCGCTTCTGAAACTTTGTTACTACAATTCGACAGCCGCTGCTGGCCAAATTGAGCGGATTCGGGACTCCTAATTGCGATTGGATTAGGAGAATATCGATTGTTGTTGCGGGTGCTTCGATTAGCTTCGACTTGTTCTTGTTTCTGTTGTGTTTGATTTGATTCTGTTGTTGCAATACATACATCTCGAAACTCGAACTCGAACTCACTTGATTCAGTTGGCTCTCGTCGCCCCCCGCTGCCTCCCTATCCTGCGGAGGACGTCGGGGGAAACGCTGCTGGTGGTGATGGTTGCTGTTGTTGTTGCCGTTGTCGCCGTAGTAGTCGGCCACGGTGGGCACGGCCAGGACGCCGACCTTGTTGCGCGCCAGCTGCTGGTGGGTGCGGCGCGAGCGCATCGGCAGCATCATGCGATGGGCGATCAGAGCCATCTCGGCTCGAGGCAGGCGCCGGAAATCGAAACGAACGCGGTCTGGCTGTCGTGGTTCGTAGCGTTGTTGGTATTGTTGTGGATCTCGTTATTATTGTTCTCGTTGATCTTGGTCTTCTTACAGTAGTTCTCGTTGTTCTCCTTGATCTCGCAGTTCTCGTTGTTTTTGTTGTCCTCGTTGTTCTTGGGCTTCTTGTGGTTGCTCCTGTTGTTCTCGTTGTTCTTGTTGTTGTTTCTGTCCAGCCCGCGAGAGCCCGCCCGACGAGGTTCTTGGCGCGCCCGACGAGTGCCCGAGTGCGACTGAGCGGAACCCGAGGGCTCCTGATTTACACGCTGGCGCCCACCGCGTCGTGCCGATGGCTCTGTGTCCGCGCTGGTGTGTGTTTGTGTGTTTGACTCCGTGCTTGTTTGTTTCATTGCTGTGGGTGCCTATGTGTGTGTGGATTCGTCTCGGTGTGTGTGCGTGTCTGTATTTATTTCATTAGTCAACGTATCAAATATTTGTTAACTTAACTGTGAGCAAACGACACCGCAACAACAACAACAAGATGAGAGAATTACGAGTAACCACAAAAACAAAACAAGAACAACAACAACAACATTAATAACACCACAATAACAAATTCACCAGTGACAAAAACAACAACATGAACAACAAAAACAACCGCAAGAACAACAACAACATTCGTGCCCAACAACAGCAGCGAGGAACAAAAACAAAAAAATCGCTCGAATTAATTTTCGGCCTTTTCTTCCTTTGCCTCTCTCTTTCGCTCATCCATCCATTCATCCTCTTCTTCCATCCCCATTATCCTTCATTGTATTTACTATTGTTTTAGTGATGGTTGTTGTTGTTGTTGTTTCATTGTCTATTGTTGTTGTTGCTGTGGTGCAATACGTCCTTCACTTTGTTGTGTTACGCGCTCCCTCAAAAAGCCCCGCCCACCTGCAACTTCGGCCCCCTCACTTAAAATGCCGAAATTCGTCCCCTCTCCACCCCCTTCATCTTATTTCGTTTTCCTTTGTTGTTGCTTTAGTTGTTGCTGAACAAAGCCTAAGCCATTAAGCGAGCATTTTATTAAGGACAATATTAAGGACATCATTAGCGGATATACAGCAACAACAACAACCAAAACAACAAGACAAAACAATGGTGTAAAGGACATGGTTATTACGTGTATTGTTGTTGTTGTTGTAGTGTTGTTGCTTTTGCTATTGTCCAATAAAGCATGTGTTCATTGCCGAACACATGGCGAAACAAACACGTGTGTACAGATGGCTTGTATGCATGTATGTGTGTGTGTTTATTTGTTTGTAAGTAAAGGTCATCCGTCACACGTCAATCGGGAGATTCCGGGAGCGAGACCGGACCTCGAACACCAGCCCCCCGACCCCTCGTGACGCACCACAAACGACCCAAAAGAGGAGCCCAAGTGCGTCAGACGGCGTATTTTAAGTCACCAATTGAGGAAATTGCTCCAAAGGCATGTTCTTGCCGCTCCAAAAGCTAGAAGGAGAATCTAGTTCGACAAGAAATTCCTGAACTTTGCGTTGGGGAGATACGACAAGTGACAGAAAAAACTTCGCTCTAGCTCCTGCTCCGTCTCTAGGCCAAGGCTTCGTCGAGGAGCCGGGAGACTGGAGTCAGGAGGTGGTCGGCAGCGATGTTCTGGAAATGGAAACCTCGAAACTCTGAACGAAGACTTTGCAATCGGGACGGGAAAAATTATGGAAAGGATTTTCTTTCTTCATTATTTGTTTTCACTCACCTTGTTTGCGCTTCTTCACGTTCGGCTGCTGTTCGACACTGCTGTGCGCTGTTGTTGTTGTTTTTATAGTAGGTGTTGTTATACTTTTGGTTGCTGCCGCATCTAATCTTGTTGCTGTTGTTGTAGATATGAGCTTAGTCGACTCGCGGGACTTGCACATTTTTCTCAACTTGATTTCGAGTTCGAAGTTTCTTTCGAGTTCGAGTTCGATTTGGGGACGAGGACACAAGTTACATATATATAAATGATTTTTGTTTGTCTCCCGTTAGTCACGGGCGGTGGGGAGGGGGTGAGACACACAAACACATATAGAGACAAGTGCAGTTGACGTTGGAAGTTGTGGTGGGGGCGCGGCTTCTTCGCCTTCACCTGTGGAGCAAACGAAAGAGGTTAGAATGAAGATTGGTGAGCAAATGGGGGAGGGGGATAATTTTTTACACGCTCAGTGGTCGCGTTTCCTTCTCCCAATCTCTGTCTCCTGGATGGACGAATTTGGGGAAAAGATGTTTATTGCCTTCTTCCAGGCGCCCACAGATGCCAATGACCTGTGCATAAATCTTGATCGCACAAACAAAGCCATATCGGTATCAAAATCCCTCTCTCCTCCTCCACTCAACTGGGTCAGAGGGGTGGGAGTGCGTGGCGAAGGATGCCCCGACAAACGCCCCCGACATCAGCAGGAACACGAACCTCGGAACCTCCTCCGACGTCCGGCCGACTGTCTGTCTGCAGCTCGCGCGGCACGCACATAAATCACGCAATTAAAAAAATCGGGGCGAACGAAAACACAAAACAAATAAATTCCGGCCGCTGAACGTGTGACAAAGCCTGAGGCGGGCGGCGAAACGCCTGCGGTGGGCAAGTGGGCGGAAAGTGACCACAATCGTTAACAAAGCGCCGCGATGGTCTGCAACGGAGGCTTTGTTCTTGTGCTTCCACTCGGCGTAAAACGGACGAGGAAGAGAAGAACCAGGAACTTGAGAATAAAGAAGAATTATTAAACCGACTTCCGACTAAATACTAGACTAAATACCGACTAAAATACACATCGTCGTATTCAATTTTAAAACAGTTTTTAAAAACAATTTTTCTAAAATTTTTCACACAAAATTACAGAAATGTTATTTTGGCTTTAACTTTAAGAAGCACTGTAGTAGTGTTCACTCGCTGCTTCGGGCAGAGCAACCCTGTGTCCGCGCCACTCGTCGCTCGCCCGGCGCACTCCAGTGCTTTGCAAGTGCTGACATCAATAACAGCAACTGTCAAATAAGTTCGAGAAAAAGTTTGAGGTCCAGGAAAATTTTCAAATAATTCAGAAGTGAAGTAAAATCTTAATAACAAATCAAAAAAACACAATTTTTTGATATACTTATACATCCTGAATTTCTGACTTACTGTCAAACAAACGAATTGTTTTGACAACCACAGCAACTTTTTTGGCAATATTGTGACAGCGGGTTTGTTATAGAGGAAGTTTTTAAAGAAGCAGCAGGAAGAATTTTTACTGCCGCCGGTTGTAACTGATCAATTGATACAGAACAGGTCAATAATTACGCAATTGATGTAAGGAGGTGCGTGCGAGTTGCAGTTGTGTTAGAGAATGCGCGAGACCAAAGAGAAACTGAATGTGCCGACGACGACGGACGCCGAAGGGAGCTCCGCTGGCAGGATCCAGACCCCTCCGACCGCGTCCCAGCTGAGTCCCTTCGTCTACTGGTCCCAGACGGAGCAGCAGATCACGCTGAAGGTGGAACTGAAAGATGCAAAGGTCTGGCGACAGATAGAAAGAAAGCACGAGGTGGCTTCGAGCTTTAATCGTAAAATCGATTTTTCTCTTTCAGCCGCCGCGTGTCGACTTCACACCCAAGTCCATGACCTTTGCCGCCAAAGGCGTCGGGGCGCGAGGCGTCAACGAGTACAAGTTCGAGCTGAGTTTCTACGACCTGATCAACGACGAGGTCAGTAGCAGGAGCAAATCTGATAGTTTTTCAACTGATGCTTTAATTCCCAATTCCCGCCCCACAGGACTCCACCTACAAAGTGCACGACTCGAAGATAGAGTTCGTAATCAAGAAGTGCGAGAAGGCGTGGTGGCCGCGCCTGGTGGCGACTCCACAAAAACCTCATTGGCTGAAAATCGACTTCGATCGCTGGCGCACCGAAGACGACATGCTGGAGGACGAGAAGCCCCGCGACGTGATGCAGGACTATTCCAAGGAGTACGAGCGCTTGCAGAAGCAGGAATTCGGCTACATTAAGGGTGAGTAGAGAAAACCGAATTCAATATTCGAAAGTAATCGTCATCATCATGTCTTTCTTTCAGAGAGCAGCAAGAAGGTTTACATGGTCTTCTACAATCTGGCCCAGTTCGTCGGCTACCTCTATATCGTCTGCGTGCTCGGCATTCTCTACTATCGCGATGGCAGCGACGCGATTCCCAAGGCCTACGAGTCCGTGGGCAACGCGATGAAGTTCTGCCAGCTGCTGCAGTACCTCGAAGTGCTTCATCCCATTTTCGGCTACACAAAGGGCAGTCCGATGATTCCGTTCTTCCAAGTGACGGGACGGAATTTCGTGCTGTTCATCATGATAGAAATGGAGGAGCGGATGCAAACGAAGCCGGTTGTGTTTTATGTTTTCCTCATCTGGGCGATCGTGGAAGTTTTTCGGTAAGTTGACGACGATGAAAAGACAATTAGAGACGTTCATTGTATCTGTTGCCTTTGCAGGTACCCCTACTACATCTCCCAGATACTGCGCAGAGAGGTTGGTCTCCTCACTTGGCTGCGCTACACCATTTGGATTCCGCTCTACCCCATGGGCATCGTCTGCGAGGGAATCATCATTCTGCGAAACATCCCCTACTTCGAGGAGACCAAACGGTTCTCCGTCGAGATGCCCAACACATGGAATGTATCGTTCGACTTGCCCACATTCCTGAAGATCTACCTACTGCTACTCATTCTCCCAGGCACGTACATCATGATGAACCACATGGCCAAGACGCGCGTCAAGAAGCTGGGTGGCGGCAAGCGAAAGCGGCAACATGTCGACTAGAGAGTAGCATGATGCAGAACCCACAATCGGCGGACAGACATCATGCATTTACCATAAGATTTTGAACATTCTCACCCCGAGCGAGATTCGGCTACAACGTTTCGTAGTTTTCCTAATACAAGCAAATATTTTGTAACTGGTGTTTGAGATTAGAGAACTTATGTTTCTTTTTTGTTTTCTACGATAAGCCATACTTTGTGCAACTTGAATGGGTAACGGTACCAAAAATAAAGATAAGCAATGTGAAAGACATCCAGAAAGAAAGCGTGATGGAACCACTTAAACAGGCAGAAGGAGGATGCAGCTCATTTCCATACCAAAAGCGACCTTGCGTTCAGCGTCAACATCGCGGAGGATGCTCCAGATCCACACAATGCAACGCAAAGGGCGGGCCTTTTGGCGCCTCCTCTTGTTTCGAGATCCGCTTTTGTTCGCCGCTGTCGATCCCCGCTTCCGATGAGGGAGGGAGACAACGACGTTCTCTTTCGCACGCTGAATGACTACGCAAACACTTCGCAAGTGCCAGGACGAGGGCGATTGCGAGTGCTCGAGCCCTGGAGGCAGCACAAAAGCCAATTCCGGCAACTGAACGGCAGACGGTTTGCACAAAATTCGAAATTTCACTTCGGCGGTTTCCCGGCGATTGGTCTCTGGAGCTGACTTGGGTCGCCCTCCACAGCCACGACCCCTCGGCTTCCCGTCCCCGGTTCAATTGTTCGAGCCAAGCACTTTTCGAGCGCCCCCCGAAACGCGTCCAATGGAATGGAAGCGGTTTTAATTGACTTGCGATGGAAGTTTTCAAGTGCGACACTCGGTCTCGGTCTCGGTCTCTCCCTCGGGTACGGGTACCCGGATACTTGCACGATGCACGGTCGGTTTTTGCCACTCATCCGAAAGCCATAAAGCACCGAAACGCTGCCGACGACGCCGTGAACACGCGGCCGGAAGCATCGCATTCGAATTAATTACTCAGCACTTTTCACTCGGAAGCCGCACCGCGACACGCCTCGTACCGAGCGAACGCCGACCGACCGGTTCCGCCCACCTGCAGCAGCAGCGACGGTGGAGACCCGATGGCTCGCGGCAAGTTGGACGCAAACATCTGCTAAACGGGGTTTCAAAAACCGCCTCACAGCGGACGGACGGATGAGGGATTTAGCGTCGTCCTTGTTGTTGTTATTGTATTTGTTGTTCTTGTTGTCGTTGCTGCTGTTGTCGCCGTCGTCCTCGCTGAGTGACGGCCATCGAGTGCCGGCGATAACTCAGCGACACCTGCCCCACCCCCGGAAGCTGCGGATCGCGCTCTGGTGGCCTCGTTTTTTCGAATTTCTCCTTTTGGCTCGCCCGATTTCGCTCTCTCTTCCTTCACCGACCCGGTCTCGTTTCGTCCCGTCGTCTCGAGGGGCCCCGCTGGCGATTTTTTACCGTCGGTGTCTCGCCGGGCGTCGCGGCTCGACTAATGGCCGTCGTGGAAAATGAGTTTTTGATGAATGCCCTCGTCCGACTCAGGCCGGCCTCGTCGAGTCAGGTGGTCGTCGGCGCCGGTGATCGGCGTGGGATGGCGGAGGAGGTGCTGAAGGTGGAGGAAGTCGTGGCGGTGGTGAGAGGAGCTCGGGGAAGTCCTGATGGTCGGGAAAGTCCTGGAGGTGGAGTTCCAGGGGCTGAACTTCCATTGTTTGAGCTGCACGGATTGATTTTCGGAGGGCGGCCGAGGCGTGAAGTCCCTGGGGAGGTCGGCGGGGAACCCGTCACGAAAGCCATCGCGAAGTCACTCGTGGAGGCCTTCATGAAACCCATTGTGGACTCCTGCGCGGAAGCTCTCGTGGAAGGAACTGCAGGAGTCGACCGCGAGTCTCGTGCGACGGCAGCCGGTTGACGTGGGTCGGTCGGGCCGACTCCAAACGAGGTTCTTCCGCCGTGTCTGGGGCAGACCACGAGGACCCTCCAGCTGACGACTGCCCCAGTCCCCACGCCCCGCGAAGAGGACCGAAGACTCCGAAGGAAGTGCACTGGGTCGTCGCCGTCGTCCAGACATGGGCGCGGACGCGACTCCACTCCATGTGTGGTCGCCCCAATTTCCCCATTTTCTTGTCGGTGCATTATTTATCGAAATAATCAACTTAATCGGCACCTGCAGCCACGACGGGACGGCCGAGGGCCGAGGGTCGGGGAACGGGGAACGGAGCGGGCCGTGGAGGCCGGGGCGCCGGCGATGATTGGGCTGTGGCGATTTGTGCGATTGTTGGTTGTTGCTGGTAAACATTGGACGTCGACATCAAATCGACATCGACTGTGCGTGGACATGAAATTGGAAACGTCGCTGGGGCAGAGGGAGGTGGGTGGGGGGGCTCGATTGAGTGATGGGCAGCCCGAGGGAGAGGCAGGCCAGGGGAGGAGACGGCGAGGACGACGAGTAGGCGGGAGGCGGCTGTGGCGGTCGGCAACCGCCAGCCGGGACCGGTTTAATTGCGCTGTCGGCGCTCGTTTCCGGCTCGGGCTCGGACGCGAGGCGGAAGATGCGTTTGAATCGAATCAGCTGAGGGTGACGTCACACGGCCGCTGATGAGAGACAGAGAGAGCGGGGGACAGAGACAGAGGGGGGTGTTGGGAACCCACGCTAAGGAAGCGAGACCGCGATCCAAAGCTCTCGCCCTCTGCTTCGGCCAAAGTATTTAATTTCGTATTTAATTCGCGACCCTTTTTTCAGCCCTCGCTCTTTGCTCCTCTCTCTCTTTCTTCATCCCCTCCTTCTTCTCATCATCTTCCTCTTTTCGCCCTCTCCCCTTTCGCATCCTCTTCACGGTCTCATCCTCTGCTCTTTCTGACGTCTTCCCTTATCTCAACCTCTTCACATTCCCTCCATCTTCTCATCTCCTTCACGTTGTCATCACCTCCTCTTTGCCGTTCTCCTTCTCATTCCCTCCTCTTTCTCTTTCCCTCATATTCTCTCCTCCCCTCCTCCGCTCTCTCATCAACACGAAAGACATCAAATCGCATTATCACGACTTTCTCTTTTTCTCTCTCCCTGTAGTCGTTTGGTTTCTCCTCTCTCTCACTCTCTCTTTCCCTTATCTCTCTCCATGTCCTCCCTGCATGTCTCCCTCCTTATCTACCTCTTTTTCTCTCCCTCTCTCTTTCACTCTCCCTCCTTATGCAAGCAGAATTTGAGTCCAATCCTTTTAAGTTTCTTCAACCTTCACGCGACCCTCGCCCAGAGATGCATTCGCCGTCTCCCTCACGCCACCTCGACCCCTCCCGCCCACGACGCCGAAAGCGAGAGGCAGGGAGTGCGGGAGGGAGACAGAGAGAGAGGGGCGAAATTATAATTGGCAGATGAAAACATGAATGGAAAATAAAGCGCTTCGTCCCCCGCTTTTAATGAGTTTAAAAACCCGCTCCAAGGGGGTGGGGGCGCGAGGTCAGCGGGCCCCGCCCACAATTACGAAACGCCGTCCGAATGGGGCGGGCCGGGCCCGGTTTCGAGTTCGAGTTCGTCGGCATAAATCATCGTCTCAAGTAAATCGCCTCGAGTAAATAAACACGAGCACCCACGTGATCAGAGGGCGAGGGAGGAAAGGGGTGAGGAAAAAAGAGAGGGGGAAAGGGTGAAGGTGGAAGAGGGGCGAAGGAGGAAAAGGGCCAGAAGGAAAATCACGAGGACGACTCGCTGAAGGACTCGCGAGGGTCTTCGAAAGAGGATTTTCTCAAAAGAACTCGCGGCTCCTCGTCCAAGTCCGCGAGTCGCGCAATAATGGAGCATATTTTTAGGCGATAATGAAATTTTTATTTCTCATCTTTTCGCCGTCGACGGCCGTCCGCTGGCCAAAAAGCGCCCACGGAAAAACCAGCCCCAGGACGAGGTCCAGCGCAGGCAGTCGACCATTAAATAAACATGTCGTTCTCGCCGAATGTCGTTTATTTAACTTTCTCTGAGGAGTTTTTCGCCTTCCCGTTCGTCCCATGCTGTTGTTGTTGATCCTTTAGGGCCAACCTCTCGCTCCTCACCCCTGTATATTAAAAGTTAAAATTAGAAGAACTACTCGAGCCTCGAGAATCTGGAGTTCTCTTCGGAATTGTTGTGGATTTCTTTTTTTTTTTTTTGTTTTTGTTGTGGTTGTCGTCGTGGAAGCAACAAAGAGCCGAGGAAGAACGAAGAAGGTCGAGATGTTGGGAAAGATTGCCGAAGTGAAATCAGTCGGTACTTGGGGGAAGTCGTGCTGGAAATAATATTGGTAATAATAAGAGCATTTCTTTTACCACGTATTTATTCGAGAGCACCAAAGTTTTCCATTGGGTAATTTTTTCGAAAGTATACATTTTTCCTATCATTTCATTTTCCATTCATTCATCATTTTTCGATACCAAATCGTTTTTTAAAATAACAATTTTTTGACACTGCGTCGTTATTGAAAGAGAGAATTATAGAATAGAAATTTTCCCACTGGGTCAATTTTTCAATACCAGAATTGTTTGCCACTGGGTGAGCCTTTGGAAACCAGAACTTTTTCCCACTGGGTCACTCGGCAGCTTCGGGAGAAGAGATTCCATTGTGAATGATTAAGAATGTTGTTTGTTGTCGTTCTTGGTGGTGTTCTTGATGCTGTTGTTGTTGTTGTCGTGGCGGGAGGAAAGCGGCGAATTCCCAACTGGGTCACTGTCGACTCCCTGGCTCAGACACAAACACACAGCACACATACGCAGAGACACAGAGAGCGCTGAAACTTGGGCGAGCAAATTATTTAACGCCGCAGTGGGTTCGGCGAGAGCGCCCGACGTCTGCTCCTGACTTTAATTAATGTAAGCCGAGCAACAGCAGGGAAATAAACAAATACAAATAAACACACACACGCAGTCACACGCACACACCCACACACACACACAGCTGCTCTCGCTCGGAAAACACCGCAAAGAAAATAATTAAAATCTAAGAAACTTAATTTCAGGCAAGAGCAAGGATAACAATGAGAGGAAGAAGAACAAGAACAAGAACAAGAAGAACAACAACAAGAGGCAACCACGAAAACAAGAGGAAGAAGAAGGAGAAACATAACCACAATAACAACAAAAAGAAGAACGACAGTGACAACAACAAAAGCGACAAAGATTATCGAGAAGAACAAGCAATCCACAGCAACAACGATAGCGATGAGAAGAAGCAGAGAAACCAACGGCACTAATAAGAAGAACAAAAACAATATTCAGAAGAAGAAAAAACAACAGCAATATTATGAAGAAGAACTAGATAAGCAAACTCAAGAATATTAAGAAAAACAAAAGGAGGAATAACAACAACAACATTGAGAATAATAACTAAACCAAATAACAACAACAATGCAGTCGGAATTTTCCGGTTATGGAAAATTTAATCGAATTTAAAACTCGATTTGTTGTTGGAGGAGCTGGACAAGGAGAGGAAGAAGTGGAAGACCAAGCAGCTCGGCTGCAACTCATCGGAACGGGTTTCAGAGAGCAACAACAAAAGCAATAAATAACCATAAAAAAACAACAACAAAAACAAGAAAACCCCAAACAATTGAAGCAACAATAAATACAAATAATAACAAAAAATCCATAACAAAATGAACAACAAAATGGATAACAAAATGAAAGATAAAACAAACAACACAATCAACAAAAAATAAAACAACAAAGTATAACAACAACAACAACAACAACTCAACGAACATGACCAGCTCAAGCCATGTCTATCCACAGATCAAATTTTCGGAGAAATTATGAGAAATTATGAATATAGGCAAAGGATGGACTGGCGAGAAAGAGACGGGCGATGGTGAGGGGCGCGGGGGCTGGGGCGGGAAGAAGGTGGCAGCGAGACGAGTGTCAGCGGAGGAATTTTAATTAAAATGTGAATAATAAATACAGCGTTGCCAGAGGCAACAAAGAACCCCAATGTTGTTGCTGAAGTTGCTGTCAACCAAGGAAATTCCCCAATTGTTGTTCTTGACCAAGAAAATTCCCCAAATCTTGTTGTTGTTGTTGTGGCTTTCCACTAATTCAAATCCTCGCCGAACCCAGTCAAGGCCGCCCCACGCCCGGTGACTCATCGGGCGGCGGCGGCCGCGGGCTCGAGGGGCCACCCCGGCGACAACGCGAGGCCCGCCTCACGAGACGCGAGTCGGCAGCCGCGAGTTGCGACACGTCACGCGACGCGAACGCATGCAACACGCGCTGCGCTCGAGCGTCTCCCGTGCGAGCCGCGCTCGACGTCGTCGTCGTCGTCGTCGTCGTCGCTTCCGGCCAGTCGAACATGGCGGCACTTCCTGCGATAATGCACCAGGGGAGCGCGGGAGTTCGGTTGAGACAGAGGCGATGGGTCGAGGTGTGCGACGAGTCGGGTCGGGCCGGGGTTCGCCGCAGTCCCCTCGTGTCTGAATAATTTACATAACAATGCAACTGGCAACTGGTCGGCGCCCCTCTCTCTCTCCCTCTCTCACTTCCTCTCACTCTTGCTCACACGCCAATTTCGCACTCATTGCTCTCGCTCACTCTTTCCACCACTTCCCCACTCTCTCTCCTCGTCTTCACCACGCTCCTGTCACCTTCTCCTGCCCGCACCACCCACTCACCACACTAATCGCCCCACACCTCCTTCTCTCCTCACCACTCTCGCTCTCTCCCCTCACTCCGTTTGTCACCTGTGCGCCTCACTCGCCCCCTACTTCCCCGAACATCCCACTCGCCCCCTCCCTCGTGCATGTGCGTGCGAGCGTGAGTGAGCGAAAAGGTCGACCGCCAGCCCCGAAATGTCAATTTAATTCCGCAAATTAGAACCACACCAAACGACGCCCTCGCCTCGCTCCAGACGCCTTCCCGCCGTCGCAAAGCTCTGCGAACCACTCGAAGTCTGCGAGGACCCTCGAGTTTCGCCGACACGCCTCGAAGCCGCCGACGTCCCTCGAAACTGTCGCCGCTCGTCGAAACCCTTCGAAGCCTCGCGAAGCCCCTCGGGACGTCGAGAGACCGTCGAGAGCCGTCTGTCGTTGATTCCGGCGTTTGTTTTCGCTCCGTTCAACGTTCCTAATTTGTCATTCTTCGCTCCTAATTTGCCGTTCTTCGTTCCAAATTCTTCGTTCCTCATTTGTCTCCCGTGTCATTCCCGATTCGCAATTGTTCCTTCCATCCTTCCTTCCTTCTTCAGCGATTCTTGTACTCGCCCCGCATTCGTCGTTCCTCGAAATTCGTTCCTTGGCTCTACTTCTTCGTTCCTCATTCGTCCTCAACGTTCCCTGCCTTTCCTTTCTCCTCCTTCATGCCGCATTCCTCCTGCGTCGCGCTCGCCCCGCGACCTTTGCGAGTTCAGGGTCGAGGGTTCGCCGCCCACCGTTCGCCGGTCGCCGACCGACCTGACGCGGGTCGAAGCTAGTTTTGACAGTTAATAAGCACAACAACAGCGGCGACAATGACAACAAAACGACAATATGACAGCAATAAAGTGACAACGATGACTTGGGGAGGGTGGGGAAGGTGCAGAGACTAGGAGTAGGGAGAGAATGAGGACGAGGAGCCAGAGAAGGGCGCGAAACCTAGGGAAGGCCAGAGCGGGAGGAGGGGCCGGGCCAGAGGAAACCCAGAGGAGCCGGAGATCGTTGGGAAAGGACGAGGGGTTCGAGGACTCCGAGGATCCCAGACAACCTCTGTTGCTTGTCAACGTCCTCCACGTTGGGAATTGGGAACATGGGAAGCGGAGCAGCTGGTCCTGCTAGTTGGCAACGTTGTTCTTGTTCTTATTTATTGTTATTGTTGTTGGCATTACTTCTGTGTCGCATCGGTTGTTGTTGTTGTCATTGTTGTTGCTGTTGTCAGGAAACGAGGTCAGCATCAGCTGCCCTCGTCGTCGGCTCCGACACGAGCTCAAGTTGTCAGCGCGAATTTTCCTTCGAAGCCGAAGTCGAAGCCGAAGCCGCTGCCGCTCGCAACTCATCCGAATGTCAATTAAGGCGAAGAAGAAGAAGGCAACAGCCATTTAAACAAATGCGGGTGGCTGCGCGATTGGCGGGTTGGCGGGATGCGTGTGTGTGTGTCCAAAGACCGCAGACCCCAGAGAGAGAGGATGGGAGGAGTCCATCAGAAACGTCCTCGCAAAGGGACCGACGAGACCGAAGATTCCTCGCTGATCGAGTCTCTTGGACTCGGACTCCGAGGCAATTAAAACTTCGCCGGGTCCCTGGAACTTGTTGGAACGGCGACAACGGCGAGTGGGATGAGGAGGAGAGGAGGAAAAGCGCGTTGGAGACGACGACGACTGCGTTGGTGATGACGGCGACGGTGGCCACGGGGGCTACGGTGGTGATAGCGATGGCTACGATGGCGATGGAGATCGCTACGTTGACGTTGGCGAAGGCTAGAGTGAAGAACACACTGGCATCGAGGACGAGGAGGGCAAGAAAAACAGTAAAAACCCAACGAAGCAGAGGGACAGAGGGATACAGGACTGAAGGAGGAAAGAGTTAACGGAATGCAGGGTTGTGCTGGTAGGATGAAGGACTAAAGGGTGAAGGGCCGAAAGACTGAAAGACCGATTGTCCGAATGACGCAAGGGAGGATCCGACAGACGACTGCAGACGACCGACAGGCGTCCGCCCGACGTCGGCCCGCCCGAGACGAGTCGCATCGGCACCCCTTCGCGTCCTTCGACCACATCCTTCCGGCAGGAAAGAGCGCGCTTCCGCTCTTAAAGAGCCAAGAAAATGCAGGCCGACCAGGGAGGGCGACTGTGTGGATGTCAGACTGGGCGCGGGCGTGGCTTCGGATACAAATTGACGTATTTAGAAAACGGCGACCGCAGTGCAACAGAAGAAAAGACAGACTGGAGAACGGAGAAGCAAAAACAAACCGCGGAAATAAATATTTTTCATAGGAGGCGAAGCAATGAAAGCACAAACGACAAGAAAAACCGTCGACAAGAACTGTAAGGAAAACCCCGACTACAACAGTTTAAACAACAACGAAGACAGTAAGAACAACAACGACAAAAGCACGACCAACAAAACCAACAACAGCAATGGAATTCGACGAAACGAAACAAAGAGGATGCCTCGCTCGGTCCTCGGAACTCCACTCGAGTCCTCATTTATTGCAAAAAGCCACAGAAGCGCCTTCGTCTCGGAATTGATAGGAACGAGGAGGAGGCAGGAGGAGGAAAGAAGAAGGAGGAAAAGAGGAGTTTGGTTGAGGACGGAAAAAACTGGAAATTGTTGCGATTGTGCAGGGACAGCGATGGCAGCTGCAACAACAGAAACCACGGCAACTAAAATTCGTCGTCATTTCTTGTTCTCGCTCCATCGCTCTTGTCCTCTTTCGCTCCATCTCTTTTGCCCTCTTCTGGTCCTTCTGCCTCCTTCCCCTTTGCTACTTCCATCCATCGCCTTCTTCTACTTTTCCCCACTCCTTTACGGCTCTTTTACCATCCACAGAGACTTAGGGCGGACGGTCGAAGCGGCTGCCAATATTTTCCCCGATGAAAGGGCAACAAAACCGAAAGCCGGAGCTTCCGATTCGAGAGCACTGAGGAATCCGTAAAAGCCAGAGGAAGGAGACTGGATAAGGGGAAGAAGGAAAGGAAGGACCGAAGGCAAGGTATGAAGGCAAGGAACGAGATTGGTCAGAGGACGACGGCGAGCATCGTGGAAAAGACTCATTATTCCATAGGCGAGGGAACGACCTTCTCGGTGGAATAAAATTAGTTTTCCCACCACGTTCGGCCGGCTCCACGTCCGCCCTCTTCTTCCTCCTCATATTTTCCGTCGTCTTCTCCGTTGTCTTTTCCATCGTCTTCCTCTTCCAATATCCGACCGTCCTTCCGTTCTGCTGACTCCGTCGTTCGCTCGCTCTAATCGTTGCCCACTTTGCGGCACCTGGGCCACGGTTATGGAAATGGAAATTCAAATGCAAATGCAAATGCCACGCCCCTCCTCTTCTTCCCCCCATCCTCCGACGTCGACGTCGACGTCGACGCCCTCGCCTCAGTCAGGGTCACAGCAGGCGATTATCCAAGTGCAACACTGGCAGGACGACTGGCCAGACTTCGGCGTCGTCATCGTTTCGTTCCCCCCACCTACATACAAGTTTCAGCCACTTTTATTACGCTTCTTATTCCGCTTCCGCTGCCCCCCTCCGCAGTCGTCCGCTGAAACTGCATTTTTCATCTCGACTCGCACTGCTTTGTCCTTATTTCCGAACTCATCCTCCTGCTACTCCTACTCATCCTCCTCGTCCTCAGCCTTGTCCTCCACCTCGTTCCACTCCTATTCCTACTCACCCTCGTCCTTGTCCCCATCCCACTCATATTCATTCCATCCATCATCCTCCTCGTGCTTGTTCCCCCTTCCTCATATTACTTCTTGTCGTCCTTCGTCTACTCCTCGTCCTACTCGTCATCCTACTAGTCATACTAGTCCTCATTCTCCCTCATCTTCCTCCTCTCTGGCCTACTCCTTCATTTCCATCGTACTCCTCCTCGTTCTCCCCATCCTCCTTCTCCTCTCCTACTCCTTCCTACTCCTTCATCCTGATCCTCATTTTACTCGTGATCCCCCACATCCTCTCCCTCATCCTACTCGTTCTTGTCCTTCGACAGTGCCTCGTTCTCCTCATCGTCCTCATTCACCCTTCTCTCCCACTCCCACTCACCCGACTCCTTGGCTACTCTTCTCCCAACTCCTACCCTACTCTTTCTCCTACTCTTCTGCTACTCTTTCTCTTACCTTCTTTCTCTTCCCTTCATCTCCCTCATCCCCTCCCTCATTCACTCAGCCTCCTGCTGCTGCTTCTCCCCCAACTCGTTGGCCTCCTCCGTCGCCGGCATCTGCAGTCACGGGGGCGCCACGTGTAGGTGTGCGCGTGCCCGTACATGTGTGTGCACGTATACATCGACCAAACCCTCCTCCCCTTGGCACCACCACCACCTGCAGCACCTCCACGCCCCCCTCGTCGCAACCGCCGCCGCCGCCGCCCCCGCCGAGGTGCATGAAGAGAAACGTAGGAAGAAATGACAGGGTAAAGGAAGGGGGATAAGACAAGGTAAACTAAGGATGAGAAGGTATGCGAAAGACGAGATGCTGAATGAAGACAAACGAAGGCTGAGAAGCCAAGGAGAAGGAAAGCAAGATGAATGAAACCGAGATTCACAAAGGTCTGGTAACGAAGAGGCGCCAAGGAACGGTTAAGGAAGGCAGAGGACGAGGGGAAATTGGAGAACCGTGGGCGGCCGGGAGCCGATGAGTGGCGCAAGGAATGGGAAGAAGGAAGATGAAGAAAATTAAAATTAATTGCGATGGAATCGACACGAGGCGAATCGACTCGAAGCGAAGCCAATCACGATACCAAACGAAGCGGAGCGGAAGGAAATCCCAGGGAGCCCAAACAAGATCGTAATCGGAGGAATCGAAGGAGTCGAGTCAGAGATAGAAATCGATTAAACGGAGAATGAGCGCAGAGGGAAGAGGAGGAGAGCGCTTTAATGACGAAACTAAATCGAATCGAAACGAATTGAATCGATTGAGTTTCTGCTTGGGACTCCAGGGACTCCGGGATCCCAGGGAGGAGGAAGGGAGAGCAAAACAGAGGAACGAGAAGGAGACAGGATGGAGACAGACAGACAGAGAGAGAGGCGGACAGATAGACAGACTGAAGGACGGACGGACGGACGGCCGCGAGGCAGCCTTGGAGGAAACTCAAACAAGGCAATTGGTTAGTGACAAGGCAAGGACTTCGAGGAAAACAAAGGTTCTGGCTTTGACTGACACAAGAAGAGAGAGGCAGAGGTGAGACAGAGAGGAGTGAGGGAGGCGAGAGAGCAGGAGCGACCACGTGACTCGCTGACCTTTTCATTCCCATTTGTATGCGTCGTTACGCGTTTTATCCTTGTTTTATTTATGAATTTCTGTGACTTTTTTCCTCCCCAAATTCACATGTTTTCGCCTTGTTCTTGTTCTTTTTCATCTCCTTCTTTTTCTTTTTCTTTTTCTTGTTCTTGTGCCTTCTGCAATGGCGGCTCTTTCGAAAATGGCCGCCGCATTTTAATTAAATCGTCAGCAACGGGAACCGGCGACAACTTTGCGCGATGGGGAGAGAGGGGAGCAGGAGGGAGAGGTAGAGAGAAAGAGAGAGAGAGAGAGACAGACACAGAGGGAGAGAGAGATGAGCAAGAAAAAGAGACACAGACTGAGTGTGACAGGGAGGGTGAACGAGTGTGAGCCGGAGATTAAGAGGAATGAGAGGCGAAATAAAAGAAATGAAATCCCTTCTGCGATGCACGGCGAGCAGCTACGTCGACGAAAATAACAGCAGCAGCAACAATTGCAACGGCGAAGAATATAGAATTATATATAAACAACAATAACAACAGCAAGGACGAAGGCAACAGTGCACCGTGAAAAACAGGATGTTTTCACGTTCGTGCCGCATGTGAACGGAGCAATTTAACGGTAGGCCAACCAACAACAACAACAACAGCAACAGCGACACCAACCCACACAAGTGAGCTCGACTTGTCACACACACACACACACACTCACATGCCCCCACATACTCATACACTCCTCTCCCATTCGTGTTCCTCTCTCGTTCCGTTCTCTTCTTGTGCTCTGGCCTTCATTTATTTTCATTTGTAAATATTTTTTTTCTTTCTCTTTTTTTCCTATTGAAGTTCACATTTCTTAATGAGATTTTAATTCAAGTAATTTATCTTTTCAAATTTTCCAAATTGGAATTTTATCTCCTTTCGTGTGTTTTGAAATTTATTCTTCAATTTCATTTCATTTTGATATTTTTGCTTTCGTTTTCTTTTTATTTATCTTTCTGTTTCTTTTTGATTTCTGAATTTCTTATTTTGTCTCGTTTTCAGTTCGTTTTATTTCTTCCTTTTTGGTTTAATTGCTCTTAACTTATTTTCACATTTTCCCCTTCCTTCCGCTTCGCTCTTGTTTTCCACCTACTTCTCTTTCTATTGCAGACGATGCCACGAATGCAGTCGCAGTTGTTGCCGCATCAGTCAGTCGGTCGGTCGGTCGGTCGGTCGGTGTGTGTGTGCATCGGTGTGGGTGTAGGTGTGTGTGTGCTGGGCCGTCCGTGGCCCGGTCGGCCACAAAAATCGCAGCACGTTCCGCCGACGGCCCCAGTCGGCGCCGCGGGCTGCGACGGACTCCCGCAGCCGCGCCCCTCGCCAGCCTCGCCCACCTCAGCCCCTCGCAACCGTTGTTAATAAATTGAGGCTGCGCGCGAAGCGCGCGAGGGAGACGCCAAGGTCGCCCGTCTCTGTCACTCGCTCCCAGGCTGAGGAATGCGTTCGAGTGCGGCGGAAGGAGTTGCCGGAGTTGTTGTTGTTGCTTGTTTATTGTTGCTTGTATTTATTTGTTGTTGTTCTTATTGTTATTGTCGCTGTTGTTCTTGTTGTTGCTCGTGTCGCTCTTCTTCTTGCTATTGTTGTTATTGTCGATTGTTCTTGTCCTTGTCCTTGTTCTTGTTCTGGCTTTAATTATTACTATTACTGTTGCTGTTGCTGTTGTCGATATTCCCAATATGTGTTTCTTGTGGTTGCTGTTGTTGTTGTTGTGATTGTTGTTGTTGTTGATGTGATTGTTGTGGCTGCTGCTCTCGTTCTTGGTGAAATTCTCGCTATCGTTTTTGTTCCTTCTGTTGGTCCTTTTCTTGCCTCGTCTTCTTCTGCCCCTTGTTCCTATTTCCTTTCTTGTTTCTGCTTCTTACTTCTAGTTGTTGTTGTTGTTTTTGTTACTTGCTTGCTCTTGCTCTTCTTGTTGCCGTTCTTGTTGTTGTTGTTGCTTCTTTTCCGATCGAGTGCATTCCGATAACGCTGAAGGACGTTGTGCAAACTTTCCGCCCGAGTGACAGGCGGCCAGACGGACGGACGGACGGACGGACAGCCGGTGTCCTTGAGCCGAGTCGAGTCGCCGATCGGCGGCGAAGCGAGGACGGGGGGGGGGGGGGGGGTCAGAGAGGGTTCGACCCCGACCCCGTCGTCGACTGAGAAACGGCCGCAGGTGCCTGGCTCGCGGAATCGATCTGTATAAATTCCCTATTGAACCCCCTCTCTCTCTCTCCCTCTCTCTCTCTCCCCCACCCCCCGCTCCCTCGTCTTCTTCTTCTTCTTCGTACCTCATCCCACTATCGCTCGCCCAGCTGCTCCTCAGCCGAGGCCGAGGGCGAGGGCGCGGGTCTCGCGAATGCAACAAAGGGAAATAAATTTCGGTCGGGTTTCCTGTGTGTGTGTGTGGGGGGGTTTTAATGGGTGTAAATATGTGTGAGTGGGATGGGCTGGGCTGATGTGTTTGTGTGTGTGTGTGTGTGTGAGTGCAGGCGAGCGACTTCCGGTGCTGCACGCCGGAAGTCAGCAAAGTTCGAAATTCACCTTCAAAGCCGTCGCTCGATGGCGGGCAGCAAGAGCAACAATGCAACAACAACAACAAGTGCAAAAACAACAACAACAACAAAAACAGTAACAGTGTCGGCAACAGCGTTGGTAACAGCATTGGTAACAGCAACGGTAACAACCACAGCACCAAATGCCACAAGAACCGACTGAAGCAGAAACAACGGACAGAAATCGAAACGAGAACAACAGCAACAACAACAATTACGAGAAAAACCATAATTAGACAAAAACAACAACAAGAAGAGCAATAACTAGAAGAAGGAGAAGGAGAAAAACAGCAACAAGGGAAAGAACAAGAGCAAGGGGAAGCCTGAAAACTACACCAGGAGAGCCACAAGAGGATCAACAACAACAACAACAACAACAACAACAACAACAAGAAGAACAACACGACCAACATCGACCTACAACAACAAGAGCAACAAAGAACATGAGACAGTCGCCTGAACATTTCCAGCAAGCTCTTGGTGCTGTCTGTGATGTCGTCGTCAGTCGCCTTGTCGTCGTCAGTCGCTTGTCGTCGCCAGTCGCCTTGTCGTCGTCAGTCGCTTGTCGTCGTCAGTCGCTTGTCGTCGTCAGTCGCTTGTCGTCGTCAGTCGCTTGTCGTCGCCAGTCGCCTTGTCGTCGTCAGTCGCTTGTCGTCGTCAGTCGCCTTGTCGTCGTCAGTCGCTTGTCGTCGTCAGTCGCTTGTTGTCGTCAGTCGCCTTGTGGTCGCCAGTCGCCATGGTCGCCTTTGATGCTGCTTCTTCTTCTCCATTCACGACCACATCCGGCCGTTTTAGTATTCGGGGATTTGTGCACTCAAACACACTCACACACACACACACGTATGATTGCATCACACTCCCACACACACACTCCCACATGCTGCCCGACAGAAGGGAATTCACAACGAAAATAATAAAAATGAAAAATGCAAAAAAAACAAAGGCAACAAAAACGGGAAAAAAATAACAAGGAGGACAGCAACAAAGACAAATACAAAAATAACAAGAAAATAACAATAAAGACGACAAATAAATTCAGCAACGACGAAAATGGGGAGAAAAAAATCAGCAGCGGCAACAACAACGACAAAGATAACAAGTAAGAACAGCAACAACAACAACAACAACAACAACGAAAAGACAAAAAATGAAATTGGCAACAACAAAAACAACTACAACAACAACACACAACGCAACATGCACCACACACCCCGGCCCATGTGCCACGAGTCCCCAGAGCAACACGAACGACAGCAACAGCGCAACAGCAAGAACAACAACAACAACAACGAGTGACATTTGCGTATGACTCGCCCCCTCAGCCCCCGGTCCCCTGCCCCCGGTCCACCGCCCGCCGCTCGCTCGGTCGACTGCCAAAGCCGAGGCAATAAAAAGGCGACTTAAGTTGCAATAAAATTTGCCGCGAATTACATTGAATTGCTTTTAATGGCAGCGGGGCCCAGGGAGGTCGGGAGGGAGAGAGAGGGGGAAGAAGGGAGAGTGGGGGAGGGGGAGAGAGAAACAACTCCACCATGGACATGTTTACAATTTGCCAAGGGCGAGATGCGTCGACCGGAAGGCGAGGAGGAGAAAAATCTGTTTTCTCGTTGTCTTTGTCTTCATCATCCTTTGGCGTTCTGGCCTTTTCATTTGTCCTCTGCCTTCTCTCCACCTCCCCTTTGCCACGGCCCCTCGTGGCTCCATCGCCCGGTTGGTTGGCCTTCCATAAATGTCAGTCATTCATTTCCCGACTCGACAGTGCATCATTTTTATGGCCCTAAAATCGGCCATAAACGCGGCCACGACCGAGGCGTCGCCCACCAGCGACCGGCGTCCAGCGTCCAGCGTCCAAGGACCACCTCCCGCCACCCCCAACCAGGGGCCCTCCGCCCTCGGGACGTGCGTTCGCAACGCACGATGGCCGACCTCGATTCGCGAGTTGCGATCTCGATAAATTTCAATTATTATGGACCCGTGGCGAGACCGCGGCGCCGCATTTTCAAGTCGTCGAGAGGGTCGAGACGGGGCCGTGGGCGAGGAGTGGGCGAGGAGGAGGGCGAAGAGTTGGTGAAGGAGTTGAACGAGAAGTCGATCGAGGAGTTGCAACGAGCAGGACGGGGAGTCGGTCGAGGCGTCGGTGGCGTCGGTGGATTCGAATTGTTTTCCCTTCGCCTCAATCACGAGTATTTCACGAATTTTCTCCACAACTCTCTTTTTTTCCCCTTTGCCTCAGTTCCCTTGTGGACTTTTTCTCTGTTTGCTCCCTCTCTCTCTCTCTCTCTCTTTGACTCGCCCTCCTTCCTCACTCTCCTATTCCTCCCCTTTTCCTCACCTCTTGCCCTCCCTCCCGCTCCTCAAGCGCTGTGGCCGAGGAATCTGTTTTTGCTGCTGGGACAAGGAACATGTTGCTGCCAGCGAGGACAACAACAGTGACGAGAGGAGTTCCGCAACAACAACAACAACAATCGACTAATTTATGGGCGCTCTTTTGCCCAATTACAACAACTTCCCCGCCTCCCCGCCCCTCCTGCTCTGCTCGCCTCCGACTGAACCGCGAGGAAGGTTCGAAACATTGTTTTTCAAATTCCCGTTGATGAAATTTTCCATTCATTCGCCGTTAACAATTTTTATCAATTTTTTTTGCGTATTTTTTTTTTTTTAATATTTTTGGTGAATTGTACTATTACGAAATTGTTTGGCTGAAATTCATTGAAATTTGGCATTTCTCTTTTAGCCGTTGAAAGTCATCATCAGCGCTTCTTTGGTTTCCGCTTTGTTCACATTCAATGAAATTTCCCTCGCTCGCCTGCCCGCATTTTCCACGAATTTCCCTCGCATTCTCCACATTTTTCGCCCCATTTCGCGTGCTCCTTTTTTCGCTGAAAAATTTCTCTTTTTTCGCTTAAACCTCCCTTTCCTCGCTCGCCTCCTCCGCTCCCACAGGAGGCAAATTGCATTCAATTCAGTTCGCTTCGCTTTCGGCCCCTCTCGCCGCGCCTCGTCCGGCTCGCGCGGTTCGATGGCGGTTTCTGCACACGCACGAGCGCCCAACCCTCGATCCCTCTCGTGCTCTTTCTCTTTCTCTTTCTCTTGCCCCCCCCCCTCCGCTAATTAATATCCTGTTGCGGCGAACCGAGCCCGGCCGACCGACCGCCGACGACCGCACGTCGCCGACCGCCGAGCGCCGCCTCCGCCTCCGCCCCAGCCCCGGCCGTCGGTCCGGCCGAGGGCCGCAATTAAATCGCTCCGGCGCATGACTCGCGCATGGATGAATCCGCGGCCAGTGCTGCCAGTGGTGGCGAGTCCACCCACGACCGGCCGGCCGCCTCCAGCCGCCAACAAGCCCGAAATTCAATTGGTTATCGCAATTATTCGAATGTTCACCGCGCTTTGTGCGGCGACGACGTTTTCAATCTGCGCTTTGTCTTCGCTGTTGGCTTCGCCTCTGTTTCCACCTCCTTCTGTGCCTCGTTCCAAGTCTTTGTCATTGTCTCTGTCTCTGTTTTTGACGTTGGCTCTGTCTTTGCCCTCCCCTTGGTCTCTGTTTTGCCCCAGCCTCTCGTCCTTCGTCCCCTTGGCCTTCATGATCTCATCCTTGGTTCCCGCATTCGTCCATCGACATCTTCTTCCCCTGCGAAACCACCTTCGTCCCCCCACCTTTGTCTGCTCCTTCTCCCTCTCCGTCTTCGTCTTCCACTTTCTCGTCTCGTCCTTCGACTTGTTCCTTCCTTCCTTCTTCCTGGGCTCCCTCGTCGTCCCCGTCGCCTGCCTTGTCCCAGTCGTCGTCGTCCCTTCGTCCTTCCTCGCGACCCGAGACGTTTTCATTACGTCTTATTTGGCCCGCTTATTTATGACGGCTGCGGCGGCCCACCGCCCACCGGCCACCGGCCACGCCCCCTGTCGCGCCGACTAATACGGCGACTGCATGCGCCGCACCAGCGACGGCTCCCAGGCCTGGCGACAACCGGACTCGGACGCGACGCGGCGCCCGCGCAAATTTATCGCATGTAAATAAATGTGGTTTCCTTCACGGAGGAAGAGGGCAGGAGGGCGGGAGGGAGACAGAGACAGAGAGACAGAGGAACCAGTACGGGGAGAGATGCGGAGGGAAGCAATCGAGGGAAGCGATGAAGAAGGAAGGAAGACGGAGGCAGATCACGAAGGAGGCAGGGAGAACACGAAAGGGCCTGGGCCTGGGCCTGGTTCTGGTCCTGGTCCTGGTCCTGGTTCTGGTCCTGGCCGTGGCCACACTCGAGTGTCTCGCTTGAGCCCGTCGAGGACAGGAGGAGCTCGTCCGGAGAGAGAGGGCGAGAGAAGATGGAGAGGCGGTGGAGGCGGTGGAGGCGGCGAAATTGACAAACATCAGGCAGCGAAAAGACACACAAGCGTCTCACACACAAACCGTCACACACACACACACAGTCCCACACACCCAGAAGCACGTGAGTGCCTGGGTGTGACGGGAAGCCTCGGAAGCGCCAGAAACAAAAGGAAGAAAAGAGAAAAGGCAAGGCAAGGCAGGGGGAGAAGAAGGAGGAGGAGAAGGCGGAAATTTGCGTAGAAAATTAAATGCCCTCGATGGGGCGACGAGGGCCGTCAACGGCCTCGACTGACGAGGGCAGCGACGCCGACGGCGGCCCCACCTCGGCCAAAGGTCGAGATCGTCGCCGAGGTCGCGGACTTCCAGTTGATGGACGCGAGTCGAGGAGCCGTCAAGGGTCGCCGCGGTCCCCGGGCGACTGAGGGCGACTTCCGGCTGTCTGGTTGTCGTTCAGTCTGGCTGTCCGTCCCTCTGTCCCTCCTCCTGTCCGTGTCTCCCACATCTTCCGTCCATCGCTTACTGTTTTCAGCCCCGCAGTCCCTTCGACTTTTCGTCCCTCAGGACTGCTTGCCTTTCGTTCCATTGGTCCTTCAGTCCCTGCGCCTTTCCGTCCTCCTGTCTTGTCTTTTTCTCGCCCTTCGCCCTCTTCCTGCCTCTTCACCCTTTCTTCTTCCCAGCCCTCTCACTGGCCGCCCTCGCTAATGAACTAATTTGCCGGCGACCGAAGCCGAAGCCGAAGCCCAGCCAGCGACCAGGGGTATTTAGTGAAAATCAATAAACGTAATAAACGTTAATAATTGAACGCGTTGCCAACTGCAACCGATTCGCGTGGTGTTCGGAAACTAATTTCTCAAAATGGTCGCGGCGGAGCCACCAAAGAGCCGCGGCCGACCGAGTCCGAGGCGAATCGGGGTTGGACAGGGAGGCGGGACCGAGGGAAGGCGCGACGAGGCCGACTGGGCGCGGGGGGCCGCCCAGGTAGGTCGATTTGCGCCCGATTTCGAGGCCATTCGATTGATAAGTGCCGCGATCGATTGGCCGGACCCGGGTCGTATGAGCGACTTCGATTGAGCGATAATCGCCTGTTGTCACTCAGCCGTCCGCGGGGGCCGCACTCGGCATGCAAGGCAGATTAAAATGTCAGTGAATCGGGCAAGAGAGACGCAGGAGGGAGGGTGAAGGGAGAAGGGTGCAGGGAGAAGGGAAGAGAGAGGGCGATTGCGACCAAGAGAGGGAGCCGGAGGAGCCGAGAGTGACACGAAAGAGCGAAGCAATTTCAGGCAGTGAACGAAGGACCGACAGGTTGATGGATTCAAGGTAAACGATTACGATTGCTTTCTAGTTTCTCTTTCTCTTTCTGTTTCTCATCTATGTAGGTCCTACTCTTCCCTCTACTCATCTCTTTTATTTTTTAATTTTAATCCTATTTAGTTGTCTTTTCTTTATTCTTTTCTTTCTTTTCTTTTTTGTTTTTTTCTTTCTTCTTTTCTTTCTTTTCTTTATTTTCTTTCTTTTCTCTCCTTTCTTTTCCCTTCTTTTCCTTTTTCTTCATTTCTCTTCCTTTCCCTTCCTTTCTCTTCCTTTCTTTTCTTCCCTTTCCTTTCTAATATTTTCATAGCTTTTCTTACGTTTTCTTTTCTCTTCTTTAATTTCCTTAATTTTTCCTCTTCATTTCTTCGCAATTTCTTCTTCTCTCTTAAGCTTTTCTCTTCTTTTCATGGTTCCCTTCTCGCTCTCGCTCTCGTTCTCGTTTTCGTTCTCTCCCCTTGTCTTCTTTTCTACAACCTCATTTTCTCCCATCTTCGCTGCTCGTTCCTCCCTTCTCTTCTCTTCTCTTCTCTTCCCTACCGGTTTTCCGTTCCGCTCCCGTGACATTTTGAACTGTGTCCGAAGGACTTGACAATCACAACAACAACAACAACAACAACAATGGCACAATTGCGCCGCCACCGCGATGGCCAGAGGCGGCCAAAACAACAACAACAACAACAACAACACAGTCAAACGATATGTCGGCGAATCACCGCGACGTCGCCCTGCCTTGATTTCGGCAGACGCGGCGAGGAGGACGAGGCGGTCAGGCGGGCAGGACCGGAGAACGAGACGGGCGAAAGAGACAGGAAGGCAGATATAGATAGACAGACAGACAGGGAGACATTCAACCTGACTGACAGACAGGCAGACGGACGGACGGACGGACGGACGGACGGACGGACGAGCAGATGGATGGTCAGACAGCAACGGACGAGCGGCCGAGTGAGGGGCTGAAGGAAGGAACGAATGACTGTTGAACGGCCTCTGATTTGGTCATCGCCCGGGCGATGGGCAGCAGGAGGGGGAGATGGAAAAGAGGGGAGAGGAGGGAGGAGGAAGAGATGGACGGGGCGAAGATCCCGGCGCTTCGGCCCGGCCCGCGTGTGCCACAAACTGACCGCCCTCCACTCGAGTCGACTTCACCGCGGCTGACCTCACTTCACTCTCCTCACTCTTCACCACCCCCCCCCCTCTCTCTCTCCTCGGTCCCCTCGCCTCGCCTCGCCTCCCTTCCCTCTCCCCTCATATCGCCAAAAACAACAACACGCGTTTCCTCTCGCGCCCTGCGTCCCTCGACCCAGCGCCGATGCCACGAAACCCGGGTCGGGTCGCGGGACGACGGTGGAGGTTGGGCGGGCCGTGTCTGAGTCCCGTGGCGTTGCCGCCGTGCCATCATCGCGAAAAAAGCCAACGGAAAGCGGGAAGACGGGAAAATAACAAATGACTTTCGCCGAAACTCGGACTGGAGTCGAGTGGATTAATTTTGGCCAGACACATCCGAAAACACTCTGTTCGCCGCCCTTTGCCCTGGCTCCGGCTCCGGATCTGGCTCCGGCTCTCTCTTCCCTCGTCCCTTGTTCCTCTCTGACCCTCTTCAGGCGCTCGCCCTCTCTTTTCCTCAACCTTTCCTGCTGCTGCTTTCCACTTCCCCCTGTCATCTGTCTGTCCGCCATCTGTTCGTCCGCCCGCCGGAGATTAATGAAGTACAAGCGAGGAGGAGGACAGGCGGAGGCGCTGGGCGGACGGGCCGATGGAAGAGGGACCGACGGACGGACCGCGGGACGGCCAGGGGGAAGATCTGAGGGAGGACAGAGGGTAGAACGACAGGGAGCGGACCGCGGGACGGCCGGAGCACCGATGGAAGGACGTGTGGACAGATAGAAGAAGCGCAGCAGACTATTTGAATATCGCCGCCGAGGGCTGGAGGGCTGGAGGGCTGGAGGGCGGGGCGCGTGGGGGGCTGCAAAATTAATGGAAGGTATTTAGAGGCAACATCAAAACGAATCGCGGCAGTTAGCGCGACTTTTCACGGTCAGGGAGGGGGCTGGGAAAGTGGGAAAGTGGAAAAGAAGAATAATGTGGAAAAAGAGTAGTTCGAAACATAAGACAAGTGGCACAGGTGAAGAGGGGGGGGGGGGGGGGAAGAGCAGCAGACGTGGAGAGAGGAAGACGAAAAGAGGAGCAGGCGAAAGCAGTGGGAGCGGAGGCGAAGAAAGGCGAGCTTGGGAAGAGGAGCGGATTCCAGCCAAAGGTCGACGGAGAATCAGAAGGAAGAGAATCAAAGGGAGAGAAGCGGAAGGAAGCCGAGGGAACGGAGCAAAGGGAGGAAAAGCCGAAGGATACGGAAAAGAGGAGCCGGAGGAGCGAGAAAGGGATGGAAAACCCCTGCTGTCAGAGGTCGCCCACCACACGGGCCACGCGGCGTGTGAGCAACGTTTATATCTGGCTGAGCTCGGGAAGCGGCTGAAGTCGGTGGCAGGGCGCGGCCTGCAATCGAGGGAGGAGCCCCGAAGGTCGCCGCCACAGCCGCCGCCGTCGCCTGATCGATGGCCCTGGGCGCCGTGGTCGACCTGGTCGGACCCGGTCCGAGGGCGACGTGCGTTTTTTCCACTAATCGATGCCCGTGGGACGGCGTGTGTGGCGTGACTCGCGGGGATTAACCCGGCAGCAGCAACAACAACACCGATAACAACAACGATAACAACAACAACAACAACAACAACAAGTCCTGTGGCAACATTTGTATATCACAACATGTGATTGCGTTGACGAAATTTAATTGGCAAGCCAGAGGCAAACAGCACGAAGAATTGGTGTAATTGTTTCATTGGCCACCAGGGGGCGCCCGGGCTCAGTCGGGCGGGTCGGCAGAGACACGCACACACACACACACACACACACACATACACTCGCTAATGACGCCCGACACAATGCAGTGCAAACGACGACCAACGACAAGCGACAGACGACAAGCGACAGCGACAGCGACAGCAACAGGAGAAATGTCAACAACAACAATAAGAAAAACAACAACTGAAAGGACTGGAGAAATGACAACAACAACAACAACAGCCATAACAGCGTTGACAACGGCGTTGATAAAAGCAGCTGTAGCGACAACAACAAGAACGACAACAACTGCCGTCAGTTAACGATGCAAATTGCAGGCGTCGTCAGTGCTTCTGTGTGAGTGTGCGAGTGTGCGAGCGTGTGTGATGGCGTGTGCTGTGTGTGTTGGACGCACTGGTAGGACTCGATAAGGCCGGGCTCCTCAGATTCAATTGCGATTCATTCCGGACGGCCGGCTGACGGATCGGGGTCAAGGAGAAGGCAAGAGAAGGCAAGAGAAGGGAAGGAGTAGTGCAGAGAGGACAGGGAAGAGAAGGGAGAGGAGGGGAGAAAAGAAGTCAGTGAAACAGACAGACCGAGGAGTCGACAAGACCGAGGAGAGAGGAAAAGAGCAACCAAAGACGATGGAGGTTCCACTAGGACGAAGGACGAATCGAGTACGATTTGAGTCGAGTTCCGGAAATAGAAACGCGCTTTGGTGTGGAGTATTTTTGGAGAACTACTCGAATGTGGGTTTCTCCTCTCAGCACGGGACTGGGAGGTGGGGAGACTGAGAGCCAGACGAGGACGCCAAACGAGGGGCGATGCATGGAGAGCGACGAGGGACGAGGGACGAGCGGGTGACGAACGGGAAGAGAGGGTCGAGTGAGGGGAGGCGAGGAGCGGGAGGCGAACGGCGAACGGCGAACGGCGAGAAGCCAGAGACCAACGACGAGAGACGAACGACAAGAGACGAACGACAGAAGGCGAACGACAGAAGACGAGAGGCGAACCATGAGGGCACAACGAGGAGAGACGAAGGACGAACGTCGAACGATGACCTGCAGATGAAGATCGGCGGACGACGGGAGACGAAGGGCACGAGTGAGAGCAGCGGACGACGAACGACGGGAGACGAACCACGGCGACCAGACCCGAAGACATGGAACAAGAAGCGAGGGACCGACGACGAGGGCCGAGAAACGAGGGAAGGAAGATCAGAACGAACGATGACAGACAAGAGAGGAGGACGAAGTTCGACAGGCGACAGGCGACATGCGGCGGGAGTCGACATTTGATCTCGGCGGCCATAAATCCTGGCGGAGCAATTTCGGATGAAAAACAGATCAAGATATTATTGTTTTTCATTTTTATTTTCCCCACTCGAATCCGTTCGGACTCAGTTTAGACATCGGCAGACAGATTTGAATTTAATTCGATTTGTTTATGTTTTTTCTGATTTCTTGTTTGTTGTTTTCTTGGCTTTTTTCTCATTGTTTTTCTGGGTTTTTTAGTTTTCTTGGATTTGTTTCTCTTTTCCTTTTTATTTTTTATGCCTTTTTTGTTTTTTTGTCTTTTTTTTTTTCGTTTCTTCTTTCACTTTTGGGTTTCTTTTTGCCGTTCTTGGCTCTTCTTGGTCCAAATGCCAGCAGTAGGGGCGACGACGAAGAAGAGGAAGAGACGCGGCCCCCGCGACCCGCGACCCCTGAGCGATTTTCGTAATTTAGTCACGGTTATCGTGATTGGCGCTACTCACATGAAATGGTGTCCTGTTGTTGTTGTTGCTCCTCTCTTGTTGTTGTTGCTGTTGTTGCCGCCTCAGTGGACGTCGCTGTTGCTGCCGCTGGGGAATCCACTAAATCTCGATGCTTTTAAGCAAATCCATTTTTCATTCCGTTGCCGCTCGCTGTCCGTCCGATGTCTGTCGGTCTATCGCTCGTTCGTTCGTTCTCTTTATCTGTCGCTCGTCCGCCTCCTCCGGCTGATCCTTGTCTTAATTATACTTTTAGCGCTAATCGATGTTTTCACTCACCAACGCGTCGCCGACCGACCGACCGACCGCGCCGCGGCTGCGACGGAGACAGCGATAGCGAGGGCGAGGGCGAGGGCGAGTGGGACACGGCGTTGCCACATTTACTAATCTCCTTGAGCGACCCGGATCGGACGGCGGTTGAGGGTCGTGGGTCGAGGTTCGTCGCCCGTGGTTGAGGTTCGGGTGGCCGAGAGGGTCTGCGAGACGAGGTTCGGGCTCGAGGCGCGGTTCGGGTTCGACTGGAGCCGACTTGGCTCGACTCGGTGCGATTCAATTGGGTTCGGTTGGATTCAGTTGGATTTGGATTGATTCGGTTTGTTCGATTAGGTTCGATGGCGTTTGATTAAGTTCGATTGGACTTCATGGGGCTTGAGTTGGTTCGGTTTGGTTTGGCTTGAATTGGATTGATTCGATTGGATTTGCTTAGGCTCGATTAGATTCGAGTGGTTTGATTGGGTTTGCTTGGGTTTGATTCGATCAGGGCGATCGGACTTGGTTCGATTAGATTCAATCCGGTTTGACTCAACTGGACTTGGGTGGATTCAACTCGGTTCGACAGACCTGTTTGTTTTGTTTGATCCTTAAGTTTAGCACAACTGGAATGGGATTATTTGAACATTGAAAGCCACATCGAAAGCACGAAGCAATTAACTTAACACCGTTATTATGTTAATTACTATTATTATGTTTAGTGTTATCAATATTTTCTTAGTATTATTTTTACCACTATTCCTTTTATTAGTATTACTATTATTATTTATTGTTATTTTTTATTATTAATTTTCTTATTTTTTGGGGATTCGTGTACACAACTTCTTATTGTACGCGTTATGTGTATTTTTTCTGGGATTTTCTATAGCTTATTCACAACACACGCACACAAACACATGTAGGAGCTGCTGCTGCTCGCTTTGATTGCATTGGTTTTGGTTTTCACATTGAACGGCTTTGTTGTATTTGTTGTTGTTGTTGTTTTGCTTTGTTTTGTTGTTGATTTTTTATTTTGTTTTCTTTTCTCTCGATTTGTTTTTAGTTTTGGTCTTGCTTTATTTTTCCATTTCTTGTTGTTGTTGTTTCATTTCTCGGTTCACTTTCGTTGTTGTTGTTGTTGTTATTATTTTTGCTGCTATTTTTGCGATTTTTTGCTGTTGTTGTTGCAGAAGAGCCGTAGGTGTTGTTGCAATGTGGAAATTCTCACCTCCCAGAGCCTGCAACTAGAACGAAACAAAGAAGAAGAAGAGCTCCTCTTTAGTGCCGAAGGACGATTTTCGAGACGTCCTTTCGTCGGTCGCTGTCGCCGTCGCCGTCGCGTCGCCGTCTGTCGGTCGAGGCGTCCGCGACTGATTTTTCGGGAGCCGGCGGCCGATGTTCGTTCATAGCGAATGCTGGAGTTGTTGTTGTTGTTGTTGTTGTTGTTGTTGTTGTTGTTGTTGTTGTTGTTGTTGTTGTTGTTGTCACCACTTTTCACGGCTTCCCCCCGGCTTCACGTACGAATTACGAGTTTTTTTTACATTTATATGGAAACACGCAACAACAACAACAACGGCGGTAAGTAGCATTAACGACAACAACAACAAGAACAACAAGAACCATAAGAGTCACCATGGACAATAATAACAGCAGTGACAACAACAACGACGACAATGACAATCACTCAATTCCAACAACAACCACAACAATGGCAACAATCCCATAATATTAACAACAACAACAACAACAACAACAAGCTCAGTGGACAACAAACAACGACCAGAATATTGTAATTTTCTCTTTGTCTGCCGTTGTTTGCCTTTCTCTTCGCCCTCTCGCTCCCACCCTCACTCCCTCGTTCTGTCTCGCTCTCGCTCTCTCTCTCCCTCTCTCACTCCCCCATCTCCCCCTCTCTCGCTCCCTGTCCCTCATAAGCCCTCTTCAATCGCTCTTCCTATCGCTCTCCCTCTCTCCTCCCGCCTCCTCCCAGCCGAGCCGGAGCGGCACAAAAAGCCATAGACAGACACCCACACACACACACACACACACACACACGCACACGCACGCACACACACACGGCCCCACTCAGCACACATTGCTTTGCTGTTGTTGTTGCCGCTGTCATATTTCGTTGTTTTTTGCTCCGAATTTCAATAAAAATCAATTTCGGCCCTCGCCGGGCATGGGTGAGCGGGAGAGCAAGAGGAAGAGGAGAAGTGCATGTGTGTGAGTGTGTGGGTGTGTGTGGGTGAATTTGTGTCCTTTTCTTGCTTGTTTTTTCCATCTCTCTCCCACGTTCTCGCCCTGTTTCGCCCGGTTCGTGTTCGTCGCCACGCCCCCCGCCCAAACGCCCTCGACCCGCCTTTGCCAGGCTCATTTGCCTGTCTGCTTGTCGAACTTTTAATTTTATTTATTTATTATTTATTCATCCATTTGTCTTCCGCTCCCCGTTTGTGTTGCACGGGAAAATTTCCGTTTCAAAATCGCTGCCGGCGGAAGCGAAAAACGCGCGTTTTTCGTTGCGCTTCCGTCCGGCCGGCCGACGGCGGTTCGAGGGGGCGGGGCGGCTTCGGCGATCGGCGGGCGCTGCGGCGTTGCCACCTTCGGGATTGTTTCCTTGTCGCTTCTTCTTCCTGTCGTTCTACGTTGTTCTTATTTTACTGAATTCCCTTCCTTTCTTTTTCCTGTCGTGGTTCCTGTTCTTGCTGTTGTTTCTATTGATGGTCGCCTTGCTCTTGTTTTTGTTGTTGTTATTGTTGTTGTCGTTGTTGTGGTCGTTTTGTCCACTTCAACGAAACTGTAGTTTATTTTATTCAATTCATTCACTCGGGTTTTCCATAAACCGACCCAGGTCCTCCCTTCTAGAGGAGGCGAAGGAGACGGCCTTTGGTTGTTATTATTGTTGTTGTAGTTGTTATTGTTGTTGTTATTGTTATTGTTGTTGTTATTGTTATTGATATTGTTGTAGTTCTAGTTTGCTATTGTTGTTGATATTGTTGTTGTTACTAATATGTTTGCTTTTTATTCAGATTTTTTATTATTGTTTTTATTTATACTGTTGTTGTTATTTATAGTATTGCTCTTATCATGATCGCTGTTGTTGTTATAGTTGTTGTTGCTGTTGTTGTTATTGTTGTTATTTTTTTTATTGTTGTTGTTGTTGTTGTCGCTCTCGCTCTCGCATTAATGTTATTATTCTTCCTCACGCTCGATCTTCGACCAATTTCAGCCCTTTTCGGTTTCCTCCCTATTTTTGTTCTTGTTCTTGTTCTTGTTCTTGTTCTTGTTCTCGTTCTCTTCGATAGACTGGCGTCCCTCGCACCTGAATATCTCCCCTCTCCCTCGCACACACACACACCATCGACTCTCGAGTTCTCGGCGCTCAGGAGACGCAGTGGTTGCTTTTGGTTTTGTTGTTGTTGCCCAGTTACTCCTAGCTGTTATTGTTATTGTTGTTGTTTTTGTCCATCTTGTTATTGTTTGTGTTATGTGTAGTTGTTGTTGTTGTTCTTCTTCTTCTTCCGACTCCGGCTCGCGGCCATAAATCGCGAATTAAAGATTATTTTTCACTGCGTCGCCCCCAAAACGACAACAACAACAACAACAACGACAACAACAAGTGTAAGCACAACAACAAAAAATACCAGCGAACTTTGCGATTGGCAACGCGCGCCGGGTTTCGTGAGACACGAGGGCTTCTTCTTCTTCTTCTGCTTCGCTCCTTCGGTGCCGCCGACCCACGCACGAAAACGCAAAAACAAATCGAAAAAAAAAATGGGGACAGACAGAGAGGAACCTGAGACCGGGAATGAAGCAACAACAACAATAACAACGACAACAACAATAACAAAAATAGGCGTCAGAACAACAGCGAAATCAACACCATCGATAGCAACAAATAGAAGCCAAAACAACAACAACAACAACAGCAACCACAAGGGCAACAACAGAAGTCAACAGCCGAGGCAACAATAACAACAACAATATCAGGGACGACAACAACACCAAGAACAACAACAACAACAACAACAACAAACAACAGCTCGCCACTGAGTCCGCAAATCCGCTTCGAAAAGTTTGCGAACTCAATTCGCTGCAAACTTTGGAGCGAATTCACCTTTCGCACGTGGGAAGTTGGAAAATATGAAAATTCCCCCCTGCTCCCCCGAGGGGGGAATGGGGGGAGCAAGGGGGAATTTCATAAATTGAATCCGAGGGAAATCGACACGACTCGAGCGTTGCCAGACGATTAGGGGACGTTTAGAGGCGTATTTAGGAAAATTGCAGCCACTTTGCGAGCCACGACAACAACAACAACAAAAACAAAACCAATGAGAACAACGACAACATTGAAAACGACAACAACAACAACAACAACAACAACAACGCCAATAACAATAGCGTCAACAAGAATAACATCAAAACAATGACAACAAAAACAAGGAGAAAAATGGCATCAAAAGCCGACAACAACGACGACAACAACAATGACAACAATAGCAACAACAACGTGGACGACGACCACCACGCACATCATTAGTGTTGCCAACCACTCGTCATCCCGCGCTAGCCCTCTCTCTCCCCCGCTCCCAAACTCGTCCTCTCGAACTCCCCACAAGATCTGACTTCTCGAGACACGAACGCCATTGAATGGCACTTGCTCGCGTTGCCAACTGCCTGAAGCCACCGCCGAGCCCCCGCCCTGGCCCTCGACGTCGCCCTCGACCGCTGCCCTCAACCCCTGCCCCCTCGCGAAGCCATTTGGAAATTAATTCCGGAGCCACCGAGCGTTGCTCGATTTGAATTTCAATTGTCCGCAAGTGTTGCCAACTATCACGAAGGCACTCGCACACACAAGCACCCGCAAAAGGAGAAGAAGCACTGAATCGAACACACCCAACACACCCAGCATCCCGGACACGCCCACCTACACGGCGAGAATGAAACTTGCAGAATAAACAATTAAGATATGAAAAGCGGGATCGCCTGAAGTGTTGCCAACGACGAGCAACATTTTCGTTCTCTATTTCCGTATTTCGTTGGCCTCGAATTACTCTCGACTCTCGACCTTCCCCTTTTTGCCCCTCCTCCTCCTCGCCTCCGCCTCCTCTGCCTCCAGTGATGCGAGTTTTCGTGTCAATTTTTATTTCGTTCGCTCGTTCGCTCGTCGCAATTATTTCGCAGACCCTTCACTCAGACTGCGCTCGATTGAAGCGGCGGCGCTGCCACGCCCCCGCCCCCGCCTCCATCGCTCGGCACATCCTTTCACTGCAGCCGAGTCGTGGCGGGATCGCGGGACGCCGAGGCGAGGCGAGGGGCGGACGGCGAGCGAGGGACGAGAGTCGGGTCAAGGGGCGACGGAGATGAGCGACGAGGGACGAGGGACGAGCGACGACGGCTTCGAGCTCGAGGACTCCGAGACTCCGGCCGAGCCATTGAGGGATCGACAAGTGCAGGTGGCGCGGATGGCGCTGTTTCTCTTGGCTCGGGCCCCTCGCGACGAGCGAGGCGGAGGAGGAGGAGGAGGAGGAGGAGGAGAAGGAGGAGGAGGAGGCGAAGGAAGAGGAGGAGGCGGCCAAAGGATGACGATTGTCATGATAACGGCGAGGATTATCACGCCGAGGTTGATGAGGAGGACGACGAGGATGATGAAGTGAATGCGCCGCTGGCCACGTCGCCGAGGAGCGACGACGATGAGTTGAGATTGAGTTGTGGCGAGAAGGCGACCAGCGGCAGATGGAGAGACAGAGACAGAGCGGGAGAGTGCGGGAGCAAGGGAGTGGAGGAACGAGAGGGTGGAGGAACGGGAGCGCGAGCGTGAGGGAGGAAGAGAGAGTGCCGAGGGATTGAAGGAGAACGAACTTAGTAGGGTGAGGAAGTAGAAGGGAAAAATTATGGGAGTCTTGGGGGGTGAAGGGAAAAATCGTAGGATTGTGAGGGAGTAAAAAAGAGCGAAATCCTAGGAGTGAGAGGAGGGACGGAAGTTGTGAGAGAGACTGAGAGACTGGCTGTGAGAGGATGCCCCGGAGAGAACGAGAGGGAGTTAGAGAGAGCGTGCTCAACATCCGGTGACAAGCGGGACGACGTCGACAACGGGGACGACGACGTTGCGACCGAAGCCGAGCCTTGGGGCTGCAGGTTGAGGTGGGTCCGGGGGTTCCGGGAAATTCTTCCCTTTATTGACTCATAATTGAACTTTTCATGGATGCCCGTCGCCCACACTTGCCACACACCTACACTAAACACACACCCACACGCACGCACTCACGCACTCACTCACTCACACAGGCAGACGCCTCGGAGGCCCGAAGGAAGTTTTAAAGTCGCCGAGGGTGCGATTGTTTATAATGTTGTTGTTGTTGTTGTTGTTGTTGTTGTTGTTGTTGTTTTGTTGTTGTTTTTGTGTTATTATTGGTCTCGTGATTTGGTCGTCGATTCCGTTGTTGATTCTGTCATTCATTCAATGCCATTGTTCTTCACGACTTCATTTGTTCCCGTTATAATTGTGTTTGTTCGCCTTGATTCGCTTTGTTGTTGTGGATTTTATTCTCGTTGTTATTGTTGTTGTTGTTGTTGTTGTTGTTCTCCTTTTTACACACATTCTCCTCTCCCTTGTCCCTGCCACGATGTTTGCTGTTGCTGCAGGTCGGCAGATGAGGACGAGGACGAGGACGAGGTTCGCACTTTCTTGGTGTAGACAGCGAAAACCGCCAGCTGAGGACCGCGAGCAGGGCACGAGCCCTTCGGAAGCGGGTGGAGCGCGCTTGGGACGCGGGTGGGACGAGGGCGGCAGCCGATAGCGGGAACCGATCGCGGGAAGAGTTTTCAGGCACAGTTCCCAGGAAAGTTCCCAAAAACACTTCACAAGACCAAGAAACGGGTTCGGGAGCCCCTCGAGCGGTTGGAGGAGCAGGGGCGAAATCCTCGAAAATGTCCCGCGAAGGAGCTCCGCGAGTCCAGCAGACAGCAACAGTGTCCGCGAGGCCGAGGAGGAGCGGCAGAAGGAGAAGGAGAAGAGGCGAAGGCGAGGGCGACGAAGAATGACAAGGGGGAGTGGAAGGAGAAGGGGTGGGAGGACGTGAGCGACAATGAGACAGAGAGACCGAGAACGCAGAGAGACCGAGACCGAGACCGAGAGCGAGCCAGCGAGTGGGAGACTGAGAGAGAGGGGGGAGCGCGACAAGGACACGGCGATGGGAGCGGACGATGAAAGTGAAATGGAAAGCTGCTTGGAAGGAATGGTGGCATGTGGAAAACACGGGGAGGAACGCGAGGGGGAGACGGCGAGGGGGGCCGAGGGGGAGCAGCGCCGGAGCAATTGGCAACGCGAGCGGACAACAAAGAGCGCAAAAAGGAGAGCAAGAGTGAGAAAAATGGAGCGCCAGAGAAAGAGAAAGTACGAGAGAGAGTTCGAGTGCAAGAGACGCTGAAACGAGGAGACGCTCGCGGTGTTGGCAACAACAACAAGAACAACAACAACGAGTAACGACGGCGCGACGAGTTGCGGCGAAGCGACGGGAGACGAGACGAGACGAGACGGATCGAGGAGCGACGAGCGAGCAACGAACGAAGGAACGAAGGAACGAACGAGCGAACGAGCGAGCGAGCGAGTGACCGACTGTGGCGAGGTCGTGGCGGAGACAAGGCGGGCGGCGACGGCGACGCTGAAGGACACACACCTGAAGCCCGACTGGCCGTGGCACCAGGCGGAGAAGAAACGACGACCGACGACCGACAACGGACGACTGGAGCTCAAACAAAGGACGGCGCGATTTGCGGAGCGACGGCGACGGCGACGGCGACGGCGGGCGCGGATGTCGTGCGAGTGGAAATAAAAGCGAAATGACAACAACGCGCGAGGAGGGCGGCGGGAACCGCGAAGGATGATTTTCGATTTTCACACACGGAACCTCGGGCAGCTCAGGCTCGGGCTCAGGTTCACGCCTTAAACCGCGGCTGCCACGCAACGCGTCGTCCTCGGGCACTTTGGCAACACTTTTTCGCAACAACAAAAGTAGTAACAGCAACAGCAACAACAACAACAACCACAGCAACACCACACCAGCCAGCGACACTCAGCGAAATGTCAAAAATCACGATAAACCAACGCACGAGCGCCGCGCCGTGGTTGTTGGTGTGGGTGCGGGTGTGTGCGAGCGTGGGTGTGAGTGGGAACGAGGGGGGAAGGGGAAGGAAAGAAAGGACTTTCCGTCGTCGTTTTCACATTCTCAAATCGGATTTCATTTCGTTTCGTTTCCCGTTTCCCGATCCCCGTCGCGATTCGGGCGCGTCACGATTTCTTCACTAATTCTCATTATTTTTCCACAATTACTTTTTCGATTTCCAAGCGGTGTCTCCACTGATTCTGGTTCTGGTTCTGGTTCAGGTTCTGGGTCCTCTGGTCCAAGCGTTGATCCGAGAGATCAGAGTCAGTGATAGAGAGCAGGGAGCAGAGCAGAGTCGAGTCGAGAGTCGTCCGGGCCGCTGCTTCACATGTTTGCGAAATGAAAAAAGATTGTCTACTGATTTCGCGAGGCTGCTGCCAACTGTTAAGGACTCCGTCCTCGTCTCGCTACACACAATTTTCACACGCACACTAACACGCACACATGCACGCGCCCTCTCTCGGCGCGAGTACGACAAAGAGATCCACGCTGAGAGCCGCGAGAGTGGGGAGAGCCGTTAGAGACCGTTAGAATAACACGCACCAACGAGGCGAGAGCGAGTTCGCGTTCGCGTTCCTCAGAGAGCACCAGCGCCAGCGTCGCAGTCGTCGTCGTCGTCGTCGTCGTCGTCGTGTGGGAGTCGGAAACGCGTACTCGTGCCCTCGGGGCTCCACGCGAAAGGGAGCGAAAGGCAAATCCTCCATTCGTCTCCCGCTCATTTATGCACATTTTCTCTCCCGGCTTCTCTCAGCTCTCCGAGTCTGAGTCCGAGAGTTTTTTCGTCCCCTTTGACCGATGTCGGGGGAGTCAGGCCCACGATGGGGAGATGGTGGCGGCGTTGCCAACTGCAACTCCAGTGGATGCAAATTTTCCTATGGTAATTTCAACGTGAGCCGACAAATTGCGCAATTTTCCAGTGGTTGATGCAGAAAATTGCTTGAAATTATCCAACAAATATTTCACGTGAAATTGACGAAAGTGAAATTGGGTTGGACAAATGTGCAAATTTTCCCATAACAATTTCATATTTTCTTCAATTTCATCGAAATTGTTTTCAAAAATCCAATTTACAACATTCGCTCCATTTCCCCATTGCGCCCCAGCACTTTGGCTTGGCCGGGAAAAGCGTCGACTCGACTCTTTAGCGTCTCTCGCGTAGCAACAACAACAACAACAACAAAGGCATGCACTCAAATAACCCCGCGAGTGGCCCAGAAAAAAATTTGAGCGAGTCGCAAAAATATTTGTTTATGTTTTTTCTTTCTGTTTTTCATGTAAAACATGTTCGCATGAAAAGTATACGATTAATTGCGTTTTTTTTTTTTTTTTTGTTTTTGTTAAAAAATTATGTGTTCTAAATTGCTTCAAACTCTTTTCTTTCACACCGAAACCCCGAGAACATGAGAAAGTAACAACAAACCGAACGGAAACCCGAGCCGACGGACGAGCCGAAACCGATCTCGTCGCATCTCGGAAATGCTCGGCCCCGAACGTGATTGGCTGCACTTTCCGCCCACGTATAAACGTCTGCAGCATCTCCGAGGCCCGCAGTGATCTCCCAAAATCCCCGAAGATGGCATCGAAAGTCGCGCCGCTGCTCGTCCTGGTCGTCGCCGCCCTGCGCCTGCTCCACGGCCACTGCTGGGCCGGCTCCATCGCCGAGCACGCCGGCAGCCGATCGAAGCAAGTCATTGGCCAACGACCACGTCTTCTGACATTTTGTTGTTCTCATTCTTTGTGTTCTCAGCAGCCACCTGGAGCTGCGGAGATGGACGCACCATGACCAGGACCAGGACCAGCCCGGACCGACCGACGTCGATACTCTGGAGGATGGGTGCGAATGGGCCAGCGAGGAGACAAGAGGTGGAGCAAGCGATGGAGCCAGAGATGGGTCAATGGATGGATCCAGGGATTGTTCAAGAGATGGCCCAAGAGGAGAACCAAGAGATGAGTCAAGAGATGGAGTAAGAGATGGAGCAAGATATAGAGCGAGAGTTGGGCCAAAAGATGGATCAAGAAGTGGGTCCAGAAGTGGCTCGAGACATGGACAAAGAGACGGATCAAACGATTTTTCCAGAGAGGGTTCAAGCGATTGCCCAAGAGCTCTGCCAAATGAGCGACCCGTAGCTCAGGATCCTGATCCCGACAACGACCTCGTTCAGGTACCGCCTTCCCATCGGAATCCCTGGAATCCTTCCCCCGAACACCTCCCATCATTGAAGTCTACATCTTTCAGTCCACACGCCGTCCCTCCGGCGGCTGCCTGGAGTCCGCCGTTGCCGCCCTGGACCCGTTCTTGGAGCGGGTTTTGGCGGCGCTCGACCACGAGGAGCAGCAGCTGTTGCGGAGCATTTGCGAGGCCTTCGAGGGGGCCGCCGGGGACCGCAGGACGGAGGCGCCGAGACCCGCTCCAGACGCGGCGACCCACGTGTGTCGCCAGTGCCTTCGCTGCCGAGCAAGGGAAAGCGTCCCTGGACCAATTGACGATGGCCGGCTCATCCGGAAACCAGAGCGATGCCGTCCCTCGACCCCCCCTGCGGCCAGCCACGGCGGGCGGGGCTGCGGGGGTCCGGCGGGGAGCCACGCGCCGGTGGAGCACGCGCAGCTGGGGCAACTGTGGAGTATTTTCGGGAAAGAATAAAACGATGGACACGATTTTTGCAAACCTACGTCGCTTTTGGGTTTCAATTGCAATTATTTCAAATCTGCCACATCAGGGTTTCCACTGCAATTATTTGATGATTTGCTACATCTTCCGAAAGAAGAGGAAGAAGAAGAAGAAGAAGAAGTCACTCCGCTCGCTGCGACGTCTCGCCTAATCTCGCTCTCCCTTATCGCGACGACGGCTCTCCTTGGCGAGAACGACAACAACTTCTTCCGTTTCCGTTTCCTGCACGTTACACTAACGCCCTCTCTTTCTCTCCCTCTTTGTCCTTCTCTCAGTCTCTTACTCGTCCTCTCACTCGATCTCTCTCCAGTCGCTCTCGCATTCTCTCTCGCAGTCTTTCTCTCACTCAGGCTCCGAGTGTCGGAGTCGTGATAAGAACGGCCGGAGTTGCCAACGCGGAAACGAGGAGCTGCTCGGCGCTAACGGTGAATGGGGCTGCCCTACTTAGCGACCACCTTGCGCTCCAGTTCTCGCGCTCTCGCAACGGCGGCGGCGGCGGCGGCGGCTGCTCCAGTTTGGGGTCCGAACACTGGGCCGAGGCGTTAGTTCGGCGTTTGGCAGCGACCGCGCTCTTGACACCGATTCTGCCAGCGCCAGCAGCGAATGCAACAGCAGCAGCAACAACAACGAGCACTGTCAGCCGCTGCAGAGGGCGGGTGACGACAAAAAAACACAAATACAACAAGAAGAGGAAGAACCAGTGCAATGGAACTTGTGCTTAGCTCGGGCTTAAGTCGAGCCCGCGAACTTCGCTCCCATTCGCTTCCGCCTTCAGCACGTTCAGCACTTTTGGGCACTTTTGAGCACTTTTGGTTCTCTGCTCAGGCTCTGCGGAGTCGACACAATTTCCGCCAGAACTCTGGCGGTTTCCGCCAACTCGCCTGGGCTCCAAAAAGAGTATAAAAACTTTTCGCCCATTCCCCAACACCATCAGTTCGATTCGTCCAATCAAGCAGTTGTCGTGCAGTTGTGATCACCATGAACACCTTCGCCGCATTCTTCGTCGCCTTCGCCGTGGTTGCCGGCGGCCTCTGCCACGCCGCCGACAAGACCGACGCCAAGGACGCCATCATCGGAGCCTCGTACGGCGGCGGCAGTTCGTCCTACGGAGGATCTTCGTACTCAGCACCAGCTCCAGCTCCATCCTACTCGGCACCTGCTCCATCCTACTCAGCACCTGCTCCATCCTACTCGGCACCTGCTCCATCCTACTCGGCACCTGCTCCATCCTACTCAGCACCTGCTCCATCCTACTCGGCACCTGCTCCATCCTACTCAGCACCTGCTCCATCCTACTCAGCACCAGCTCCATCTTACTCCGCTCCAGCTCCATCGTACTCGGCTCCAGCGCCTGCTCCAGCTCCAGCCTACTCCGCGCCAGCTGCACCCGCTTACTCGCCAGCCTCGATTCCCTCGCCTCCGTGCCCCAGAAACTACCTGTTCAGCTGCCAGCCTTCTCTGAGGCCCGTGCCCTGCAGCGCTCCCAGCGCTGGCTACGGCTCTGCTGGTGCCTACTCGCAGTTTGTGCCCAACTACGCGCTGCCACCACTAGGATTCAGGTATTAAGGAAGCCAGAACGGGGAATCAGAAGCCATGATTGTGGATTGTTTGACAATAAAACGTATATCAGAAACGATTGAACTTGTCTTAATTGGTCCTCATTAGTCCCTTCAACCATTGCTCTTCCGGCAAAAGAAATACCATGCTTTACAATCGTAATAGTCTTTAATATAAAACTGGACAAAAAACGTTTCGTGGCGATTGGTCTTACAAATAAACTTGGGGAGTTTACGTATAAAAAAGAAGAAAAATAATTCGATAACAATTCAATTAGTAACGTCAATCAATCAATATGCTTAACACAGTAACAATCGGTCGTAAATACAAACTATATCAATTGCAAATTTACAATTATGTTCGCGCCCCTCGAGGAACGCGTTAAAAGTCGCCCGCCATCAGCCGATCGGCCTGGAGCTGCTTCCGTATGGCCCCGACTTGCGTCAGCACCGGCGGCGAGGTGGGCGAAATCGAGTACTTTTGCACAGCCGGAATCTGCAAGGAGACCACAATTAAGAAGAGCTCTGCCCATTGCAATTAATTGCTTTGACTCACCTCCCACCGCCGACTCAGGTTCTCGATCATCCGGCGGCCGCTCGTGGACTCATCCGCCAGCAGCTGGGTCGTCTCCTTGCGCGTCATCTTCGGCATCTCACGCAGTAGCGGCATCGACAGGTTGTTGCCCTCGTGCAGGACCACGTCGCGCCGGCCGGAGCCCACCGGCGTCGTCTGCGTGCTGCGATTGCGCGACTCGCTCTGGCTGCGCGAGTTCGTGTGCTTGGCCAGGTCGCCGTAGTTCTTGAGGTAGCGCGACAGACGTCTGTCCGTCTCCCTGCGCACTCGCTCTATGTTGGAGTTCTCGTCCGTGTGTGCCGACGAGTCCAGGTCGAAGCTGAAGCTCTTGTCCATGATCTTGGGCAGCGGCTCGAACGACAATTGCTTTTTCGGCTCATAGCTGGAATGGAAAATCGAGTTGCGATCGATGTTCATCGAGTACGGCGGGCGGTCCTTCGGCAGGCTGAGGTTGTTATTGTAGTAGTTGATGTTGTTCGCCGGCAGCGGAGGCGACCCCACCTCGTTATCGCCATCGTCATCGTCGACCGTCTTACCCGACGCATAGTTGACCTCGAGCACCTGGAAGGAGCGCTCCGAGCCGCCGGAATCGTTTTTGCCGGGGGAGACCTGAGGGTATTGTTTTGAAATCGTTAAGAAATTCCCATTGTCATCAAATCCGTTCGGACGTACCTTCTTCTTCTCGTCACCGTCGAACCTCTCGTTCACATGCGAGGTTTCCGCGTCGCGTCCACAGGCAATTTCCTCCAGGCAAAAGGAGCAAAGCGTGCGACGACAGTTCATGCAGACGTTTCGTTTCCGGTGGCACGCGCGACACACATCGCTCTTCTCCAAACAAGTGGGACACAGCGTGTACAGGCGCTCGCACTTCGAGCACACGAGGGAATAACTGCGACCTGACGACCCCCCGCCTCCGCCGGAGTCTTCCTCGTCGCTGCCATTCCCATTTCCGTTTCCGTTGCCGCTGCCGTTCCCTTTCGCCTCCGCCGCACCGCCCTCTGCCCTGGGGGTCCTGATCTTCAGCGACAGCTTCCGCTGACACCGGAGGCAGCAGCTCTCGTAGCTCTTGAGTGGCGCATCGCACATGGGACAGACCTTCTCGCTCAGGTGGAAGCACTCGCGTTCGGTGTTCGTGTGTGGTGTCGCCAGCGACTCCGGCAGCTCCAGGTCGAGCTCGACGTCGGCGGGCAGGGGCTTCCCCCGTCGATACTCGTGCCTGGCCGAGTTGCTGAAGTACTTGTAGACCTTGTTCTCGCCGTGGTCGTGGCTCTGACTGTCGGCCGATGATTTGGCCGAGGTGTCCGCGGGCTTGGTCGACCCTTGGTCCTTCTTCGCTTTGTTGGAATGGAGTAGGAGTTTGCTGTCGTTCTCCAATTTGGCAAGAAGATGCTCCCTCATCACGCGGTTCTGCTCGGTGTCGAAGCGGATCTGATTGGACATTGACAATGAGTTTGTGAACGATTCGTTACTGACGAACTCACCTTCTCGGCCCGGATCTTCTCCTTCTCCAGCTCCTCCTCCAGCTTTATCGTCTGCAGCTGCTCCTGCAGACGCCTAGAAGAGAAAAGTCGAGTTAAAACAAAATAAATATAGTGTATACTTCAGTTTAGGTTCTGGTGCTCTTGGCCTGCTCACCAGGAGCACCAGAGCATGCCTGGCGAACACGCTTGGCGAGAGGCCGCCGTCAAGTAGGTCTGCTCACCTGGTGAGGGCTTCCTCCTGGCGACGCTCCTTCTCGCGCAGCATCTCAATCGAGCGCCGCTTCTCCTCGATCTGCTGCACCAGCTCGCGCTGGTAGTCCTTCTTGCGGGCCAACTCAATCTGCAACGAATCAGTGGGATCAGGGCCAATTAGCCAGCCATTACCGCCGTCGATTTCGGCCAACCCACCTCGGCGCTGCGGCGATTGCGCTCGGGAACGCCATCTCCGGTGATGATGTTCGAGAGCTCCGTGTGCCGCAGGTCCTGCAGCAGGCGGTGGCGCGTCGTCCCTGGGCGCGCGTGCCGGGGCGGCTCGTAGTGGGGATTGTTTACGATTATCTCTAAGTCAGTCTTGTCGGTGGAGGAGGTGTTGCTGGATCGGGCCGTCGCTGGCGCCGCCGGTTGTCCCGATTGCTCGCCGTTGCTGCCCCTGGTCTTGCGGCCCGCCGTCGTGCCCTGGGCTGGCGGCGGCTGCGACATCTTGGTGAAGGTTCCCATGAAGAAGGGATAACATTTTAATAACTGTTAATGCGAATGTGGAGGACGCTCACCTGGTGCTTCAGGAAGTTCTGCTGGTTCTCTAGCTGGCGGTCGCGCAAGTGGTTCTGCCGCTTCTGGTACTCGTTGTTGAAGCCGGGGAAATACGAGTAGAACGTGTCCGAGACCCATTGCTCCATGTCATCCTGCACGAAAGTGGGGCGCAAAGAGGGAGAGAAAAGAGCGGAGAAGAGAAGAGAAGAACGAGAAGTCAGAACGTGGTGGAGAAGAGAGCAAAAGTGCTCGTGGACATGAAGAAACTTAACGACAATCAGAAAACTTTTGTACATTTCGACCCGACCCGACTCGCCTCGCCCGGGACGCCGCGTCGGTCTCGGGTTGCGTTGTTTTCGGTTGATTTTTATTGGCCAATTCAGCGCCCACCAACCCCACTGGCCGCCTTCAACGACGCCCTCAACGCCCTCCCCCCCTTCGCGACGCCTTCAAATCAGCATTCGCACTCATTCAACATAATTATTATGCACGACAGATTGAAGAGGGCCTGCTCGGTGGGACTTCGGCGTCGAGTTCGTGCCGCACTGGGGGACTGGGGACGGATGGATGGAGGGAGGGAGGGGTGGAAGGGGTTCTCCAGTGGGTTCGCGACCTACGACGGCGACCACGACGACAACGACAGCGATGGCGACAACGACCACGACATCGACATCAATGAGAGGTCATTACTGTCGAATAAGGCAGCGATAAACGAGTGTTGGCCGGAGTTGGAGTGGGATGGTCAAAACCGGAGCTGGATGGACGGAGTTGGAGCCGTGTTCTTGACTCTCCCAGCAGGTGACCCGAAGGTTCTCGGAAGGATTGAGGACGAAAGAACGTTGCGCGCACGCCGAACAACCGGTGAATGAGGAGAGGACTGAGTAAACGAGAAGAGATTGTGGTGGATTGTGGTGTCTGACGTTCGGAGGAACCCACAGAGGTGGGCGCCACGAGGACTTCGGCGTTCGGGGCGTTTCCACTGCTGGGCGCATTGAACCTGTCGGCCGAACTACCCACAGCTCGCTTGCCCGCCCCTGGCATGGCTACATTACTATTATTATTTACATTTATTATTATTTAACCCTAATCTTTGACCCCCCACCAAACAGGTGCCAAAAAAGTCGGCTTCGACTTCGAATTGGGGCCAAGGAAACGATAAAAGGCAGCACGAGTTTTTCGGACGTTTCGCCTGCCTCGAAATAGAATAAAACTAGGAAATCGCTGAAGGAAGTTGTTATTAATATCACGAGAACAAGAACAGGAACCAAAACAACAGCAGGAACAGCAACAAGACCAGCAATAATCACGTGGCTAGCGTAAGGAGCCGGAGCTTGGAAGGGAGTCGGTGTCGAAGCTGGAGTCGGAATTGATACGTTTACGCGTCGAGCCCGGAGCCCGGTGCCAAGGAAGGAAGCGTGTTGCGTGCGTTACCGAAGCGTGTCAACCACCTTCACCCGACGTCGAACACCAAGAGCTGCGCCCGAACGACACCAAAGCGAGGCGCAGGGAGGCGCAGGGAGGCGACGGGATGGATGAATGAAGTGGGGACGGCTGGAGTGGGTTGGAGGGAGTTGAATGGTGGGCACAAGTTGATGGATGGCTGGAGGGTGGTGGGGTTGTGTTTGAGGTCGAAGTTGCGGGTGCCACTCGATAGTTTCGAGTGAACTTAAATTCAAATTTAGACCTAGTTACATGAGGTTAACAAGCTCGCCGTGTTCGCTGGATTGACTTGGCCTGGTCTGGCCTGGCCAAGCGGAAGTTCAAGGACAGATCGCGAGCCAATGTAAACAATGGACGTCGTATTGGAAGAGCAGCGCCAGAGAAACCACTTAGCGACCATTTGTTTTGGCGTTTTGTCTTAATTTTACTATTTTAACGATCAAGTGAAGGCGACTTTTAAATAGCAACAAAATGCTGGTCGTAAATTGTGGCCAGCACGCATACGACGGACCATGCTAAGACCTTTAAAGTCTCGTTAGATGTGGTCTCGTTCCCGCGTCCTCGTAATGGCCTCCCATTTGAATGCTTTTATGCACTTTCCATCCGCCAGCAGTCGTCGCTCCATTATTCTCCCGCCAACTGGGCGATGGAGGGACCCATCAATGTGGAAGGTGAAGACGGAGGAGGAGGTGGAGCAGCCAACGACATCCATTGAATTCATCCATCAATCAGTTTCGTCAACTCCAAAGACGGCTGCAAACTCGGTGAAATGGCCCGGAAAAATTGCACAAAAGCGGCTCCGGCTCCGGTCACGCCTAATTAGACTCGGGTAATTGGAACACTTGGCGATTGCTTGAGGCTGAAAGAATTCCGTCGATTTCGCCAATGAAAGGAACAACAAAAGACTAACTGTGGAAATAGCTGGGAATATGGAAAATTTGCATTTTTCAAATATTTTCCGTGAAACGCAAAGGAACGTTGGAAGGAACGTTAAACGCAACCTGCTCCTTAATTGCACCATTTCGATTTTATTCTCGTCCTGAAACGCAATGACTTCCTGCTGTATAATTTGCGGACCTTCCTGCACACACGAGTTCGCTTCGGGGTCGACGGTTGCCGGGAATCATGCGATGTTCTCCAGCCCGGAAGACTCGCCCAGTCGAGTGGTCGAAGACAACGCCGCCATTGCATGATTCATGGGAATTTTTATTTCTTCTCCGAAGGCCTTCTTTAAATGTGGTTTTCATGAGAGATATTTTTTAAAACAACATTTCAAGATCGATTTTTCAAACGACATTTTTCCAGAGAACCTTTTCAATTGAGATTTTTGAAGAGAACCTTTTCAAGAGACAATTTTCAAAGGAGGGTTTTCGGAGAGAGTTTTGAAGAAAATTGTTCCAAACCTATATTTCGAAATAGTTTTATCAAGAGAGATTTTTCTTCAAACAGTTCTCAATATATATATTCAAAAGAGAAATTTGAAGAGAACATTTTTAAGAGAAATTGTTCAAGAGAGATTTTTCAAAGAATTTTTCAAGAGAGATTTTTAAGATAGAGTTTTCAAGACACATTTCTCAGCAGCAATTTTATAAGCGAGATTTTTTAGAAGAAATTATTTCATAGAGATTCCTCATACTTCTAAAGAAAAATTTTAAGAACGAGTTTTCAACTCTTCAAGATTTTTCGAGACACTTCTTAAAAGACACTTTTTCAGAGATTCTTCAAAACGAATTGATCTAAAGATATTTTTTCAAGAGAAATTTTTAGAAAAAGATTTTTCAAGATAGACCAAGAGAATTGGCTCAAAAGACATTTTTGAACACAGAGTTTTTTATGACAGTTTTTGCGAGATATGTTTCTAAAGACAATATTTTCGGGTGATTTTTCAAAATAATTTTCAAAAACATATTTGAAGAGAGATTTTTCAAGAGAACATTTGCATTTCGAGGCATTAAATCTCGTTGCAGCTTAACGCAAACCCATTTGTAGCTCCCAGGTCGAAGCTCACACATAACATATGCCATCTGCTGTTTCGGCCGCCTTCGTTGCATGTGCAGGCTTTAATATTTCATTTCGGCTTCTCCGCATTTGTGTCGTTGTTGGCGAGAGATCTGAATTATTCAGCATTGCATGTTTGTGCCCGACTGGGCGCCCAGTGGGCAGGACACGTTCCGTCCGTCCCGGCCAGTTCGGTAGGTCGTGTTTTTCAAACATTAGCCATGTGAGTGGCGAACATGAGCCAAGTCAGGTTTGGCTCTATAAATCGCTGCATACTTCGGTGTTTTCGGGCCACTTTATGAGACGAAAATAATTGTAAATTAAAGCTTTTATGCTGGCAGTTGACACGACTCTCGAATTTGCACAAAAACTAACAATAGACTTTACTTCCGCTTCACTTAGGCCACCAATTAGACCGGAACGAAATCATAAAACAACGAAAACCATTTCAATGCATTCAACAAGTCCATACGAAGAACACACAGAGCTCTGAGTCTCGACCTTTCACACCTGGTTCCTGTAAATCTCACTCAGGGACTCAAGTGAAATCTCGAATGCACGTTAAATTAAATTTATTATTTTACGAAAACAAATCCTTGCGACTCTTCACCTTTGTCTTTGTCTTCGCTTTGCGGCCGGATGTGCCCTGTGTCCAGCGTGGCGACGGCGCGTGCCAGCAACGTAATGAATCCTGCGAGCGAATAAACGAACGACACTCGACAATCGGAGCTACATCAAGCACTCTCGAACTCTCGAACAGCGACTGGCGTGCGAAACCGAGGCGCCCGTCGGCCGAGGAGGCCGAGCCGTTGTAGGCGTCTCACCGATCACTCACACACACGTGCAAATGTGTCGGCTTAGCCCCACGATTGGCGGTGTGTGGGAAAAAAGCCGTAGAAACAGCTTTTTATTTGATGAGGACCAAGTCTACCACCACCTCCTCGTCCTCCTCCTGCCTGTCAGGCAATATTAATTATCGGAGGCACAAAACAATTGTCCTGCCGTCGTCGTGCACATGTCCATTTGATGGGGGTGGGGACGCATTTTGGCCGCGCAGCTTTTAGGCCCAGGAGTCCGCGGAGTCTTTAGTGATTTACGTAGCTTAGATAACAATTGTGTGGGCTGGAATGCAATCGAACCATGAAATCGACAAATTACTTAATTGGTCGCAAGCGGTGAGTTGGCCATGAAACACCCGTCTTGAGGGATTCGGCTGCAATTATTTTTTAATCTAAATTCCCATACTTTTTTCGGTGTAAGTTTCTAAAATAAAACAGACCAATTAAGGAGTTTCTGCTCTCCGACGGGCTGCGCCTCAAATTGTTGTGATTCTGATTGATAGACCGACATTTGAGAATCGTTATGGATCCAGTGAACCATGACTTGAATTGGTTTAGATCGAAATGGTTGTGGTTTTTCTTCGACACCCTACAAAAGCACACAGTGCCAACTTCCAGTTCTCTAATCTTACCTTTTTCTTATTACTGAGACTTTTCCTGTTGCCGGTCGACGCCGCCTCGGCTGGAGCAACAGCTTCCTTGTGGTTCGCCAGGTCCTTTTGTGTTTTGCTCAACGCCTGTTTGCCATTTACATCCTGCCCTTGAAGTTCACTCTCTTTATCTCTGGAAGCCCTCGCGACATTTATGTCCTTTGAAAACTTGTCATAAAAATCCGCTGAATTGCTGGGTGGGCGGACATCACGTGGTGTCTGAGTGGATGATTTCTGTTGCGCCATCTGGGCTGCAGCCGTTGTCATGGAAGACTCTGTTTTCACTTCGGCATTTACAGCTGAGCGCTGCGTGGAAGACGTGCTCGTCGATAACCCTTTGGCACCGTCCGCTTCACATAGAAATATTTCCTCCTTGAAGTCTTTGCCGTCATTTGTTTGAGCTTCGGCGGCTCCCTGAAGGAAATTGCATTTCTCGACTGTTCCCTTTCCTGCGCGATTGCATTTCATGTCATTGATGCGATCCATGTTTTGTAAAACTCGCAATGCGGGGCATTCTTCTTCATTATGACTGGACACCGAAGGAGCCGGCGCCGACCGCGCACTCAGACGCTCCTTTTCCTCCTTCAGCTTTCGTTTCTCCAGCAAGAGGAAGGTTTCTAGGTCCACGTCCATGCCGCCACATTGATAAATGCTTTCTTAAACAAAATGCGCACAAATAAAATACAACTTTTTCGTTTTCCACTCGACTGCGTTTGTACAAATGAACGAGATGTATGAAAACGACGAAATTCAAATAAAATTGTTGTAAACAAAAACGATTTCTGCCGATTTGTCGCGTTGTCGCTTCACGTTTGTCAAATGTCAGTTCCACTCGCTGGAGATTTCGTTTTTGTTGTACAGGCTTACTCAGATTAACAATTTATTTCAGCCCAGGTCTTGAACTCCAAAAATTCAAGGATTCAAAACAGAAATTTGATGTTCTGATGAAAATATTAATTTTCAACTCGTTGAAATTTTAATGAGTTTCGCTATTTTTCTATACTCTTCTTTTATTCCATTATTTAAGTTCAGTTCTTGTCGTTGAGCTTCCCTGTTTTCCAATGCAACGGTTGATTTTTAACAAAGTGTCACAGCTTTCGGTTGAACACCACCACAAAGGAAATCAAAATTTCAAATAATCAATTTTTCATAGTTTTATATGAAACATGTTTGTTGTTAACAATAATGTAAAAGTACAGTGGTAAGTAGAAGTTCCAGAAGTAGCTTAAGTTTGTCCTCAAACATATCTTCACCTACAGCACTCCCAAGATGACCAAAGAACTGCCAATGCTGGGACTAGGATCTTCAATTATGTGTGCCAGAATTTGGATACTTGTGCCATGAATTGGCCTTTGTACGGACCTGATATAGTAATCGGGCTATCCTCCCCCAGTCCGCTTAATATCCACTTCGAGGAATGTAAAACTCTATTGAGGAAGACCTTAGCAGATGTGGGAACAACTAGTGAACATTTAGACACCAAACTTCTTTATTTCTTGTGCTGCGTGCAATTTTGTCAATTTGAAGAAATTCATAAGGTACATTTGGAGTTTCCTACCATACGAACGAATGAAGCCGCTGAATGGTATCAAGGAAATGAGTTTAGTAGAAAAATAATTTTGTCGTCAAAATGTGTGGTGAAGATTTTAAAATATTATAAAATTGTATTCTATTGTTCCAAAACGCAACGTCAGACATATCATAATATTTAAAACCACACCATATTCTTATAATGCGCTAGACACTCGGAGAAGGACGGTTAAACTAGAAAGTAAAAACGAGGAATTATTTCGGTTATTAAAGAAATTTATTTTGTAGAATGAAAACCAATGAAGAAGTTTTTAGAGCTTAAATTTTTGCTTATAATAATTTGTTCAGACATAGCTCATATATTCAATTGTCTGATACATTATTAGTGGAATATTTTTTAAAAATTGTACATTTTAATTTGTAAGTATAGTAATATCCTGTATTTTAAAAAAACAAAATGGAAATCGGCACCTTAAAAGAAATATTTTATATATACTTGATTTCCAAAACAGCTATGTAATCCATTTAGCAAATCCCTTATTCCACAAACATCACTATGTCTGGAAGGCCCATGGTTTCCACTGGTTCAGTACTTTTCGTCGGTACCGTCGCAAATATTGATGATCCAGCTCCGAGTAAAAGTTCGTTGGTAACAAATGAGCGTAACTTTCTTCACTAGTTCTATCCAGGAACTGCGACAGCACGCCAATGGAAGCCAAAGTAGACCGAGTTATTTGCAACAGCAACATGACGATCGCCAAGGTTGAAATAAAACTGATAGTCCACCGCATTTCTAACACACACTGATCGAAGTGCTCAAGCCAATTATAGTAGGAAGCGATCCTCTATCCCTTACCATCGATTCCGGAAGAATTCAGCCGAATTAACTGTTCTGCAACCTTTGAGTTATTGTTGTGCACATTTCGTCAACCAGCGCTTTTGAAATCTGAGTCTTCTTTCGTTTTCCGAATAAGCATTTCACAAGTGACTTCTTCCTTTATACTCTTTTTGTTTTCAATTTGCAATTCGCGGCGGCCCCAATCAAAATTAGTGGATTTCAGCGATTTTCGTCTGATTCGAGGAAAAAAATCGTTTGCCTATAAAAACATCTACACATTTTGTATTGAATCAGTATTGAACTCCGATCGAACCCTCAAGCACTCATCAGATTACCGTTTTACCAAGTGATCTCAATATGAAATTCTCAATTGTGCAACTGCTGCTGGCGGCCGTGACTGTGGCCATCGTCTCCGCGGAGAACATTCAGCTGGAACCTACCCAGGGCATTCTCATACCGGCTCCGATCGCCCAGTCCCTGCGCCTGACCCGCGCCTCTTACGGCGGTGCCTCCTACGCCGCTGCAGCCTCTCCAGCTTACTCGGCACCCGCGGCCGCTCCTGCCTACTCGGCACCTGCACCCGCAGCCGCTCCAGCGTACAAGCCCAGTACGATCCCGTCGCCACCATGTCCTAGGAACTACTTGTTCAGCTGTCAGCCATCGTTGACTCCAGTGCCGTGCGCCGCCCCCGCTCCTGCATACTCAGCTCCTTCCTACTCCGCCCCCGCTCCTTCCTACTCCGCCCCCGCTCCATCCTACTCTGCCCCCGCTCCTTCCTACTCCGCTCCCGCTCCTTCCTACTCCGCACCTGCACCCGCTCCATCTTATTCTGCTCCAGCCGCAGCTGCAGCTCCATCCTACTCAGCACCCCATGGATCCTACTCCCACTTCATTCCACAGTACGCGGTCCCCCTCGTTCGCGAGCTGTATTGAGGACGGAACAACGTGAAAGCCAACGATAATGGACTAAGTTTTGTACTAAAATAAAATGCATACACATAACATACTTTTGTTTAATTTGAAATATCTACTCATGGGAAAATCGTTATTTAGAAAATTGACTATTGACGATACAGAAAACTGCAATAAAAGTTTGAATTTTTCAATCATATATAGAATATTTTATGATTTCTAAAAAGTCCTGAAAAATTATTCCCGATCTGTTTCCTCTCCGTTGTACACTTCATCATAACCACAGTTCTTTTGTTTACACATAATTCGCATTGGTGAAAAGTGGAAGAAACTCCACGAATTTCATGGAAACCAAATTATGTACAAAAGAAACCCGTTGAATTTCATAAAAATCTTTTATTTACACAAATGGAAATCGTAGCCTAGTCATCATCAATACGATGCGCCACAAGGGACCGGCGTCAAGCGCGGCTGGCAGGAGAACACGTAGTTCACTGGACACGGCGGAGCAGGTATCGCAGCAGACGCTATCGCTGGTGCTGGTGTGTAGGCTGGTGCTGGGGCCTCCGGCTCGGAGTGGACGCGTGCAAAAGGTGGCCTAAAGTGACCGAACCTGGAGTGGTGTCCGCCGAATGGCCCGTGGTGTCCGCCGTGGCCGTGGAAGAATGGCCTGTGACCTCCGAAGCCGCCGCCGAAGCCACCTCCGAAACCACCTCCTCCGCCGCCGAATCCTCCGAAGGGACCGACCTGCTGGTTGGCGTTCTGGTTGACCACCACTTGTTGGACCACCGACTGCTGCAGCTGGCGGGCCAAACGCTTCGACGATTCCGTCAACGATGGACTCGGTGAATTGATGGGAACGAGTTGGCCTGACGGCAGTAGAGCAGCTGGGATTAGATGGAATATCGGGATGCTACGTTCGCATCTGGAAAGTGGTATGGGTTCAGCTGAATAGTCGCCTCGGGATCGGGTCACCAATGTTATAAGGACACACAAAGCGATACTCTGCCAACTGTTCATCTTGATATATTTGTAACTTTAAACCTCTCGAAAGATCGACGATGTACAACTGACAAGCTGCAGAGCAATTGCCCTGTCTTTATTGAACTTACTCTGCTGTAGCGTCTCTTGAAGTGGTTTCAACATGCTCTTTTGACCACAGAAGACGCGACTTTGCAAAATCTGACGACGCCCTACTTCGGGCATTGCGGAAGCCGCGTCAAAGAAAAACTCGAAACTAGGAAAAACATTGACACACTTATTTGAAACAAATTTCATTGTGAACATTTTTATTTATGGCAATCTGAAGGCACGGCATAGAAACGACTAAAGCTATTAATCTGATCATCAGGCTTGAGGTATTCGCAACCTCAACGGTAGTCCTTAGTAGGCGACACTTGGTGCTACTTGACTGCAAGGTGCCGGAAGAAGAGCAGCTCGACAACTGACCAAATAGTTGGTAGGACACTTGGGCGCTGGAATTGTCAGCGGACTGTCATATGGTTCATCATACCCCATGGACTTGTAGGAGGCGCCGGCATAACCTTTCCCATAACTTGCTGCATGATGAGTGTGCTTATGAGCATGCGGATGGTGCTTACCATAAGATCCTGAACCTCCGTATTTGTGGTGTCCCGGTAACTTGTGATATGATTTCTTATCTCCTGATTTCATATACGTTTCATATATCCCGCTATATACGGCACCTAAGGAACTTGTACTGTAAGGTGAAGAGGCTGAAGATGGCGCAGGCGCCGAGTAGCTTGGGGAAGCAGGAGCCGAGTAGCTCGGGGCAGGAGCAGAGTAACTTGGAGCAGCAGGAGCCGAGTAGCTTGGCGCAGGTGCCGAGTAGCTTGGCGCAGGTGCCGAGTAGCTTGGCGCAGGAGCCGAGTAGCTTGGCGCAGCAGGAGCCGAGTAGCTTGGTTTCGAAGCCGAGTAGCTTGGTTTCGAAGTCGAGTAGCTTGGCGCAGCAGGAGCCGAGTAGCTTGGCGCAGGTGCCGAGTAGCTTGGTGCAGGTGCCGAGTAGCTTGGAGCAGCAGGAGCCGAGTAGCTTGGCGCAGGTGCCGAGTAGCTTGGAGCAGCAGGAGCCGAATAACTTGGAGCAGCAGGAGCCGAGTAGCTTGGCGAAGGTGCCGAGTAGCTTGGTTTCGAAGCCGAGTAGCTTGGAGCAGCAGGAGCCGAATAACTTGGAGCAGCAGGAGCCGAGTAGCTTGGCGCAGGTGCCGAGTAGCTTGGAGCAGGAGCCGAGTAGCTTGGAGCAGGAGCCGAGTAGCTTGGAGCAGCAGGAGCCGAGTAGCTTGGCGCAGGAGCCGAGTAGCTTGGCGCAGGAGCCGAGTAGCTTGGAGCAGCAGGAGCCGAGTAGCTTGGCGCAGGAGCCGAGTAGCTTGGCGCAGGAGCCGAGTAGCTTGGAGCAGCAGGAGCCGAGTAGCTTGGCGCAGGTGCCGAGTAGCTTGGAGCAGCAGGAGCCGAATAACTTGGAGCAGCAGAAGCCGAGTAGCTTGGCGAAGGTGCCGAGTAGCTTGGTTTCGAAGCCGAGTAGCTTGGAGCAGCAGGAGCCGAATAACTTGGAGCAGCAGGAGCCGAGTAGCTTGGCGCAGGAGCCGAGTAGCTTGGCGCAGCAGGAGCCGAGTAGCTTGGCGCAGGAGCCGAGTAGCTTGGCGCAGGAGCCGAGTAGCTTGGCGCAGGTGCCGAGTAGCTTGGTGCAGGAGCCGAGTAGCTTGGCGCAGCAGGAGCCGAGTAGCTTGACGCAGGCGCCGAGTAGCTTGGAGCAGCAGGGGCCGAGTAGCTTGGCGAAGGTGCCGAGTAGCTTGGTTTCGAAGCCGAGTAGCTTGGCGCAGCAGGAGCCGAGTAGCTTGGTTTCGAAGCCGAGTAGCTTGGCGCAGCAGGAGCCGAGTAGCTTGGCGCAGGAGCCGAGTAGCTTGGCGCAGGAGCCGAGTAGCTTGGTGCAGGAGCCGAGTAGCTTGGCGCAGGAGCCGAGTAGCTTGGTGCAGGAGCCGAGTAGCTTGGTTTCGAAGACGAGTAGCTTGGAGCAGCAGGAGCCGAGTAGCTTGGCGCAGGTGCCGAGTAGCTTGGAGCAGCAGGAGCCGAGTAGCTTGGCGCAGGTGCCGAGTAGCTTGGTTTCGAAGCCGAGTAGCTTGGAGCAGCAGGAGCCGAATAACTTGGAGCAGCAGGAGCCGAGTAGCTTGGCGCAGGTGCCGAGTAGCTTGGAGCAGCAGGAGCCGAGTAGCTTGGCGCAGGAGCCGAGTAGCTTGACGCAGGCGCCGAGTAGCTTGGGGAAGCAGGAGCCGAGTAGCTTGGAGCAGCAGGAGCCGAGTAGCTTGGTTTCGAAGCCGAGTAGCTTGGAGCAGCAGGAGCAGAGTAGCTTGGCGCAGGTGCCGAGTAGCTTGGTGCAGGAGCCGAGTAGCTTGGAGCAGCAGGAGCCGAGTAGCTTGGCGCAGGTGCCGAGTAGCTTGGAGCAGGAGCCGAGTAGCTTGGAGCAGCAGGAGCCGAATAACTTGGAGCAGCAGGAGCCGAGTAGCTTGGCGCAGGAGCCGAGTAGCTTGGCGCAGCAGGAGCCGAGTAGCTTGGCGCAGCAGGAGCCGAGTAGCTTGGCGCAGGAGCCGAGTAGCTTGGCGCAGGAGCCGAGTAGCTTGGCGCAGGTGCCGAGTAGCTTGGTGCAGGAGCCGAGTAGCTTGGCGCAGCAGGAGCCGAGTAGCTTGACGCAGGCGCCGAGTAGCTTGGAGCAGCAGGAGCCGAGTAGCTTGGCGAAGGTGCCGAGTAGCTTGGTTTCGAAGCCGAGTAGCTTGGCGCAGCAGGAGCCGAGTAGCTTGGTTTCGAAGCCGAGTAGCTTGGCGCAGCAGGAGCCGAGTAGCTTGGCGCAGGAGCCGAGTAGCTTGGTGCAGGAGCCGAGTAGCTTGGTTTCGAAGACGAGTAGCTTGGAGCAGCAGGAGCCGAGTAGCTTGGCGCAGGTGCCGAGTAGCTTGGAGCAGCAGGAGCCGAGTAGCTTGGCGCAGGAGCCGAGTAGCTTGACGCAGGCGCCGAGTAGCTTGGGGAAGCAGGAGCCGAGTAGCTTGGAGCAGCAGGAGCCGAGTAGCTTGGTTTCGAAGCCGAGTAGCTTGGAGCAGCAGGAGCAGAGTAGCTTGGCGCAGGTGCCGAGTAGCTTGGTGCAGGAGCCGAGTAGCTTGGAGCAGCAGGAGCCGAGTAGCTTGGCGCAGGTGCCGAGTAGCTTGGAGCAGGAGCCGAGTAGCTTGGCGCAGCAGGAGCCGAGTAGCTTGGTTTCGAAGCCGAGTAGCTTGGCGCAGCAGGAGCCGAATAACTTGGAGCAGCAGGAGCCGAGTAGCTTGGCGAAGGTGCCGAGTAGCTTGACGCAGGTGCCGAGTAGCTTGGAGCAGCAGGAGCCGAATAACTTGGAGCAGCAGGAGCCGAGTAGCTTGGCGCAGGTGCCGAGTAGCTTGGAGCAGCAGGAGCCGAATAACTTGGAGCAGCAGGAGCCGAGTAGCTTGGCGCAGGTGCCGAGTAGCTTGGTTTCGAAGCCGAGTAGCTTGGAGCAGCAGGAGCCGAGTAGCTTGGCGCAGGAGCCGAGTAGCTTGACGCAGGAGCCGAGTAGCTTGACGCAGGTGCCGAGTAGCTTGGCGAAGGTGCCGAGTAGCTTGGTTTCGAAGCCGAGTAGCTTGGCGCAGCAGGAGCCGAGTAGCTTGGAGCAGGAGCCGAGTAGCTTGGAGCAGCAGGAGCCGAATAACTTGGAGCAGCAGGAGCCGAGTAGCTTGGCGCAGGTGCCGAGTAGCTTGGAGCAGCAGGAGCCGAATAACTTGGAGCAGCAAGAGCCGAGTAGCTTGGCGCAGGAGCCGAGTAGCTTGGCGCAGGAGCCGAGTAGCTTGGTTTCGAAGCCGAGTAGCTTGGAGCAGCAGGAGCCGAGTAGCTTGGAGCAGTAGCAGGCGAAGATGCGGAACTAGGTGCAGGTGAATGACTTGGTGCAATTGGCGCCGGAATTTTTGAACTCTGACTGGATGAAGCAGGCGAGAAGCTTTGGTATGACTCATATTCTATAGGTGGCCCGAATGCTGTAGACGGAAGTGATCCCAAAGTTCGAGTGTTTCTCTTTATTTCTAGTGTATCGTCATCCTCCTCTGTAATACTCCCATTATCTTCTGGTATAATAATGCCCATTGCTATTTGTTCTTTTCCATCTTCAGATGATTCGCTGGATGAATCGTCCTTACTTATAACATCACCTAACGACACCCGCGTTATAATGAAGAGTACAGCTAAGAGTTGAAGACCTTTCATGTTGAAGGACGCACGGTTCGCCCACTTGCAGACAGAAGTCGATGAGTACTGAACTATAGTCAAGAGTATCGTAAATTTTATACGGGATAATGGCGAAGGTCAGCAAAACATGAACAAATTAGCCCGTCCTATTTCACAACATGGCCATAAAAGGGTCATGATACCAACAACTTGATTGGTTTTACAAATTGCTGATCTGTGTTTCCCATTGTGCTAATTGTAAACAGAAATGAAGAAAATATTTATTATTATTCTCAAAGTACTTCTTAGTCAATACATTTATCAATTGATTAGACAGAGTTTTTGTAAACCTAAATCCTTATAAATATGAAATTGACATACTTATTATATAGAATTTTTATGTAAAAATTTCCTATGTACAAGTAATATTTTCTATCCATGAACTGTTCAAAAATTAACTGTTGAACTGACGCAAATGAAAACAAATCTTTGCATCAATAGCCTTATGACCCGAGTATTTGTACGTATGTATAATTTAAGATAAATTATTTTGAGAAAAATACAATATTAGCTCAAAAAGAAAGATATTAAAAGCTGTAGTATGGTACGTAAATACTTTTACGAAATCTCCCATTGGTATTATAATTAATGCTAATAAAGGATGTCATTACTTAGAACTTGCTTTCTGAACTGATTTCCACTTATTGAAGTTAGCCATCAAGAAAATTTTTAATAAATACGATAATTAACTTCTTTGATGCAATTTTTATACAACTGTAAGTAATCAATTAGAAATACTTCGCTTTTGCAGTTCTAAAGTTGAGACATACATACGTTGAAAAGTCCTCTTACAAACGCGATAAACAATAAAGAATTGAAGAATTATGCGATTATTCCATAAATACCCTCAATGATAAAAATGTTTGCAATTAGAAACGAACTTCTTAAGTCAAAAATGTTGACTCGTGATGATAAATATTCGATCGCTATTCGATCGATGTTAAGAATTTATTTTTCATCTTTGGTGATGTTCAATGCTAGATGAAAAACAACTGAATACAATTTTTGAGCTAACTAAATTATAATGATAGTAATAATAGACTCAAGACATTTTTCAATTTAATTTTTTGCTTTATTTATTAGCAGTTTCTTTTAATCAGCTCAGACACATCGAAGTCGAAGACACTTCTGGGCCCAAGCCCAGTTCTTGTGTCGCCATCGCTTAGTACTGCAAGTATTGGTTGTAGCCGAAACTCTGTGGGACGTAACCGCCGGTGTAGGTCTGGGGCAGGCCGTAGTTGCTGCGGACCGGGGTGATGTAGGTGGGCACCGGGGCCGAGTAGGCTCCCTGGGATCCGTAGGAAGGAGCCGGGGCGGCGCAGGGCACGGGCGACAGGTTGGGCTGGCAGCTGAACAGGTAGTTCCTGGGGCATGGGGGCGAGGGGATGTAGCCGCTGCCACCGTAGGCGGCCTTCCTCAGCCGGGTCAGATCGGTGAGGGCCTGTGGCTGAGCTGGGGCCTGGAGCTCGGCTTCGGCTTCCTGGTTGGCGTTGACGGCGGTAGCACCGGTGGCGCCGGTGGTAGCGGCCGCTGCGAAGGAGGCTACGGCAGCAACAAGAGCCAGGCAGATGAAGAATTTCATGTTGGAACGTACGAGGATTTCGAGGATGATGACCTGAAAGATACCAAGAGTGACTGATGACTACGAAGGGAGTTAAGACCAGCTTTTATACTGGGCAAAAGTGCGTCTATCGGGGTCAAGCGGCAGAAAAATACGGCCAAAAGAAGGTAGCGAAGTCGCAGACGATTGCAAAAGTGGAGCCCAGAAAACGGTGGTCATCACTTTTTTTGATTTTTCTTTTGTTTTTCTCTCCCCCGAAAACTCTCGAATTGCATTTCCGATCGAAAATCGAAAGACGCCTTCGGTGCAGTTCGAAAGTCATTCACATTTCGCAATCGAACTGAATTTCTTGTGTGTTTTTCAAATTTTTGCAAAACTCTGAAATTTCTTACAGGCCATAGGCCCAATAATTTTTTTGCTGACTCCCAGACAACGCCTTGCTAGGCTTATTTAAATGCAATCAACAACTTTTCGTCACAACAATAATATTGATATTAATCAATTTCGATCGAAAGTAATGGATTTTGAACATAAAAAAGATCCTGGATGAACCTCCACCTGACTCCTACATTGGACTCCATGGCCCCCAAGCATGTGTGTCTGAGTTGATGAAAATTTCAATTAACTGTGTGTGAGTTGAAGAGAAACCAATCATCAATATTTATGCAGGCATTCCGAAAAATTTCTCGGCCGAATATTTTTAAATTTAGACAGATCTGTAACGTTAGTTTCTGGTCAACAAATTTTCCGCTCACATCCGTGCGTCCGACGATTTATTGGCGGCAGCAACAGCTCCAACCACAGCCACACACACAACCATACACACATACATAGAGTACGCTGCATTCCTCTGCACTACAGGCACACAATTTATTTTAAAAATTTTCCACAACTCTGGTCTACTGGTCTGTTGTTGTTGCTGTTATTGTAGCCGCAGTCGTAGTTTATTATGTGATACATATTTCGAGCAAGTACTGCTCCGAGAAGCGCCTCCACCTCGTATCCCCGGACCAGGCCCGTCACGAGAGGAGCGCGCGGGGCGGAGACGGAGGGACGGATCGGTGTTTATTTTTGTGGGTGCCGCGTCGCGGTGCCGTGAGTGAGCTGATCCATATGCGATCGAGCGATCTCCCATGAAGAGTCCGCCGTCCGCGTCGTCGTCGTCTCCTCCTCGTCCCACGTCCACACCTCGCTCCTCTCCTCCCAAAACTCTCATAACCGAAGCCGAAGCGCCGACGATCATGCAAGCGAAGTCATTCAACTTTTTCTTTTTCGGCTCCTCCATTGGCTGCGTCGGCGTTGTGTCCGTGTCCGCATCCGCATCGATCGGGTGCCGGGGGAATTGGGTAACAGCCAATTAGGCTTGTCCCACTGTGCGGGTGTCCTAGTTACCAGTCTCTTCCTCTTCTTCGCATAGCAACTTCGGACGCCGATCCACTCGTCGGAAGATCCATCCAACGTGACTCAGTCTGGACTCAGTATGGAGCTACGACGATTGGCTCTCATCCCCCTCATCATCCTCCCATCCCTTCACCGAGTCCACCAAGGCTCCCACAACATTGCCCACTATCTGGGCAAATGTCCAATAACTCGCGCACTGCCACCGAACACGAGGCGCACATGGAGGAAACCCTCGGCTCGCCCTCGTCCCGCCACCGCCACCGGCTCCTACACGATGCAGTTCCGCCACTTGGCGATAGATTTATACATTCGCACTCGCTGCCGCCTGCTCCCGCCCGAGCCGACGGTCGCGCTATCGCCGCCTTGGTATTCCGCACCAGCGCCGCATGCAGATCGCGACCGGCGGAGGATGAGGGGCCAAGGCCGGAAAGGCGAGAACAGCTAGAAAAATAAGTACAGGAATAATAATAATAATAATGGTTCTGCTGATGCTCAAGGTCTAACCGACTCCCATATCGCAGCGACGCCGACGACGACAGTGACGACGCCGTCGATCGTTGCCACTTTTCCTTTCTGTTCCCGCTAGCATGGCCGCTACTCTTTCCCTTCCGCTCATTCCCGCTACCATACTCTTACCACTCATTCCCGCTCCATTCCCGCTCCCACTCCCATTCCCTTACCAGTCATTCCCCTGCCATTCCCTTCCACTAACTCGTGCGCCGGCAGCGCATTCAAATTCCAGCGCCGAGCGAAGATAAACAAAGCGCTGCTGCTCCGCTCCACAGGCAAATGTCTGCGAATGCGATAAGGAACGGGACGGACGGCGGCCACGGGCCCCAGACCATGACCGACTCCAGTGAAAGTGAGTGTCGCGGAGCGGGAGGCGGCTGACGGCAGGCGGCAGGAACAAAACTGAGTCGAACTGAAACCAAATTCGTAGTAATAATATATTTTTTACATTTATTTTGATCAGGGTACAAAATGCAGGGTACGTAAAATTAGTTAAGTTAGCTCTTTGACATCTATTCGAAATATACAGCAGCAGCAGCAGCAGCAGCGACACTGCTGCGGTTCGGTCTCTCGGCGATCACACGATCACTTGAGCGTTGATGTACGTGTTCCCGCCGCCGGCCCTGCCCCTGCCGCTGGAGACCAGCTGGGCCAGTTGGTTGTTGTAGTCGCTGAAGAGCTCCGGGCAGTCGCGGTAGGGCTGGTCGGCCTGGGTCAGTTGAATCGGCCCGGCGCAGGGATCCCGGGGCGGAGCGGGGCTGGCGACGGCGTTGTACGATGGTGCTGGAAGCTGAGCCTGAGGTTGGTAGGGAGCCGCAGCCGGAACGGCCGCCGCCGTTGGAACGTACGATCTCAGCCCGGAAGCCGCTGGCAGAAGCGTGTAGATCGTGGACACCGCGGTAATTCCCGGGTATCCGCCGTAAGAAGGGGCCGCAGCAGGAGGAGCGGGTGAAGCCACGACAGGGCCGTAGCTGGGTCCCGGCGCATAGTGGGGTTGGTACACGGGACCAGCGTACGGCGACCGGCCGTAGTAGGGCAGACCGCACTGGGAGCAGCCGCAGCTCGGGATCTGACAACAGGGATGAGGCTGGGGATGGGGCTGGTACTGAGGCTGAGGCTGCGGCTGCGTCTGGTACTGAGGCTGTGGTTGTTGTTGGTACTGAGACTGCGGTTGGGGTTGTGGAGCTGGCTCGCCGTACTCGGCCGCTGGAGCCGGCGCCGGCGCCTCGTACGCCTCGGGAGCCTCCTCTCCTGCGGGACTCTTTTCCTCGGAGGAATCCGCCGACTCCTGCGCCTCCTCCTTGGCCGTCTGCGAGGCGGCCTGGAACTGCGGCGAGACGTAGATGATGGGCTGGTACACGATCTGCGGCGCCTTGCCGTAGGCCGACGGATACGTTCCGGCGCCGGTGGTCGGGGAACCGGGCTCGCCCGAGGGCTTCGACTCGTACGACGGCTCGGCGGGAGCCGAGTAGGCATCGGGGTAGGCGGAGTCCGTCTCTGCGGGGGCCGGTGCCAGCGACTCCTCGTACGCGACTGGAGTCGGGGCCGGCGCCGGCGCCGGAGCAGGCGCTGGTTCCGAGTAGGAGTCGGGTTTTGCGTTGCTGTCGTAGTCGGCGTCGTACGATGGCGCCGGACCGGGCGCTGGAGCCTGGTCGTAGGACGCGGGAGCGGGGGCGGCGCCACTGTCAGCACCGTAGCCGCTGCTGGGCTTCGGCGCTCCGCCGTAGTTGCCCGAGGCACCGCCGCCGCTTCCTTCGTAGCCGGCGCTCGGCCTCCTGCCACCGCCGTAGGGTGATCCGTAGTAGGGTCCGCCGTAGCCGCCACCGTAGCCGCCCAGGCCCCCCAGCCCGAGCGGGTTGTTGAAGAGTCCAAAGGGCTGCAGGGCGCGCAGCGGCGGCAGGGGCTGCAGCGGTGGCAGGGGCTGGAAGGGCTGGTAGGGCTGGTAGGGCTGATAGTAGGGATCCTCGTAGCCCGGCACCGGTGGTGGCGGCGCCCCGTTGTAGGCCTCCCCATCGCCGGCATTATAGTTGTTGTTATTGTTGTAGTTATTGTTGTTGCAGCAATTCGTGCAGCCCTCGTCGCCGAAGAGATCGAAGCCGAGGTTGTTCTTGAAGAGCTTCTTCCAGAAGGACCGCTGCGTCCGCTTCAGCTCGTCCTCGGGACCCACGTGCGGCGCGGGGTCCGCGTCGGCCATCAGGTAGTACTGCGGCTGCCCGGGGCCCGCGGCACCCTCGCCGAACTGGATGGTCTGGCCGTGTGTCGTCGCCGTCGTCGTCGCCACCGACGCGATCCACAGCCACGACGCCCACGCCAACCACGAGGACCTGATCTGCATCGTCGCAATTCTCTTCGCCTTTCAATTCCTTCCTTCGCCTTTGTCTCGATCCAAGTCTGGGTGTTCGTTTTGGTCTGAGTCAGAGTCTTGGCCTGGTTCCTGGGCTGGATCTTTACCGTCTTCGTCTTCTTCGAGTGCAGAACTTCTCGCCCAGTGCCGCTGAGCTGTGGAGCTCTACTGATATCCAGTTGCAGAAACTGTAATCGATCACATGTGGGTTCATTTATTTGTAGTCTTCGCCGGGGGCCGCGAGATCTTCCACGGCCGGCCGAAAGGTGCCGACTCGGCGAATCTGACGGGGAGGCGGACGGAGCGAACCAAACCACGGCACACCACAGCACACCGTACACAATGGGGACACGAGGGTGTCGCAATCGCTGCCTTTAACTGGGTTGCGTCCGAAAAACCATCGGGCCAACGGGGTCAACGTGGCCGAGCTCGTGTACGGGGAAGCACAGACCTGTGGGCACCTGACCAGACCCAGTTTCGGGAACGGCCACTCGGCACATTCCCAGATCTTGGGCCGAAAGCTTTTGGTTTTCCAATCGGCTCATTTGCCTCCATTGGGAGTCGGTAGTTTCATGGGTTCGAGGCACAGCTTGCGATCCAATGGCATAAAGCTTAAAGGAAATCTTCAGATTTAATGCTAGGAATCTTAAGGTAAGACTTGAGGTCTTATCCATGTGTCTTAGGGGAAGATTTTGCCTAACGAAAATTATCATGACGTTGACTTTAGGTCTAATGCCATGAGTCTTATGGTTTTAGGCACGAATTCTTTAGGTAAGACTTGGGGTCGAATGCCATGGGCGACAAGGCAAAGCCTGCGGTTTGAAGCGGAGTCTGAGTTTCAAATCTTAGTCTTAGCCTAAGGCCAGATGCAGTTCCAGAGTTTTAAGCTTTCTACGTCTCGGCAGCTCGCCCGAGGAACCAATTTTGAAGGCGCCGTCGATGCCTGGAGGCGAATCGAATTCACTCCGGATTCCCTGCACACTGACATTCGGTGGGCTCCGACACCGACCGACACCGACCTTCCGAGCCCTGTCCGGCGAGCTGCGCCCGAAGCCATTGACTTCTCGCCCCCTCTCCCTCTCCCTATCCCTCTCCCGCTCTGCGCCGGGATCGCCGCTACGTGCCTCTCATCCCAATTAATCGAGTGCGAAACAATAAAGCATAAATAAGTATTTTCCACGCGCATCGAGTTCCTGCTCGTTCGGACGCCGCCTCCGTTGCGCTCCATCGAGACAACAACCAAGCGGAAGTGAGTTTAATGCCAACAAAATAACAACAACAACAACAATGACAACAAAAACAACAACACAAGTAGTAGTATCAACGCTTCCTAAAGGAGCCAATACCCATAATTGATGATGATGACGATGACGATAATGAGGAGAAGGAGAAGGAAGTGTAGAAGGCGAAGGCGAAGGCGGAGGAAGAGAAGGAGGGCGAGAGAGAGAGAGAGGAGGAAGAACAAAGCGCTTGATTTATGCGCTTTGTTTTATTTTGTTTTCGTTCGTCTTGTCTTTCTTGGTTTCATTGTGTTTGGTATTGGTTTTATATTTTTTGTTGTATTTTATTTAATTTGAATATTCGGTCTGTTTGTTTTTATTATTATAAACAATTTTAATTTATTATATTGTTATTTTTTGTTTTTATTAAAATGTATTTTTATTCTAATTTATTTAAATTGAATTTCATTCATTTTATGTTAGGTTATTCCATTTTATTTTGCATATTTCATTATATTTTAGACAAATTTCTTAAATTTTTGGTTTTTAATATACATTTATTTTTATTTTGTTGTACGAGTGGTAGATTTTTATACTATTTTACATTTATTCTTTTCAATTTTATTTAATTTATTTTAATTTAATTTATTTTATTTTGTTGTATTTATTTAATTTAATTCTGTTTTTTATATCATTTAATTTAATCTAACTTTATTAAATTTTTTATTTAATTTAATCTCTTCTGTTTTAATTACATTGATGCGCTGATTTTTTTTAAATTTTATTTAGGTTTGTTTAGTTAATTTTGTTTAATTTAATAAAGTTCGTTCAATTTATTTTATTTTAATCGAATTCAATTTAGTTTATAAAAATATATATATTTGAATTTGTTCATTTGAATTTTTTATTTAATCGTGCTATTGTGATTATTTATTTTTTATATTTATTTAAAGTTATTTTCATTCTTCAATTTAATTGAATTTAGTTTAATTAAATTTATTTGAATGTTGTCCATTAATGAATTTAATTTATTATTTTTACTTTATTTTTTTCATTTTACTTTTTCAATGTAATTTAATTTTATTAACTTCATTACGTTTTGCTTTATTTGTTTCGGTGTCAGTACATGTTCTTATTTTTTCTTATTGTTTCTTTTATAATTTTTCCTTGGACTACCGAGTGAAACGAAGAGCAAGACGAAGCACAAGGAAACGAAACAACGATAAATCGAAGTATTTGAAATGCACGTTGCAGGCTTCGTTGGCGTCGGTTCGTCAACGGCGACGACGACGGCGACGTGGCGGCAGCGGCAGGGACGAAGGCGACGGAAGCACTTAAGCGAGCCGACGGAGCCGCGGCCGGGCGCAGCGAGTGCGGCGCGCATGCGCAAACATCGCACGAGCGACCGACTCATCGCTGCCAGGCACAACCACAACAACAACAACGGCCACTTCCCCAACAACACCAGGAACAACAACACACGCCTCTCCCACATCCCCGACACCGACTCGTCCCATGCAAACCCAGCCAAATCGATTTCCAACTTTTATTCACTCAATAATTTATAAATAATTTATGTAAAAAAGATGCACGCTGTAGAAAAGACTTTCAAATTACAACTACAACCACGGCTAAGGCTGAGCGGGTGAGTCACGGCAGGTCCGGCGCCAGGCTCCCGGGCAGAGGCCTCTAAATGCTCTGGACGTACTGCCGCCGGTAGACGACGCCGGGCCTCGCGTTCTGCCGCTTGCGCTTCAGGGCCTGGGCCTGGGCTTCGGCCTGGGCCTCGGCCACCGCCTGGGCCACGGCCTCGACTTGGGCCTGGGCCTGGGCCTGACTCTGTGCCTGGTTCTGGGCCTGAGTTGGAGCCTGTTTCTGGGCCTCCTCCTGCGCCTGGACCGAGGGTGCTGCGAACACCTCCTTGTTCAACTCCTTGGCCGCCTTGGCCAGGCTCATCATGCTGGCGAAGGTGTTCTTCGTCTCCAGGCCCATGTGGGGCGTCTGGTTCTGCAACTCGGCCTTCGTTTTCGGCCTCGCTATCGCCGTCGGCTTGGTCGGCTTCGGGGCCGGGGCCGGCAGCTCCTCGACCACCGCGGGCTGCTCCCGCGAGGCGCCCACAATCGGCTCGTCGACCTGTGGCACCAGCGACGACCCAACCGTCGGCTCGGGCGGCTCCGAGACCGGCGTCAGGGCGGCCGCCGACTGGGCCGAGTCGGCGGGGGTCGATGACGAGGTCGCGGCTTCCTCGGCGGATGCAGGCGTCGCCGTCTCCTCGCTGTCCGTGCTGTCGACCTCCCCGGAGTCGCCGCCGCCGGCCGCGGTTTGCGCCTTCGTCTCCTCCGACTCGAGGGACTCGCCGCCCGAGCTGGTGTCCGTGGCGAGCTTCGGCGGCGCCTTCCCGGCCTTGGGGCGCTGCTCGTCGCTGCCACCGACGGTCGCCTCTCGACTCTCTGCCGCTGGGGAGCTGCGGGCTGGCGGAGCCCCCGGCGGCAGCAGGTGCGGCAGGTGGAAGTAGGCGTAGGGGTTGGGGGAGCCGAGGTGGGCGAGGCCCAGGTTCGCGAAGAGGTTCGTCGGCGGCACGCCTTGGAAGAGCCCGGGACTCGGGTACGACGACCTGGAGTCGCCGCCCAGGCTGGAGAAGACGCCGGGCAGGAGGCTGGGGAAGGGCGTCGTTTGCTGGCCGTAGCAGGGCACGGCGATGAAGACCGGCTGGAAGCCGAGGTCCGGCCGAGGGCACGAGGCGCACGCCATCGGCTGCTGCTGCTGCTTCAGGACGTCGGGAGTTGCACAAGAGGTCCTGGCATGGGGAGGGGGCAGAGAAGGAGCCGACGGCGGCCGGTACTGCGTGGGTGGCGCCTGCATTTGATGCGAGGATCCTCGCAGGGCCTCCGTCGTCGGGCACTTGGCCGAGGCGCCGCCGCCTCCAGCTCCTTGCGGGATCGGGGCCGGACGTGGCGGGGGCGACGGCGACGGCGACGGCGACGGAGGCAGGAAGACGTCCTGCTGGGAGCCGTAGAACGTGCGCATGACGGGGTCGTCCAGGTACTCGGCCGGCAGCGAGCGCGGCTGGCTCCAGGCCCAGCTCTGCGGGTCCAGCGCGGCCAGGAGGCGCTCCTGGGCCAGCTGATCGGACGAGGGGAGGTGGAAGAAGGGCTCGCGATAGGCGTCCGGGTCCATCGATGGAGCACGGTAGGGGCTGGAGGCGGCGACGAGGGGCCGTCGAAGGGCCTGGTGGTGGCTCAGGTGGACGGGCGACAGGCCGAACCTTTCACTGGTGTCGAGCTGGCGATCGAAGGCCCTTCCGTAGCCGTTTCCGAAGCCTTGGCCGCTGCCGTAGCCCTGACCGTAGCTCGCCGAGGACGGCCTCACATGAGCTGGTAGCGGTCGCGCAGCTGCTGGAGCCAGAGTCGCTGCCGCTGGCGGCGCCACAGCGTGTTTTGGCGCAGCTGGTGGCGCATCAGCTGGACGCGCAGCAGGAACTGCTCCGCCAAAAGCCGCTGGCGCAGCACCTGCAGACGCAGTGGGTGCAGCAAAGGGTGGCTGAGCACCGGGTCCACCTCCTGCGACGTTCGGTTGGCCGGCTGCAGCGGGGCCAGTGGACGCCATTCCACTCGCGTGGGAGCCACCTGCAAACGATCCGCCGCCATATGATCCCCCTGCACCATGGGACCCACTTGCATATGATCCACCTGCATACGATCCACCTGCGTGGGATCCACCGGCGTAGGCAGCCGGACTCTGGTAGGCTGCCGAGGCCTCGAGGGCGCCGCCGGTGCCTCCCGCTCCTGGTCGTCCGTATCCGTATCCGTATCCGGTCGCGGCGGCGGACGGGGGCGTGGCTGGTTGCGCTTCCGCTGCACTGCCGTAGGCGGCGCCCGGACCCGGCCGCGGCCTCGGTCGCGGGAAGTTTGTCTGAACAGCGGCAGCTGCAGAGGCGGCAGAGGCAGCAGAAGCGGCGGGGGCAGCCCCAGAAGCGGCCGATGGTGGTCGGAAACCAGCAGCAGGCTGCGGGGCCGGCGCCGACTCATGGGGCCGGTCGTAGCCGAGGTGCTGCTCCTGGGCTCCGGATCCTGGGTTCTGGTAGGCCTGAAAGGTCGACGTGGGCTTCGGAAAAAACTGCTGCTGGTGGGGGTCGGACTGGGGCTCACCGTAGTTGTTGCCGTGGCCGTAGTTGTTGCTGTTGCCGTGGCTGCTGCTGCCACCGACTCCGGGCTGCGGCGTCGTCTGGCGAAACCCCGCGTAACCCGGGCTGGGCGCCGCCGAGGCGGAGTTTGAGTAGTGGAGTCCGGCCGAGGGACTCGGGGGCTCGAAGGCCTCACCGCCGCTGGACTGAGGGTAGAACTGGGGGCTGTAGGAGGGCGCCTGGCCTGGGGAGCTGCCAGCGTCGTCGCCGTAGCTGGGCGTCGCCGTCGCCGTCGGCGTCCCCGGAGACTTCGACATCGTCGGTGCGGGCGGCTGCTGGTACTGGGGCGACTCCTGGGGGGGCTGGTGGGCGGCGGCCTCGGGCGGGCCGAAGAGCTGGGGCCGCTTGGCGAACGCGGGCGCGAAGTCGCTGCCCTTGCACATGTAGTAGGGCTCCTCCTGGGGCCCGCTGGGCTTGATCTCGACGCAGATGGTGGTCATCGAGCGCTTCGGACGGCGCGTCGCCTGCGCCGTGGGGTCGACCTCGAGGCCGGGGTCGAACTCGAGGGCGCTGCCGGCCACCAGGAGACCCGCGAGGACGACGAGGCCTGACTTGAACATACTTTTTTGTCCTTCTTTCTGTTGTGAACTCGGTGCAGAATCCGCTGGAATTTCTTAGAGAGAACTTGGGCTGCTTCGCTCCGATCAACTGACGTCCAGGGTGCCCGAATTCGCGGCTTTTATAGTGGACAATCCACTGGTGCCTCCCTCGTGGGTGGGTGTCGTCAACGCCGCGCTGGACTTCCGGGAATCTGCGAACGAGAATCCAACACCGAGCGTCCAAAACTTACTCCCGATTTCCCAACGATCCGGTGCCGATCGATCCGGGCTTCGATTTAAAATCGGAAATTCGACCAGTCCACCAAGTGCAACTGGGATGACGACCGAACACGGAGCAGACACGGCGGGCTGGTGGCGACGCCGAACTCTTCCATCGGAAATCGGAAAGCGGAATAAGTCCGGGGATCCGTTTGGAAATCGAGCGACGATCGACGGCCGCCTCGGCCCTCGGGATTGCGCAGTGTCCAGTTACAGAGGCGGGGACAGAGCCAGGGCCCGAGCCGGTTGGATCGATCGGCGGGTCGGTCAATTGGCCGATGTCAGCGAAACCGATTTCGCGAACTCGCTGGGCCAACGACCGTCGAGGGCCCCGTGTCGGGCTTCGGCAGCACAAGTTCGGAAATCGCTTCGGTGGCGCTTTCCGCGAGGCGTGTGGAGCGAATCCGACACGACTCGGCCCACTTCGGCTCGCCCCGATCCGTCTCGTCCCACTCCGATCCGTCCCACAACAACTCGTCACAATCGTACTCGTCGCGCCCGATATCCCGATCCGTCTGGTCCGAATCCGACTCGCCCCACTTTGACTCGTCCCACCACGACTCGCCCAAATCCGACTCGTCCCGACCCGATCCGATCCGATTGCAGACCCTTTGATTGAGATTTGACGGACGGCAAGCGGCGGTGAAGCCTTTTGAAATTGGGTCAAATGACGGTTGGCGGATCCCATTTCAAAACACCGCCCGAAGATCGACCGGGTCTGAATGGGAACCAAATGGGACCCGAAACGAACCTCTTCAAATGTTGCAATCATCATTCGCCGTTAATGAAATGGAAACAAACACCGAATCAGGGCGAGTGCGAGGTAGAGAGAGAGGGAGAGAGAGGGAGATGGGGCGAGTGAGTGACCTGTATGCAAACAATGTTTTACAAGTTCCATTAAGTGCAAACGTCGCTTATCGCCGGCAATAGTAAGCAATTGACAACACTGTTTCTCTCTGGCTCTTGAGAATAACCGATTACCCGATAGCAAAATGTAAAAATACTTTTTAAAAATACATTTCAAAAACACAACATACAAAAACACATTTGGAAACCAGGTTTTGCAAACACATTTGAGAACCCATTTGAAAAACACATTTCAGAAATACATTTGAAAAAACGCATTTCAAAAGCGCATTTGAAAAACACATTGAAGAAACCTTGACACGGATCCGTTCCAGATCCTGCTCCGCAGTGACGTTGGCCAGGAGTCCGTCCGGAGGGCTGCGAGCGCGACTTCCAGGGGGTTCCAGGGTCCCTCCACCCCCCATCACCCCCATCCGCGCCACTCGACGGCGACTTGGGCCATAAATCGGAACCGTTTCAGCGTCTAATTAAAATAAGTGCCAGAACTCATTACGAATTAGCGCCCGTGGAGCGCTTCCAACACCCGCCCCTCGGACGCCCCCCGCTGAGACCGTTGCATAATACCGACGGCCACAACAACAGGAATAACGAAAACAACTGCTCGCTGGGCGTGCCACACGTACACACACACACACACACACACACACACATTGCAGGCATGTGGCAGCCGACGATCGTCGGAGTCGTCGTCGTCGTCGTTGTCGTCATCGTCTTGGCTGCGGAAAACTCATATTCAGATTAGAAGCCGTCGACGGTCGTAGAAAGGGAGAGAGAGAGGGAGAGAGAGAGAGACGAAGTGAGAAAACTGAAAGAACCGGGAGAGGGACGAAGAGAAAACCGAAGAAACGCGAGGAACCGACAGAGAGAGGGACGAAGTGAGAAAACGAAGAAACGACCGAGGGAGGGCGGAAGTGCGGAAACCGAGAAACGCGGAGAAACAACACGGAGGAAACGGGGGAGAAAAACAATGAAACTGATAAGCGACTCATTGCCTGACGACGACGGCCGACCGACCGACCGACCGGCTGCCTGTCGCCCCCTCCCGAGGCTGGATGACAGTTAGCCGACTAATCAGTAGCCGAGTCGGGTCGAGTCGGGTGCGACTGTGTGTTGCAGCCGAGCGAGCGCACGCACGCAAGGGCCGATGAATTGCCATCGTCAACATTGACCGGCGCAACGGTGTTTGTCCAGCTGTCTCGCCCCGTCTCTTTCCCTCCCCACCGCTCGGTTCCCTTTCGATCGCCTGTCCGCCGTCCGTCCGTCCGTCGTGGACCCTTCGGCAAGAACGACCTTCCCGAGCCCTTCTCGCTGACCGACCGTTCGCCGACAACTGACAACACATGTGGGTTTATTTGTTTGGGTGTGTGCGTGTGCGTGTGTGTGTTCGGCAACCCGAGCGCCGCCGGCAGCGGGAGCCGATAGTTTATTTATTTATATTCCAATGTCGATCATGTCCGTCGTGGATGGTTGGATGGTTGGCGAGTTATCATTTCATTGCCAGCGAGTGGATTATAAATGAATTCGACTAATTTCAAGGAGTGACTAATGTAATCCTACTCCATGAGTCACGCTTCCGTCCTAAAAATGTGTGTGTGTGTGTGTGTGTGTGTGTGTGTGACGTGCAAATGTGTTTATATCAATTGTCAGCCTTGTCTTCCGTCGTTTTCTAAACAGGCCTGATTACGATTAATTGGGGACTTCGGATGAACAGCTTTTGTAATTTGGCGAACATGGATCATGTCGGGATGATAGAGAGCTACAAGCTTTTCCCCTCCCTCCGCCCAGTAACACGGAGCCGATTATCAAACCGTGAGTGGTAGATATGTGTGTGTGTGTGCGTGGCCTCGGGTTCGCCGATAACTCCAGCCGGTAGCCGAATGCCGGGCGACGTCAGCAAACCCAATCTCCACGACCCAGGAGCCGAAGAGACGGCGGCGAAGACAGAGGAGGCGCCGAAGACGAGGGCGAAGTTCGCGCCATCGGGAATTTCCCCACAGAATTTCCTCTCGCCGTCGACGTCGCCGTCGCATTTGAATTTGAATCTCTAACGGTCCACGAACCAAACGAACCACAAACAACAAACGGCGGGAGGGAAACAAAAACGATGCTTTATCGATCGACGGCTCGTTTATGAAGAAAGAGCCGGAGTACTGTACAAAGAAACTCGAAAAACTCGTCGCACACGCGCACGCAACGCCTGAGACACAAAGAGACACAAGAATTAACAAAAGAGAGAGGCCGACGACAGGGATGGAGAGAGGGTGAGCGGGGGGAGGGCACCAGCTGTCGCCAAAGACCACTCCAGAGCAGTCCGTCTGGCGGCCACGACCACGGAGCCGCGGATCTGGATCTGGATCTGTAAATGGCTCCGGTGGCGAGTTCGCGGATTACAGGTTTCAGGCGGAAAGCGGCCGCCAACGTTCTCCGGCGCCCCAACAACAATTATAACGAACGTTTCACAGTTGCTTTTCCCCATCCGCTCCCCGCCTCCCTCTCCCCTTCGCCCCTCAACATCATCCATCGTCGCTCTTGCGGAATCGCTAATTTCTTAATTGTTTGTTTTTTATTATTCTGTGATTATGAAAATATGCTTTTCTCCACTTTTTTGTTTGTCGAGAGGTCTGTTCGTGTCCATCTATTTCGGATTCGTCGGTCGGCCCACTGTTGCCACCTTTTCGGGCCGCACGCTCGACACTCTGAACTCGTCATGGAAACGCACACGTTGGCATCGCGGGCCGCCCACGTGATGCAACGAAGTTGGCGGCTTGACTAAGCGACTATGCAGAAGATCATGCAGAAGACATGCAGAGGCCAGGAGAAGACCATGCAGCGGTCCAAGTAGAGGGGAGATTTGGAAAAAGTTCTCTCCGGGTCGACCGGGTGGCAACGCCGGCCGCCGGCTATTAATACTTAATCTAAGAATAGAACATGATCGTACTTAACGAAAATGTTTGCCACACATCTGCGAAAATTCACCACTCTTGCTGTTGCGTCCTCGTCGACCTCTCTCGGAGACCCTCGAAATAATTTCATAATCCATGTTTTTCGCCACTTCAGTATCCGAAGTTTTTTCTCTGTCTTCCCCCCGCTCGCCCGCTTGGACAAACGTCGACGAGCCACGACGATAGCGACATCATGGGAAACAATAAATTCCTCGGAAATACATTCGACGAAATCGCCTCGTAAATTCTAGAGACATTTAAATTTGCCACTGTGCCCAGTCCAATGTATACATATTAATGTATACATCATATATCGCTCAGCACAACAATAACAATAAGAGAAAACAAGAATGCTTTGCCTTCGTTGATACCATTGATAAGAGGAGACCGACCGACCGGCACGCTGAGGAATGGAAAAATATTGATAAAAACACTTGTGCAGCCGGGCTCGATAACGAGAGATAACGAGAGGAGCAGGAGGAGGAGGCGGAGGCAGAGGCCTCTGCAGTGAATGGGTCGCCCTCGCAGCACCGATTTTTCCCACACCAGATGCTTTACGCCGAAGAACCGCCGGCTCGAGGACGGCCGAGGAGTCGCCGAAACGCCATAATTTGACGTTCGTCATTTGACAGACGATAAAACATGACAATAAAATGTCACCAAATGTCATGTCGACAACTCCGTCCATCATCATCGGGTTTCGATTTGTTCGATCGAGGGGCGCCGCCCTTTCCTTTCGAAGATACTGCCAAAGTCGTCGTCGGCGATAAGTGGGTGAAAAGGTTGCCGAGATCACAGCTCATGTTTCGGGGTGAGGTCGTTGACTTTTCGGCCAGTTGGCAGCTCCCATCTGGACGAAAGGACAGTGGCGCCAAGGGAGCTCCATCCAAGTGACAGGAACAACGGCGACAGCGGCTTCCACTCTGGTGGTTGAAAAGAAGTAGAGAGTTCTCTATTGTTTTTTTGTATTTTTATTTAAGTTTTCCTTTTAATCAATATTATTAAGGTATTATATCGTTTTATATTATTATATATTTATATTATGCATTTTATTGGTATTACTTCGTTTTCCTTTGTATCAAATAAAAAAAGAACATAAAAAGCATTACGTTACGGTACGTTTCAAGTAGTTTAAGAGATATTTTAGCAAAAAGTTGACACAACACAAATGATTCTCATATTAAATATATGTTTTTGTTTGTTTGTTTTCTTGTATTTTTATTTTACTCTCATCATTATCATTATTAGTTTTACTTTTCTCTTTTATTTTATTTTTACTTTATGTTCGATACACTTTACTCTCTACGTGCTCGTAGATTGGTTTTCTTAAGAGCTTATGTATAAAAAGTTGTTGTTGTTGTTGTTGTTGTTGTTGTAGATGATGTTCTTGTTGTTTTTCTGTTGCATCTGTTTCTGTTACGGTTCTGTTCTGTTCTTCGTGTTGTTGTTGCTGGGTGTTGGTGTTCAATGGTGGAGTGGTTTGTTGGTGTTTCAAAACCGATGTAGAATGAATAATATAATATGTATCTGTTTTATTGCTGGTATCTTTCGTTCCAGCCGTCGGCCTGTCCTGCGTTTACTTTAATTTCTTGCTCAAAGTGAGCGATTCCTCTAGACAATTGTTGACATTCACATTCGCAATAAGAAAAAGTATGATTCATAAATTTGAAAAATGTTCTCTTGTTGTAGGTTTTGCTTCTTTTTTTTTTTTTTTTGTATTTTTGTAGATGATTTTATTTTGTATTTTTTTATGAAATTATTCCAAAATAGTTGTAGCAGATATTATACTTTTTTAGATTTTATTATTAATATTATATAATTACTTTTATCATTATGTATTTATTTTATTTTCTAGTACCCGCAAGTAATCAGATAATCTCCAAGTTTTTCTACAACGGATGCGGCCTGTTGGGGCTGAACGGGATCTTCGTAGATGGAAACGATCACGGCTGAAATGGAGCAAACAAAACACGAGGCAAGTTAGTGAAAAGTTGGAAAATATGAAAATTCAAAACGCGCCAAATTATGCACGTTCATATATTGGAAGAACCTTTCTATATATTCATATATATGGAGACAACGATCGACCACCAACCTTCAAACGACCGACGAAAACGGGCAGCAACCAGTGCAATGAGAATCAATTAAAAATAGAAATGAAATTAAAAACGACGACTCCCAAATGACAGCGCGAACGCGATCAGCAACGTAAAAGGTCAGCCAGCGGCAGCTTCGAATAAATTTATTGCAATTCCAAAAACATATATTTCAGCTGTTTGTTTTCTTAAATTATAAATAACTATGTTGCTTGTGCATGATCGGGACGGAACGGTCGGACGATCGCCAGCATCACCTGCTGCCGCATCGCACTCGGCGCCTGGCCCGGTTTGGCTTCTGACAGGCCAAGGAGAGAAAAAAAAATCAACACCAGCCGCGCCGAAATAAAATAGAAAATCATCGAGAACGCGATGATGAAGATCGAACTCATATTCAATGACCCAAAACAATAATTCCCACCTCCTTTGTTGGTTGTGACTCCGCGCGCCATGCTCGATGCCGATGGATTTTCCAACACGCACTCCCCAAAATTCCAAATTCAACATCGAACCCCATCTCCATCTTCAGCATCCACTTCACGCGACCCCATAGTTAGTCAGTCAGGCCCCGAAATACCTCGCACGGTCCCCCGAGGCGCACCACGTTCGAGGCAGCGGCAGCGGCGGCGGGGAGCGAGAGCAAGAGGAAAATCTATAATTACCGAGATCTTACGACAAGTTCTCGGCTCGGACCAACTTGAACTTGAAAACGGTCCACACACAGGCCATGGCGCGATGGAGCGAGGGAAGGGGCGGGGAGACGTCGAGACGTGGACCCAACTGGAGCCAGCCGGCTGACGACGGACTGGCCAACGCACACCACGCAGAAGGTGCCAGGCAAGGCGAAGAGTTCGTCGTTGGTCGCTCGACGTCCGTCGTTCGGTGCACCAACTGCACGCGAAGAGACTGCGACGACGGCTGCGGCTGCGGCTGCGGCGGCTGTACGAAAATGATCGAAATCCCCCAGGGCGGGTCAACAAACTCCGCGTTGACGACTATGCTAATGAGAGGAGCGCGCTGGCCAGTCAGCCAACAGCCAACAGCCAGCGACGACCAGCCCAGATGAGATCGCCGTGAGAGGGAGACAAACCGATAGAAGAAAAGACAGATGGACAGACGGACGGACAGACGGACGGACGGCTCGTTCTGCTGGAAAACAACAAAAAACAACGACGAGAGGCGAGCAAAACGCAATCGCATGTGGGCAGGCCGGGAACCCGCAAAAGCTAAGCGAGAGAATGTGCCAGAGAAGAGGAGGAGGGGAGAAAAGGGGAGGCTGGCTTAGCCGACAGTCGTCGTCATCGATGTCGGCAGGCAGGCGGCAACAGAGTTCCGTCATTGACTCACAAAAAAGAAGAAAAAATTCGAAGAAAAAACACAATTAATTGAAAAAAAAACCGTAACGCGAGAAAATCGTCAGCCCAAGCGCCATTGCGTCGTCGTCGTCGTCAGGCGCGCCACACGCCGGCCACAATCCGGTTAGTGCTGCTATAGTTAGTTGTAAATCTATCTATCTAACTATCTGTCCATCTGTATGTATTTGTCTGCCCATACATCTAGCTGTCTATCTGTCTGCCTAACCATCTACAAGCTGGTTGCCGTGGACGTGTGGACATGGGCTGGATGCTGTGGCGGATCAAGTGCTGTGTTTGCTGTTGGGTTTGCTCGTATTGGTTTTGGTTTTGTTCGATTTAGTTTTCTGTCTTTGGTTTTAGTGGCGTCCGCTTTATTTGTTTTTTGTTTTTGTATTGGTTGAGGTTTTGTTTTTGTTGCTTTGTTTGTTATTCTCATGTGCGTTGCTTTTGTGGCAGACAACAATTCAATGTTAATTGCGGTCGGCTTCGATGGAGACCGCGAAGAAAGTAGGCGCAAAATGGGAAGCGGAGAAGGAAATCGCATTGCATGATTTTTCGAAACCATCAGCGGCACACGACGTCGACGAGACGACGCCGTCTTTTTCATCGTCGTGCAGAAAAATAATTGAAGAAACGAGGAGACACGAGAAAAAATTCCGCCATGAGATGACAAACGAAATGGTCGGTGGAGGAGGAGCGTGAGCTGAGCCAAGCCAAGCCGAGCCAATGTGGGTCAACGAGTGAACGCGAATATTTTGGAAATCCGACGGCAGTGGGACGACAAAGGGAAATAAACGTATCGCGCTGTGGCGGCGATGACGACTACGGATGTGACTCCGGCTCCGCCCCAGTCTCTGACTCTGGAATCCCCCACTTGTCGGGCTCGGGCGGCGGTCGACGGCCGTCGGGTTTTGGAACTTTTCCTCCGGCAGAGCCTCGGGTTGAGGCACGCAACAACGGGCAGCAACAGGCGGCGAGATGGAGGCGATGCCGGTTGCCAAGGCGACCGTCGCTCGTTGGCAGTCTGGACTCGGGTGCTCGATTGCAATCGGGGCCGAACGAACGACGCAGTCGCCGTCTCCGTCGTCATCACCGCTGCTCCGCTCTGCTTTGGTCTGGTCTGCCTCGTGCCGACGTCCACCACGTTTCCCAACGACTGCGGTTCGGTTCTACGCTTCATGGCAATAACCTTGAAGTACGTCTGTCCCTCCGTCTCTCTGTCGGCCTGCCGGTCTCCCTGAGTACGAGTGTCTGAGACGTGGAGAAGCTATTTTCATTCGGTGCACGCCTTCGGTTGCTGCGCCCGCTCTGCCTCCCTCCTGGCGCTGCGCCTTCCAGACGTAATGGCATGACCAAGATTTGTGTGTTTTCTCTATTTTTTGCCATATTTCTCACCGCCCCATTTGTCTTTCCTCCCGGCTTCTAATTCAGACATTACACACTGTGGGGCGGCTGGCGCTACGTCGACCCATCTCTCGCCACAGCCTTGCCACGGCCCGGCACAATGTGTGGCAACAATTATGGTTGTAATGACAAAGGCTGGGGTGAAGCCCCGATGTCCCGATTCCCCGCATCGGGGACCGGTCGAATCGGGGTCTGAAGACTAGGTTGGTGGCTCGACGCAGCGGCTGCAATTAAGTGAAATTAATGGGGAGTGCAATGGTGTTAACACCTTCCCGTCGCCTGCTATCGAACGGGAGTAAATGGCGAATGAACGCCGTCATTTGTTTGTTTCTTTCTTCCTTTGTTTGTTTGTTCATCATCATTCTTCTTCGTTAATCGACAACAGAAAAAACCCCACATAGCGCTTATCGTGGAGTTTATTTTTAACATCGTAAGTAACAAGTTATGAGTTCGGAAACTCTTTCTAGACGCGCGGGAGGGTGAGGACTTGAGTGTTATCGAGTGCAGGATTGAATTGGCGATAATTTAACAAAGTCGAGACATAACCGAAACGGGACGAACGGAACCGAACCGAACCAAACTAAAAGAAAACGAAAAGAACCGATCTGAGGCGAATAATCTGAACTGAGCCGATCTGAGACGAACAGATCTGAGTCGAACGAGAGGAGCAGAAACGGTAAATGCCGATGTCAACAACGAACGCTCAAAATAACCATAACCAAGATAACCAGAGTGCAATGAGGTCGTCGGTTGGTTGGTTGGAAAATCGATATCGCGTTCCAATATTTCTATTAAATGCAATTATTCGTATTCGTACTCACCCTGTGTTGTCTTCATGCAGTGCACACCGCTGCGTCCCAGCTTGGCGCGCACGACGCGATCTGTGCCGGACAGATAGATGTACCTTTGGCCGGCTAATGTAACACCGTTGCTGGTGAGGAGGTCCTGCTGGTCGAAACCGGAAATCAGCTTCGAAAGTTCTTCTTTTGTTACCTGAAAAGGAGGACACGGATTGTGTTAAAGGTGGGGTTCCAAATCTCGTAAAAACAAAAATAGAAAATAAAAAGCTCCAAAGTAAATATTGTATTAAGTAATAAAACGAGGCGAGGAGCGGAGAAGAGGCGACTAGAATAGACAACAATATATGCAGCAATCATTAGCCATAAAATGTGATAACAACGAAATACGTCGTGGAGTCACGCACGCACACACGCACACACACACCACTCACGCACACATCGCCGACGACAACGCAGCAAAGCAGGAAGCGACATTAGTCACATTTGCAACCGAAACACCACCAATTTCGGGACCTCCCCACCTCAACACCGCCATCTTCTCGCGCCCCTTTTTCCTCCTCCCCCTGCCTCGCTTGTCACCACCACCTCTTCCTCGGCGAAGAACATTCGCGTTGATGGGCCCGAGGAGGCCGACTACACAAGGACGACCACGACGAAGACACACCCCGACCGGGTCTTCGACAACCCACCATCGTCATCATCCACTGGCACCGTTTTCAAAACATAGGCGGCGACTTCAACGGGGGCAGAGGCAGCGGCGTCATCTGGGGATTATTAATCGAATGAGGAACAACAACGACGCACCACTCCTTCGGCTGTGGCCAGACGGCTGTGACCAAAGGACACACGCACGCACACACACAATCACGCTGACGCAGCGGGCAAGGCTCCCTCCCAGTGGCACGTGCTGCAGCGGCATCGACCACCACTGCCCGGCCAGCAACCCACACACCCACCCGGTCGGGTCGCTGTTGCCATGTCGCCGCACGAGAAAGAGAGGAGTGAGAGCAGGAGCGGCCGGCCAGGCGAGAAACGGGAGGGTGGGAACAGCAGCAGAGAGGGTGGTAGCAGGAGCAGTTCAATCTCATGGGCGGCATTGAACATCATTTCTAGTTTTGGAAAATTGGAAGTTTCAAATTATGTTCACCATATCTCGCTTCTCTTTCCATCATCGTCATCAGCAAACTCAACGGGATTGCCAACGAGACGCTCGCTCGACACGAGACAAAAGGAGAGCCAATTTCGTAGCTCGTACTTCCTGTTTGTCATGTGCTTATCCTTGTCCATTCAATTTCGTCGAGAATTTTATCCAGCCTTAATTTGGCCGTTGAGTGCTTTCCAACCTCGAACTTTCGCATGCGCGCTCTTTTGGCCGTTTCGCTCAATTCGGGCCGGTTTCTCGCGTTCTCCCACATTCTCACTCTCTCTCACTACCGGTCTAGCCTGTCTCTCGCCGACATTCGAGCACTAACAATAGTAGTAGAAATGTTTGCAATGGAGCAACGAAATTTGAAGGGTCGACTGGTTTTGGTGGATCGCAGATTTTCTTCGATAATTTAAAAGAAACATAATAATGAAAATAATAATCGCAAGAGTACTGATCAAAATTAATTTAGTGTGGGAGTAAGACGAAAACGTATTACAACACTGTGACGTTGGCGATTATGCTTCCGCCCTTTCCGGCCAGCTACTACTGTTGCTACCACTTCTCGCTCGCTCGTTCATTTCCACTCTTCTGCAACGGAGACCGGTGGCAGCCATTTTGATATTCCGAGTACGCAGCAACGCAAGGCGGCGAGCGTCGAGATGGTTTCTACTCATTGCCAACCATTCCATCCATTCTTTGTATACAATACAAAGTGGATAAAAGCGAAAGAAGTAGAAGACGACGGTAGATGAGAGCAAGAAGAATTTACCGAGAGAGAGAAAGAGAGTAAACGCGAATTTGGGGATGAAGGAAAAGATATCAATTCATGTGTGTATGCGTTGCTCAACTGAGAAATTCGCAATCGTCTTTTGAAAGAGAGAAAGAGAACGAAGGTTGTGTATGTATGCAAAAGATCTGCATGTGTTGGTCCGGCAAAAGTCGTTGCAAAACCAATTCGCGACGAATTTAAATGAAGAAATGTGCAAAGTGAACAGAAATTAATGTTCGACTGCTGCAGAGAAAACAGAATTTAAGTACGTTGAAAACTAATTTTAAAATGCAAAACATAACTACAAGAAAATTATTGATAAAATTAAGCAACACTTGAGTAATAAATATGATGAATCATTACATTCGGCTGTATGAAAGAGACAGACGTCTTTGTGACAACTCCATGAGAACAACGGGGCGCAGAGAGAAGAGCAAAATTATATGAAATGAAAGCGACACTCGAAATTGAGGAGCCCGACTCGAATCGCTGAGAAAGCAACCAGCTCAAAGATGTCGACTCATAGAAATTTTGGTTGAAATCTCTAGATAAAAGCAACAACAACGACTATGGATGGCAATCCAAGCGAAAGGCCACACGTCAGAGCTGTGGGTGGTGCTGGGGATCGCTCGAGAGCTGCGCGGTAGGCTGTGGAATGAGGAGATGCAACTGCGACGATGGAACTAAATTTCAATGCGGCGTTTATTGAACTCTCAGCCGCACATTCTCCTCTTTTTCAAAATTCCAATTCCCATGCGTCGGTAAACTTCGTCCGTCCTAATCCACAGCTTAAGAGAGAAAATCTTTAGCCTTGAAATACTCGAATGTACGTCGTACTGGTAGAAGGGATCCAGCTGAGCCCTGAGAATCAAACGATTCTACCATCAAACGATTTATATTCTGCTTTGATTGTTGAAAAATACAGTTAAATCGAATATAAAGGTTAAATCCACTCAGGATATTTCGATATTGGAAACAGATCGAAAAAAGAAAGATAAATGTCTTCTGCTGGGATCATTTACTAACCTACTTGATCGGAACAAGCATTGCAAGAGCAAAATAAACTTGAAACGAAAAGAAAAAAAAACACGCACATATGTTTAAAATGTGTTTTCCAGCCGGCGAGGGATGCGTCGAGGCAACCACGCTGCTCACAGGAAATACCCAAGACAGGCAACCGGGCACAGTCAGTCAGCAGGGTGTGCCGGCTGGGAACATATACGTGTATCCCGCACAACTGTCACCTTGAGTCACGGATTTGTGCGCTTCGGCGAAGGAGCAGCCTTGCGTGTTGGAGGTTATGCCAAAAACCTTCGCTTCATATTCAAGTTCAATTGGCAGTTTCGAATGTCTGATCTGCTGTTTCCAGGTCCACAGAGCGGTTGATTCATCCTCGCACGTTCGTCCATTCATTCAGTCGAGTCAGTCAAGAGCTTGGTTCGGTTCATTCGTTCCTTCGTCTGCTCGATCCTTTTTGCACTCGCCGGCAAATCGAACGAAATACATACACCGACGAGCGATGAGAGCAAGAACGAGCCAACGGACCAACAATACCCGACCGGCCGGTCGACGTCCGTCCGTTTGCCCGGCGGTTGGTCGGTCGGTTTGCGTCCGTCCTTCTGTCCGTCCATCCATCCGACCGCCAAGAGAACGAGTAGAGAGAGCGAGTCAGCGACCGGCATCGCGCAGAACGACGAGGCGAGCGAATGGGGCACCGAGGAGCGGACTAAAGTGGAATGGAATGGATTGGAGTAAGGGGCAGGGTGGGGTGCGATGTGACGGGATGGGATGGCATGGTGTGAGAGTGGGAAACGAAGTGGTTGGATACGGATGAATATATATAAAGTGAGTTGTGTATCTTGAACTGTCGCTGAGTTGGTCACACCCTTGAACTTGCTTGCTTTTGCTCGCTCTCTGGATACCAGCCTGCCAGCAGCCTGGGTGACGGGTTGCTGCTGCACACCAGACAGACACAAGGACGTAGACGTGGATGCAGAAGAGAAATATGGAAACGTGTTGAAAAACGAAAGAACTTGGCAAAATTATGACGACCCATCACATGTGGTCGATGCCCATCTTTCTCTCCTCTTCCCTTATCGTGGCGATGTTAATGACATCGTCTGTCTATCGTACGGTATTTTATAGTATGATATCGCGATGATTTCGAGATACTTACTTCAAAGCCCTTAGACTGGGCCCAAATGTTGCCATCGTGTCCGGCGATGCAAGCTTTGGTAACGCATTGCGAAGCCAAGAGTTGGTTATCGACATAATCTTGCCAGCTCATTGTGTAGGTTTTTTGTTGTTGTTGTTAATTTGTTAAAAGAACGTTTACGGCGGTTGCGGCGGTGGCTGCTGCTGTTGATGACGGTGAGGTGGTGGCGACGACGGCGGCGACCTTCGTTTGAACTCGGTTACAACAAAAACTTGATTTTCCAGCAACAAAGACGACGATCACAAAATGTTTTATTTTTTGCGATTTTCAACTGCAAAACGCAAGAAATAACAAATATTATTTATGGAACTAATGAAACAAATTGCTTAAAGAAATTTAACACAAATGTTTGCGATACACACGAATTTTAAAAATAGCCACAAAAAATTTCTCTCTAAAAGTTTCTCTCCAAAATCAAATCGAATTTTGAAAAACTTTTCAGTGATTTACAAATTTTCCTCTGATATATATTTTTTTTTCCCCTATCGAAACAAACCAACGCATTTACACAAGTCCAAAAAAAAAAAAAAGAGAATAAAAAAAAATATTTCCAATGTACGAAAAAGCGGTACCTTCCGTCTGGGTTGCCTCGGCCTGTGGTTCACTCAACGAATACGAAACACGAATAACGATGGCGAAACGCAGAGCAACGAATTCGACTGAATCGATCTTTCCACTCAATTCCACTCATCGAGTCACACACTCGCTCTCATTCTCGCCGAAAGTGTGACTCAGCACGAACGAGTTCGCTGCTCTTCAGTCGGCGGCGAGGGTTGCCGTAGCCTGAATCAACCCTCACACAAAAGGATTGTTGCATTTACACTGCTGTTGAATATTGCAGAAATCATGCTTAGAGATATAACTTTCACATAAAATTTACTTCAGATTTTAGAAGAACAAAAAAAGAAATCGCTTTTAGAGAACAGCTGATGAATTCGAATGAAAGACATCTTAGTTATCATAGACGATTATCTCAACACAACCCAAACGGCAACCCTTGTCAATGAGTGTTTTTGTGACTATCTCTCTCTCTCTCTTTACCCACAAACGTCCATTCGCACCACTTCGTCATCGTCTCCATCGCACGCACATGCACACATATACAAACTCACCCACACACCCAAAATCGGCAAAAGCCAGGAGTGTGTGCGGGCGAGTAGCAAAATTCAAACAAAAAACCATTAAAAACCCTAAGAAATATACTTTACATTTGGGAAAAATTGAAATTTCACCTACGTTTCTCTTCCCTTTTTCGTAAGAATATCCACTCGATATTAATCCTCGAATGTTTTTCGGTCACTAATCAAGGCCAAAATTTCGAGTCTTCTAGCTCGAAAATCTTTAAAATTTTGACAAAAATGGCACACCACGGGATGGCAGAAGTTTCAACGACGACAACGACAAAGAGGCGTGAAGATCCTCAAGAAACTCACTTTTCACAAAGAACTCTCGACTGCAAATGACTGTGACTACGGCACAATTGCGGCTGCGTTTGAGTTGTTGCTGTGACTGTAAACTGAAACTTTTCTCAATGTTCGTTGAGTTTTTATTTTATTCTGCGTCCTTCACGTCGACGCCTGACTGTAGCTCTAAATCGGTTTTGTACACTCATCGCATACAGTGATGGCCAACAATTCGCTCATTGCGTTCTGTCTGTCCTCTTCCGGCGCATCCACATTTGCATTTCTGATGTAAATTGTACTGTTTAGCATTGCATATATATTCTTCTCATTCTGCACAAAAAGTTGGTCTCTATTGCCAATGTTCAGGTTGCGTTCCGAATGTGCAAACGGACATGTTCACTCTTCTAATAGATTTGTCTTCGCCACTTATTACAAACGTTACGAATTAATATAAAATATAGATACTGTTTGTTGTTATTCATTGAAATCGTATCAGGCTTCAATTATTTCGGTTTTTATTTTTGGAAATACAACCTGGACAAACAAACATATCCGAACTTCATAAAATATTCCACTGCAAATAGTGTTAAAGCCTTAGAAAAAAGCGGATTTGTATGTTTAACACTATTAACTTTATTGTCAAATTTTGCCAACATATCTGAGAAATACCCTGAAACTGAAGGGTGTTAATATATTTAATAATAAAAAATATAAGTCGTTTGCTTAATGATGTAATATTCTATAAGTTTCCTTCTATATTATAAAAATATATTTTATAATTTTTGGTTAACGCAACCCTGATTATCCGATAAATATCGTTAAAACCAGTGACACCAACATTAAAGACAAACATGACAAACTGAACGAAACTTTCGATTGGCAAATGACTCAGAATTCGGCAAGATGGAGCCTTTCGCTTGGTTTTTACAAATCAGAATCAGCACGTGTGTAAAAAGTGCCAAATTAATTTCATAAAATGTTAGTATAATTTCTAGAAATAATTTATTAAAATAACTTTAAATCAACAATCTAAAAATTCTGCGTGCGTATACATAAAATTCAAGCGAGTTTCAGTGAAGAAAAGTTATAAAATATTCGAATAAAAATTTTCCAAGTATATACGGTGGTCGGTCGCTGTTGCTCGGAAACAAAATCGTGGTGGAAGAAAATGTCGACGAGACAAGACCGACTACGGACGGACGGACCTACGAACGAGTGAGAGAACTGTGGAAGTGAATATTGATGACGACGAGGTGTTAGCGGCAATCTAGACATGGGGATGAAATTTGAACATTTTATTTTAAATAATTTATATATACATATATATATATTTTATTTATATTATTTTATTTATTTATTTTTTTTTTTTTTTGTTTTAACGAACGAAACAAATTGCGTTGTAGTGCAATACGTCACAATCAAGGTGCGAAAATTTCTCGTCTTGCCTATTGCTCTGTCGTCCTTGCTATGTTAGTTAATCATGGAAATTTTCATGTCTAAACTAATCTGGGGGAAAAAGAGAAACTCGACGTCCCCGTTCATCTGGTTCGCGGAGAACATTCTGTCCGAGTTATACTCATGCACATCAACAAAAACAGTCGCGGCAATATAAAATGAGAGAGATAGAATAAGTTTCTCCAAGTTTCGATGAAATTCTTGAGCGGTAGGAATGTCGATTCATTCGTCTGTCTGTCTGTCCAACCATTCGTACACCAAATTGACCGTCCAGCCAGCGCATTTATATTTCCGTCATCTGCCGACTTTTGTTTCTCGTCATGCCTATCTGAGCTCTTTCTTTGCTGTTTGTTGCACGTTGTGGCTTTCACAAACTTCGGCGAAAGCAAAACGCATGATTGGAATTTTATTTCAATTTTGGCGAATGGAATTTGTTCCTTATTTTAGGTTCTGCGTTAATTCATTTTCGTAGCTCTTTTTTTTTTTTCTCATTTGCTATTAACCCTATAGAGCATTCGAATGTGTGCGCTTTTTGTTATACGACTATCGAACATGCACGTCTCCGCGTAGAATATTTCGTCGTTGTCTAATCTTGTTCTTTTAATCTGAAACTTTTACCTACTGTTAGTGTCTGTGTTCCGTATTTGTGACCGACAACCTTCAGAACGGGTTGAGGGGACGGGAAGTTTTGGGCTAGTTATCAATATAATAAAAAAAAAAACTCACGGGTACGAAGAAATTTTTAGTGGGACTATTAAGAGTCGGCGTTTGCAACCCTGCTCGACTACGGTCATATCAGCGTTTCTTTCATTCTCCTCTCCTTCTTCTGTACAACGTAGAAGCCGGTCGCGACCGACTGAGTTGTTGACGTCAAGTCCGTTCTTTGTCCGAGTGGGCAAGAGATCGGATATAAGGGAGCGGATGTAGAGAATCGTCGGTATATGGTGTAAAAAAAAAGGTTCATGACATTAGGTGGAGAGAAGGAAGGACTGTTTTTCCTGCAGAAAATATGGTATTCGTTATACTCATACCTAGTAAGAAAACTCGTTACTGTAGTAGAGCATTGCAAGAGCTGATATTGTAGTAGATCTACTATGATCGTATGCATGGGTAACCTCTTGCCAACGAGAAATGAAATGGGATTCATATTAATTTTGCATTTCACTTTGAGGAGTCAAGGTGTAAACGTACCAGTCGCTAAAGCATAATTTTTGATAAATTTCTGCAGAAGTGTGGAAAGAAAATATTTGTGGTTATTGTTGTGTTAAATCGTAGATGGATCTTAGTTGATAATGTAAATAATTTGTGTAAAATTCCAGCTAATTTTATTGACGTCTCATAGACCAATTAATAATTTTCGTCGATGCACTTTCTCTTCTACTTCTAGGGATGATCGAAATGATGTAGCTAATGAAGGTCCCGCCGGTATGGATCCCGATGGTATGATCGAGTCCAGCTGGCACGAGGTGTACGATAACTTCGATGACATGAACTTGCGTGAAGAACTTTTGCGCGGTATCTATGGTTATGGTTTCGAGAAGCCCTCGGCCATTCAGCAGAGAGCTATCATTCCCTGTGTCAAGGGACGCGATGTGATCGCTCAGGCGCAGTCCGGTAAGTCGAAATACTTGGCCAAAATGGGAACAAATCTCTTGATAGTCACAGAGCATTGAAGGCAATTCGTTGAACTCTTGTTTTGTTAAATAATTGTTAACTTTCTTCAAAAGTTTCCCTCGCTGCGTTGAGTCATAGCTGCGTGATTCAAAAGTGAATACGTTGTGACTTTTTCTTGTTTTACGCTTGCGCGCCACTTTTTTTCTTTGCATCCATTATCGTCCATTGCCACCCTTCATACACTTCACCGCTTATGCTCGTCGCGTTGTCTCGCGTCGAGTTTTAATTTGCGTTTTAACTTTTTTTTACTTTATGTGTCTAACCCAAAATTCTTCAAATATTTACACCTGGGCAGTTATTTGGCCTTATTTCTGGAACATACTTCAATTAAAAGTTTCTTCAATATGTTGTCAGCCAATATTTGTTATTTATTATTTTCCTTAAAATATTATTATTTATCTTTGAATATTTTTGAATAATGCGCACTGCAAAAATCTGTCCATTAAGATTCGAATTTTTGTTTATTGTATGTCAATAAAATAAAAAAAAAAAAAAATAATAATAAGAATTTAATATTTTTAGGTACTGGAAAGACTGCTACCTTTTCGATTGCTATTTTGCAAAAAATCGATACGTCCATTCGCGATTGTCAGGCTTTGATCTTGGCACCTACTCGTGAGTTGGCCACGCAAATTCAACGCGTTGTCATGGCTCTCGGCGAGTACATGAAGGTGCATTCGCATGCCTGCATCGGTGGCACAAACGTGCGTGAGGATGCACGCAACTTGGATTCTGGTTGTCATGTTGTTGTCGGTACCCCTGGCCGTGTGTTCGACATGATCAACCGCAAGGTCTTGCGCACGCACAACATCAAACTGTTCGTCTTGGATGAAGCTGACGAAATGTTGTCGCGTGGTTTCAAGGACCAGATTCAGGATGTGTTCAAAATGCTTCCATCTGACGTCCAAGTTATTCTGTTGAGTGCAACCATGCCCCCAGATGTATTGGAAGTGAGTCGCTGCTTCATGCGTGAACCAGTTAGAATCTTGGTTAAGAAGGAGGAGTTGACACTTGAAGGTATCAAGCAGTTCTACGTGAATGTTAAGCAGGAGAACTGGAAGCTGGGTACATTGTGTGATCTGTACGACACACTTTCCATTACTCAATCGGTTATCTTCTGTAATACCCGTCGCAAGGTGAGATCCTGATCCCCTTTACTTCTACACCCGCTGGAAACATACACATAGAATATACTACATTCAATTAAATTTTGCGTTGATAGGTTGATCAATTGACTCAAGAGATGACAGCACACAACTTCACCGTCTCTGCCATGCATGGTGATATGGAACAACGTGATCGTGAGGTCATCATGAAACAATTCCGCTCGGGTTCGTCCCGTGTTTTGATCACAACCGATCTGTTGGCTCGTGGTATTGATGTTCAGCAAGTATCCCTAGTCATTAATTATGACTTGCCATCCAACAGGGAAAATTACATTCATAGGTTCGTTTTACAGACGATTGTTAACACATGCCTTTTATGTTAACTTGACTTAATCTCCTAATTTTTAGAATCGGTCGTGGTGGTCGTTTTGGTCGCAAGGGTGTTGCTATTAACTTCATTACAGAGGAGGATCGACGAATCCTTAAGGATATTGAACAATTCTATCATACAACAATTGAGGAAATGCCAGCTAATATTGCAGATCTTATTTAAACATAGAAGCAGCATCAACAGCAAAAGAACATCAGCAGCAAATATTAATTTAAAAGAAAAACCAACAACTAATTTAAAAAATTTTACTAAAATATCGGAAGAACATCCTCCAGAACATTGAAAAAGTAAATTATACATACAAACAACTACAACAACAAAAAAGGAAAAACAACATTGTTTTAGCTTTTTCTAGATCTATTGATATAAATATATATATAAATATTAATTATACTATGGTAATAAAAAGCTAACATTAAAACAAAAACAAGCAAATCCAACAAACAATTCAAGGCAACTGAACAAAAACAACACGCTATAGCAAGAAAACATTTTCCTCATAACACACAGCGCGACACAGTTCTTTTCGTTCCATTTGTTTCGTTCAGTTTATTTTAATTTACAAAAAAGAAACCATTTCGATTACCTTCCGAGTTAGACGTTTTTCTTTTTTTAACACGGCCACAATGTCACTATCACAAAAACAAGAACAACATCATGCTGAAAACCCATACACACTAGTTTGGGTCTGTGTTTGTTCACACAAACAGATTGAAACTCACATCGAGGATGGCAATAGCCTTCGTTCGATGAAATTTGTATTGTGCTTTTTATTATTAATATTGTCATTATTAAAACAAAAACCATTACAACAAAAACCTTTACTATTATTAAAAGTCCAAAAAAGAGAAGAAATTGTAACGAAAATCGTAAACAAAATGTGTGTTGCTATCTTTTGTTAGTATCGAATCTGCTATGTCATAAGCCAAAGGCTATTGGTATTTTTTTCATCATAGTGAAGGTAACTTCGACTAAAATGTGGTATCCGATTTCCTTTTTTGCCTGGAGAATTCTTTCGGAATAACAGTATTGTTAATTGGTCTATTGAAATTTGAGAAGCGGAACAGGTGTAGATAAGGATTTTGAAAAACCAACTAAAAAGGACATCCATTTGCTACCTACTTTTCTTTTCGGCCATAAACATTGGATCTTCACAGAGGGTGGTTTCTTTTTGAAAATATCACACGCCGTTTTATGGTTCAAGGTATAAAGTGTACATATATATATATAATAAAGGCAGCTGTTTCAAGGGTGTTATGTATAAATCTATAAAATCAGGAGGTGGTAAACAATTGTAGGAGTAATGAAGAAATGTTGTTATATTATTTAAGAAGACATTAAACAAATATGATATGGATAATGGCATAATATTCTATTTGTAATGATACCTAACAATATATAATTTAAAGCGTTTGTAATTAATTTAGTGCAACCCTGACATCAGTACAATATTTGAAACACTTCCTGATATTTACAGTGGCTAATAATTTGAACTGACATTGCGGCTCTTTACGTACGAGAATTTGTGAATTTTCGTGTTGTAGTTGATCAATTTAGCGGCCGGCTTCTACCGTTCGTCATGTAGTGTTAATTGATAACTAGATGCATTGACGACATATTAATTCATTCAACTTCTTGAATGTAAAAGACCACTCGTGAACACCATTTCTGCTTAACATCGTATCCTGCGGCTGAATACCTTAATTTATTCATCTACAAATAAATCCCGTAAAACTGATTTACTCGTTTGGTCATCGATCAGTTGTCTGGTTTCGATAGAAGTCACGTCAACATCAATAGCCGCTGGCTACAAACATTGATATCTATCCAATTATTGAGGCAGTAATTGCTTTTATCTTATCGCGTGAAAGTTTTTGAATGCGATTTGCACAACAAATTCAATTGTAATTCACATGCGCCAGTTAGTCGGCGGCAGAGGTCTTGAGCGTGTGCTATTGATTAAATTTTCAATATTTCATTCGCTATCATCGAATATCAACAATAGCAGTGTATTCAAAATTATACTAAAATCTATTAACGCCGCAAAAACCAAGTAATCGCCGCAGTATTGTCAAATTTTACACATCACAAATACATTTTCACAGATCACCGAGAGATTTCTATCCGTGACGTTTATTCGCCGACGAATTTTTCTGACATTTGTATTCTGTTCGTGTACCACAAGTCAACGAAGGGGGGCGACTAGAGTTTTAAAAAATCGTGATTTCTCGTTACGGTTCGCTGGAAAATGATCTAAACGACAATTGTAGATTATTTTTAAAAATCATACATCGTCATCATGGGCCAAAAAGTATCGCGCACCGACTTCGAGTGGGTTTATACAGAGGAACCACACGCCTCGCGCCGTAAAATCATTCTGGAGAAGTACCCGCAAATAAAAAAACTATTTGGCTATGATCCCAAGTTTAAGTGGATCGCCGGCGCCATGGTGCTCACGCAAATCCTCGCCCTGTTCTTGGTAAAGGATCTCTCGTGGCCATTGCTGGTAGTGGCCGCCTACTGCTTCGGAGGCATCATCAACCACTCGCTGATGTTGGCCGTGCATGAGATTTCGCACAACCTGGCTTTCGGCCACAGTCGACCTATGTACAATCGCCTGCTGGGATTCTTCTGCAATCTTCCGATTGGTCTACCGATGTCCATTTCATTTCGAAAATACCATCTGGAACATCATCGGTGAGTTTTAGAGACCGACACATACAGTGAACAGACATCTCTTTTGTACTGAGAGGCGTGATGACGGCATTGTATGCTCATTGAGTTCAGAGGAAAGTGAAGTTCAGGGTTGTCAAAGTGTCGGGGAGAAAGGGAGGAGATTTGCGTAGAAACTGACTCTAGGCAACAGGCCGGGGTGCTCTTTCAAATTAGGGCGTTGCCGCTCCTGTCGAATGTGATGGAAATAAATTAATTTTTTATGTTTTTTAAGCGAGTATGTAGGAGACAAAGGTGAATTTCAGATTAATGTCTGAGCTGTTAAGGTTCTCTTAGGCATTAAATTAATATATGAAGCACAATTTAGTTGTTATCTACCATCTCGGTCTTATCGCCAATTTATCTACATCTACCACTTCAAGAGAAAGGATTTATGGTAATCATTTTGATAAAATTTAAGAGATGGAAAACACAATAACTTGTTGCGTAAGAAGGAATCATTCGATTTAACGATTTAAACGATAATTAATTTAACGATAATTAAATTGAAGGCATTCCCTACTCGCAATAGCAGGTGTGTGCCGTGAGTAAGCACGTAGTCAAGCCCTTGAAGTGTACACACACATGACCTCAGGTGTTCAAATTATTGATAAGGTCCGGTTCCCCTACAATCTTATCGAGACGCATCCGCCGCTTTCAAGTACCTTGTAGATTGCTAGTTATTGCTGCTGCGACTCCAATAGCAACCGCTGCAGTGTCAATAACCAATAACTATAACCACAATCTCTCAACGAAAACTCCGACAAATTTGATAAGCATAATATCCAGATTCCGCCTCTAGACCATATTTTTGTATTAAATATTTCTAATTTGGCTCCGCTATTTATTACTAGATACCAAGGTGATGAAGTAATTGACACGGATATCCCAACCCTTCTGGAAGCGAAACTTTTCGACACCACTTTCGGAAAGTTCTGCTGGGTCTGTCTGCAGCCGTTTTTCTACATCTTCCGCCCGCTCATCATCAACCCGAAGCCGCCGACTAACTTGGAGCTTGTAAACACAGCCATACAACTGACGTTCAATGCCCTCGTGGTGTATTTCTTCGGCTGGAAGGCGATGGCCTATCTGGTAATCGGTTCCATTCTGGCCATGGGACTGCACCCGGTAGCAGGGCATTTCATCTCCGAACACTACATGTTTGCCAAGGGCTTCGAGACCTACTCGTATTACGGCCCCCTCAACTGGATCACCTTCAACGTGGGCTATCACAATGAACATCATGATTTCCCTGCGGTGCCTGGTTCGCGGCTGCCGGAGGTGAAGAAAATCGCGCCCGAATTCTACGATACGATGCCGCAGCACACCAGTTGGACGCGCGTCCTCTACGACTTCGTCACAGACCCCGCTGTCGGCCCGTACGCCAGGGTCAAGCGCCACCAGCGAGGTCTTAAAACATAAGAAGAGTATAAGGCCCAATAGGTTAAGGAATTGTTAACGACGTGTAATCTCACCAGTTTACAAATACACGCAATGCTTTCAAATTGTTTACTCTAGTAATTCAAGCTTTCTAAGAAAAAAAGATAAGCAACAATTCCATTCAACACTTTGATTGCTTTCAATCGTTTGAGGTTAATTTAATTGATGCTTTTGTACTATTATTGTTAACTCAACAAAATCATTGTGCTATTATTAGTGTGTAAAAAACGATCACGAGACGACTAAAACAGCCAATACTGCAAACAGGGTGAAAATAAGTTAAGAAAAATAAAGATTGTCGGATAGAATTTAAGAACAATGTGAGGCTACAAAGACGGAACACGAAGGAAATGTTCTATGGGTCTATCTACAGTCGTGTCTGTTATATGACTGAACTAATCTAATATATATATATACATATTTAGCACGTGCCCACAAGCGCAGGTGCACGTCGCCAAAACTTTCCTCACGATCCCTTATCTCTGTCAGATATTTCAAAACCCCTAACCGTAACTCTTTTTGTATATATCGGCTACAATTACTCACACGCCAGACGCTAGGGCTTCAATTAAATTGTTGTTATTATGTCTGATAAGCCTTATTACCAGCAACATTATTTTGCAAATTAAATAAAAAAACATTGACCCGTCACTTCCATATTTCACACGACATTGTCCAGACAACAACAAATCCAATTTCTCCACTGAACAAACCAAATACTTCAAATCTTTTAGCAACTAAGTCAAGACGAGCTCGTTCTGGCTGTGTCAGAGAAGCAACTGCAATTTCCTATTTAATGTTATATGTATGTGAATGTTATACAATTAATTGACTATAAGACAAATTTACACTTTATTCTTGTACCTATGTCACTGAAATGTTAAAAGAAGTCTTGTTTTTATGGCGATTAAATTCCATGCGAAAACATAACATAATCTTTTATTTCCCATTAATGACGAACGATGGGTGGCCCCGTGAATGTAGCGTAGGTTGGAGTTTGTCCGTGGCTTGTTCGAGTGTTAATAAATAACCGCAGATTAGATTGCGAGTTGTGGAAGTTAGGTGCATAGAGGGAACAAATTCGCGGACGTCCTGACCTGCAGTTGTTCTGCTCTACCCAACGCAGTCGTGACGACTCATGGAGGCGTCGTGAAATTTTTATTAAAATTACCTACTTTATCGTATGATAATGTCCTCGTGTGACTGAGTCACACAAATCGACCTGAGACGTATGCGTAATATTATTAGGCAAATGAAGAGAAATTGAATAAAAAAAATACATTCTTCAGTTTTCATTCTTCATTGCAGAGTGATAATAAGGATAAGTTTCATAAGGAAAAATAAACAATAAAACAACGATTTTAAATACTACATGATTTTTTATTTATAATAATTATAATATTATATTATATCATATATGTATATTCTACGTATATATGTAATAGAATTACTTGTATATTAAATTTTATTTATATATAAGAATTAATTTATGTTGTTTTTATACACATTCAAAACATAAGTTGTACAATGTTTGCCCTCTCTTTCTGCATACATTCGCAATGATTTTATTTTTGTTTCGATTTTATTTCGTTTTCTTTTTGATATTATGTTGCACACTTCTGTTTTGAAATCAAAAATTTTAAATCTAAATACTATTTTAAGTATATAAGACGTAAGTATATTAATAGCAATAAAGTACATTAATTTAAATAATGCCATTTTAAATATAGGTTCTTAACGATTTCTTCGCTTTTCTTTTTGTGTTTTGCTTGCGGGAAGCAAGTTCGAAATAAATAATTGAACTGCTTTTTTAACGAGGTTCTTCTTTTCAAAGAATCATTCGATTTACTCTGATGCGTTTTATACAAAATATATTTATTTCCATATACATTTACATACATAACAAAGGAGGTGAAACGGAGAGCTCGTAAATGTAAACCAAACTACTTTGCTTTGTTTTGTTTGTTTCTGGGAAATGAATGCGATCTGTGTGCTCGACTAAATTATAAGGAAATCAATATTTTTACATTTTTGATCTTTAGAAAACGTTTATATAGTACGATCTATATAGAATATAGTGCAAATTTACATGTTGTGTACATTGTTTGTTATTGTTATTCTTGTTGTGTTCCCTACTGACATTAGCATCAATGTTAATTATTTTCAAAACATAAGAAACATTTCCAATTTAAAAGATAAATCAATTCAATTATCGTTCAGTATTTAAAAAACCTACGTAGCTTAATCCTTATAAATAGCTTATACTAAAATCCGAAGGACTTGAAGAATTTCAAATGCAACTTGAGCTCCCGGGAATCGCGGAAAGACTCGATCGCCATCCCCATTGTCTGGAGTGGCCAGTTGTGAATTCTTCCCTTACAAAACTTGATCTACATAAAACGCTTACAAAATAGGTTCAGTTAATATTCTGCCTTGTAACTACACACAAACATACAAAAGAAATAAGGGGAATTCTAAATAAACCACCGCTGCTGCTCCGCCCACCGGCACGCGTGGGGGTTGATTCTTTACCTGGCCGCCTGCGAACGCCCTTTGGTCGTCTGCTGTTGCTGCTGCTGCTGGCCACTTCCGTTGTTATTGTTGCTGCTGTTGTTGTTGTTATTGTTGTTGTTGTTGTTGACTGTCACCGCAGTGGCCGTAGCCGTGGTCGTGGTGACGGCCACCGTCTTGGAGCAGCGTATGCAGATGTAGTCGTCGTCGGCCTTGATCTGGCTGCGGTTCAGGCCGACGCAGTACATGTGGAACCACTCGTTGCAGCCGCCGTCGCACTGCACCCAGTCAACCTCTCGCCCCGTGGGCTTATGGCAGTTCTCCGCCCGGCACTCCTCCTCGTCGTCCTCCTGTTGCGCCAGCTGGGCGCGCTGCGAGATCTTCTTGTTGCCCGCCATGTTGTTGCCAACCACGTTGGTGACGGTGTTGGCACGTTTTCGCTTCTTCTGCGACAACGTGCCGCCGGCATTGACAATCCCGCCGTTGGGCTGCTTCGTCGGCGTGAAGTTCTCCGAGTTCTCCTCGGGCTTCGCGTCCGATTTCCGGTTCAGTTTCTTGGCAGAATTCGGCTGTTTATTGGGCGTCGCAGTCTTCTTGCGCGGCACCGGGCAACCTGTGGCTGGGTCCAAGGAGCGGCGTTTCTTCGTGCCCCCCGTCGACGTTCGGCCACTGTTGCTGCCACTATTGCTGTTCGGACTGCTCTGCACTAGCAGACTGTCGTTCGAATCTTCGGCGGCTGAATTAACACTGGATGGTGGTTGCTTCTGGTGCTGTTCCACTAAGGCAGCCGCTTCGGACATCGCAGTCGGGTTCACGGTAGAGAGGATTCGCCACAGCTCTTGCGACTCATCCAGAGAGACCTCCAGCAAATCGCCCTCCATCATGAGCTCTTCGAGATTATCCGTTTCGCTGTCGGAGAGAAGTTTCTGCATTTGAGCATGCATGCCGTCTCCCTCGCCCTGGTCGTCCTCATCGTTGCTAAAGGCATCTTCGTCTATGTGCAGGCGCCCCTCGTCGTCGTCGTCATCCGACTCGGGAGCATCGTCCGAGGCGGCGTCCTTCGAATTGCGGTTGTTGTTGCGACGAATTTTCCGACCAGATGTAAATGATATGCCGCCACCGCTCTTCCGCTTCTGCTTGTTCCGCTGCTGCGCAACGATCGCTTCCAGAGCGGCGGTGACGTCGGGACTTGTCAGCGCCTTGCGAGCCCGGTCCTGCCAGTTCATGGCGCGTTCCGCCAAGCACCGGAGCGCCTCGTCCTCGGGCAGACGAATGGGCAGACGCTGCAGGGAGACGAGGAGCGGCAAAATGGTCTCCAAGCGGGGACGCTTTGACCGCACACAAGATGGACACAGCCACTTCGACCTCGTTGCGAATCCGTTCACAGCCGTTTGGGTCACGAGCGTCGACGGCGGAGGCACGCAGTCCTCGTGGAACCAGTCTTTGCACAGCTCGCAATTGAACATTACTCCCTGGAATGACGACTTGCACAGACAATAATCATCGCGTAGCGGATTCTTTGTCATGTTGACTCGTCGCAGCTCACGCATATCACGCAACTCTTTCTCCTCGGCTATTTTGAACGAGTCCACAATCTGCGCTGGGTTCATCTCCTTGACGAAGTCGTCCTCGAAGGGTTTCTTGAGATCGGAATCAATGGTGACTGCTTCGGCGCGCGGCATTAATACTTCGAGTAGAGTATAAAAAGTCTGCTTCTTGAGGAATGCACGCGCCGTGTTCTCCTTCCACTCGTGGGCACTGTTCAAATGACCCTGCATGCGCGCCAACTCCTCCAGCTGAATGGGAATATTCTTTCCGCGCTGCACAATCGCCTCTAGGGTATGACAATAGGGAAAGTGATCGTTTGCTTGGAGCTGCTCCACAGACTTCAGCCATTCCTTGGCCTTGCGCAGAGCATCCTTTAGAGTTATATACGAGGGCACTTGGCCCTCGATGTCCGCAGCGGTCTTCAAGAACTGTTCGATTTCTACGAGTTCGTGGTGTTGCGTACACCCGCGGAAGTATTTGGAGGCCTGCTTTTCCCACGATTCGATCGATGCCCCGATTTCCTGGAGTTTACGGATCTCCTTCTCAATTATAGGATCGGAGGTGACCACCTCGCCGGCTGCGGTGCTGAGAAGATTCTTAATGTCGGCATACGTCAGTTTGGTGCTGGCATTGCGAAGACCCTGCGATCGTTTGTACCACTTCAGTTGCTTCAGACGTTGATTTAACTGTTGCATTTGATGCAATTCAATTCGAAGGGAGTTGCCCTCGGTGATGAGCAGTTCCATTTCTTGCTCCTCGAGAGCGTCTAGGCTGCGTTTCAGCATGGTGTTGGCTCGTTCAACGAATTGCTTGCCCAACACGAGCAGCTCTCGCACAGATGTGCCCTCTTCAATAATACAGCAAAGATTGTCAATCTCCTGAACGAATAATTCGAGTTCCTCCATGGTTAATTTGTACTGAGCGGCTTCTAGGCTATTGTCAGAACGGGTTCGAACCTGTAAGCGGAAGACGATGACAATGAGTGAAAATCAATTCTATTTGAAATCCCCATTCAACTTTACCTTATTTATTCCCAGCTGCTGTATGACAGTGACACACTTTTCAGCCTCTAAAACAGCGGCATTCAAACGATCGATCAGCAGCGACGACGGAAACTTCTTCACTTCGGCTTCCTTGCACAGTTCCTGCAGCTCGGTCAGAGTCACCGAGGTCGGCGTGCTCGCGTCGACGATGTCCCGACAGCGCGACAACCAACGCTCAAACGATTGCGCCTTGGCTTTCAGCTTCTGCAGCATCAGGGGCATCTCGTCGAGGGTGTAGCGGTAGAGCAGCGTGTGCTTCTCGGGGGGACAAGTGCAGAGTACGGTGTAGTGTCGCAGACAGGCAATTGACTTGGTGCATTCACAGGAAACCGCTGAGAGGAAACACGTCGTGTTGCACTCCTGACAGTGGCGCTCGTCGTCTGGAACCAGCTCGAAGGCCTTTCGCTCGGCCTTGGTTACACCCCACTCCAGTAGACTCTTCCGTAGCTTCTTCTCCGAGTCCACCATTTCGGCCATATCAATGTAGCATGCAGTGGCGATGCCAAATGTTAACTTCGCCGGCTCCAGAGCCATCTTGCACACGAGTTCGTCGTGCGAGAAGACACAGAAACGGCGCAACATTGAATAGTGATTGACACACTCCCGTCCCATCTTCAGCCAGTCGGCAGGCGCGAAGTTGACGGCCTCGGCGAAGTTGTAGCCCTGATTGAAGCCGGCATGGTAGGCCCGTGGGAATGTGATGACAAACTCACCGGCATTTTGGTCTGTGCGAAACACAGGAACCCCGTTGTTCATTAATATATTCGGGTTCATGATGGTCACCAGCTGGTGGAGTAAATCTGGCTGTGAAGCAAACAATTCCGGTGCTGCTTGTTTCATGGTTTCCTCGAACTGCTCAGCGCAACTGCCGGGAACGCCGTACCAGGTCTTGGGTTCACCCCAATGTAAATAATTGATTGAGTAACTCCAGTGATCTTCGTTATGCCAGCAGAAGGCTGCGAAACACATACCAACATACATCCAGGGGGCATTCATCCCACTGATGTCGGCATTAATATGCCCCAAAATCGAGTCCTCCAGCAGTGGAAGATTGTTCAAATTCCAACTGGACTCGGCGTATTCCTGATCGCCGGGCAGCAAGTAGAGCGAGCTCTTCGTGGGGAACCCGGAGCCATGATCCATTGTGTGCAAATCGGCTCCGTACTCGACGGTGACGTCCTCGTCGATCGACGAGACAATTCGCCAGAACTCACGTTCGACTAGATCAGTTGGCACCAAATGTACCGGCTTACGGAAGTAATCCATTTTAAATTGATCGGCCATTTGGCCAAATTGCTGCAGTGTGTACTCACGCTCAGCTTGCTCGAAGCCGAAGGCCTCAGTCGGTTTGCTAACCTCTTCGACAACACAGCGCGGACACAGCCATTCACCTGATGTAAACGGGAAGCAGACGAAAAAAAAGTAAAGGGATTAATTAAAGAACAAATTAATGAGTGACAAGTTATAGCAAACCTACCTTTCGGAATGCTTGTCAAGGGTGGAAGCAAACAGAATGTATGGTAACTGTCGTCGCAACCATCACACAGCAGCATTGACTCCTCGACATCTCCACGATTGCAGATATGACAAATATACTTCATGAGTGGATCCACAAGCTGGGGATCTGGTGCCTTCTTCTGTGAAGAACTAGTCACTCCACTATTATTCCGCCCACCCGTCGACGATGGCCCCGATGATGCGTTGAAGCAATTGATAAGATCTCGCTTGAAGTCCTCCTTCGTCTCCACCTTCATGTTCCGGCTGTTGGCGCCCAATCCGCAATTTGCGTTCGAGTTGGCGAAGCGCTTTGAGCGACGAGCGTTTGTCTCGTTTGGTGGAGTGATCTGTTGACGTGTTGGAATCTCGTGTGTTTTGTAGTCGGAGCCTTCCTCCAATTTCACAGCGGCAGCAGCTTCTGCCGCATTGCTGGCTGCAGTGGCGGCTGCAGAGCCCAGAACCTTTCCGGACGTGTACACCTCAAAGGGGTGTAGGATTCGTTCGTAGTGGGCCTTCAGTGTGGCGCCCACACTTTTGCTCGATGGATACGACATGCGGTTGGCCACCTTGGCCCACTTGCGGTCCTTGGTGGTTTGCTCCATGCCGCCCTCCTCCTGGACAATACGGTGCAATGTGTAAAGATCCAGAGCCTTGCGCTCGACCATTGGTATTTTGAGGGAGGAACCTTGCAGTTCCCAGAACTTAGCAATCTGATCGAGGAAATTCAACTTAACGCGAGTCTTCGCCTCCAGCTCGTTCAGGCGCTGAACGCGAGGCGTGAACTTCAGCTTGTCCACGTCGACGGCGAAGGGTGGCGACCACGACTCCGGCGGAAGAATCTTGGCAATACCGCACTTCTCGGCGATCGGTCGAATTTTGCTGATGTACGCCAGCGGGTTTTTGAACTCCTCGGGAGTTGGGCGAAATACTGGGCACTCGACGGGCGTGTCGAAGTGGAACTCCTCGTTCTTGTTCATGTTGAAGGTGCTGGAGCTGTGCGGCTGTGTGTGCATCTGTGTCTTTCGTCCCGAGCTGGTCGGCTGCGGGCAACTGTGGTGCTTCTTGGCGGAGCCGCTGCTCGAGCTAGGCTTATCGTCGGCGGAGGCGGCATTTGAATTCGAGTCGCTGGAGTAGTTGATGCGTTCGGAAGAGGGCCCGTTCTTCTTGGCCGAGTCGCTGCCGCTGACGTTGCCGCCGGTAGAGGTGCGTGTGCGCAGTCGTCTGGCCGGTGTCGCGGTACCGTTCGTGTTGCTGCTGCTGGTGGAGGCAGCCGCGTTGCTGCTGCTACTATCAGCTGCGGACACTTTGGCTGACATGGTGTTTAATGATGATTGTTTTGCTCAGTTGTTAAATATATTAATCTACGAAATAGAAGACGCTGTGATTAAAATGAATCTCGACATAAAAATCAATCAAAAAAAACGTAGAACGAGTGACTACTTTTGTGAAACATGTGTGAGTCTCGACGTTTCAGTTTGGGTTTGAGGCAATTTGGCTGGCTCACAACGAAGATATGTTGTTGTTGTACTATTTCGTCATGATTGAGGCATTTCCGGACTCTTTGAGGTTATGGAAATCCTTTCTTCATGGGTTCCTGTGTTCGTCGAAACACGGAAGAGCTCTTGAAACAAGTTTTCACGCACGCACGAAATGTTGTACAGCATATATTCGCCTCTTCTATATATATGTACGTATATATATAGCTGAAGGTTGGAAAACTACGATTTTCTCAGTGTTTCATGGAAAGCCTGCAAGTGTCTCATCAGTCTGCAATTGTTGTTGTTGCTGTTTTCGTTGTAATTTTTATTGTATAGAGTCTCTCCGAGTGTTCGTTGCGAGAAACATTAAATCAAAGTAAGTGTTATTTTTAGGGTTGAAACTTTTATTGAAACCGAGAACGAGAAAAAGTCGCCTGGAGCAGCAGAGCTGAAGTAGAAGAAGAAGTAGCACACTTTGGACCACATATAGGAGCGATATGGACGACACACACATATACGGACAACAGTACGACACGAAACGAAACGATGGGAAGGGACGAGACGAGACGAGCCGGTACCCTGCGAAGGTGTTGGTGGCACTGAACACTGAATCAAGACTGAATCGATGATAGTTTTAAATTACAAAATGCCTAATTTCGCAATTTACAGGGAGTTTCCGAATCGACTGCAGGTACTCCACACAACACACTGGGACAATAACACAATACTAAACCATAAAATACGATAGAGGCACATAAAACAAAAGATTTCACATTTCGAATAGGTAGAGCGGTGCGGAATGAAGGGGACGGCGTAGCAGGAGACATCAGACGAGAAGACTGGTTTTAAGCACAGCCGAAGGATTAACCGACTGCGAAGCGACGCAACAACACACGACAACGCAACAACACAAGAGAACAGTACTGAGCCACGATGCACAAGGACAGAGAAGGGACCGGGACTGGGCACTCAAAAGGTTTATGCCCTCGCCCTTAATATTAAAATCCACCACGGGTAGGGAGCGACAGAGGCAGAGGTAGCCGATGGACGGTCAGGAAGCCAGGCAGCACTGGCTCAGCTAAGCTCGGCTCGACTCGGGTTCGGGGAGCAGAGATAGACAGATAAAAGTGTAGTGGGACGGGACGGGATGAGATGAGACAGGGCGGATGGATGGATGGATGGACCGACGGACAGGCGGGCGGCCAGCTAGATGGGTGACCTCCTTTGACATTTCACACACAAGGGAGAACATAATTAAAATCCTACATGAATTTCAATAATAAAGCACCGAACTAATCCACATTTAACTCGGAGAAACAATTTTTTACACGATTTTAGACGATGGAACCAAAACCAACCAGTCCTATGAATTTTTACGCGATGTTCGCATCGCAGCCATGTTGTTATGGCAAAAACAAAAACACAGAAAGTACGAAATGAAACAAAAACGGCACTAAGAGATCTTTTGTCGCTGCGCTTGGTTGCGACCGCCTGCCGTGTGGATTCCGACGTGAGCTCTAGGTTGGCCGGTCGGTTGGAAGTCCGTCGTTCGAGCGAGCGGGTTCGTCAAGGTATGGGTTCGAGTTCGAACCGTGTTCGACAGTCCGACGAGTTGTGTGTACTTTATTGTTGTGGTGTATAGGCCTAAGTGTGGCGTTGCCACACTGGCAATGGCAACCACTGACTTCGACCAAGGTGTTGCGACTCTGATTTGGGTCATCCACACTCGGACGGGCGACATGTGAATAACTCATTCGTCCGTTATCTGTGTTTGTTCTGGACACGGCGAACACACCATTATCATTAGAACTAGGGATCGAATACGATTTGGTGAGTTTTGACATGTCTCACAAGAACAAGAAAACAATTCCACAGAACTAGGTACTCGCAAACGTAGATAAAGTGGGATTAATGAGATTACACTCCGGTACAGCATGCGGAGAGTGGCATCATTGGCGGGTAGGTAGCTTGCTGAGGGCCTGTGGACGGAGGTAAATTTCAATCTGTATCTGAAATCGCTGCGAATTGCGAGCGAAGCGGATGAGAAGCGAACGAAAGAAGGAATCAACGAGCGAAATGAAACTCAAAACAAAATTTCGAACATATTCCCCTGCTGTTGTTGTTGGCGTTGTGGTTGAGGTTGGTTCGTTCGCTTGTTCGCTCCGTCGGTCGGTCGGCCGCTCATTCGACGATAGGCCTACTCGGGCTCTTCGCATGGGTCGTGTCGTGGTCGTGGGGGAACCGAGAGCGAGTGTGTAATACTTGTAATGCCTGCTTCCTCTTCTCCGTCTCCTACTACTAATTCTTTCTGGAGTCACTCACATCGCACATTGTTCGTCTGTCGCTTCCGCCGCCCTCTCGACAAGAGTTCTTTAACATGGAGTGCTTCTTCTTTCGCCTCAGTCCACACACTCGCGCTCACACGGTGGAGCAGGGGGACTTGCGTAAAGGGAGGTGAGGTAAGGCGAGAAGGAATAAAAACAAAAACAAATACACGCCGACCGACAGCGAACATTGACAATAATAATTCTGGTCTCGCTCTCCGCTTTGCATCGATCTTCCTCGCAGTTAATGATTTCAATTAAGAGAACTAGCAATTAAGGGAAAGTTAATATTAGCAAGGATTTCGTCTGAAACATGGATGCATGGATGATGGGCAAAGAGCGCCGGGTGGTGGATGACAGGATCGAGGGATGGTGGAAGGACGGCAACGGGGGGTGTAAGATGACGAAGGCGGTGGGTGAGAGGACGGCTTCGCGACAAGCACAGAACGAGAGAGCGATAGAGAGAACAAGGAGTAAAAACACCGTCAACAAGCCCAGCGACAAGGAAGAGGGGGCGGAATGTAGAACGGAATATTTATGTATACGTAACTACAGAGCGTAACAAATTCACAACAACCAATGTGCAACCACAACTACAAAATCCACCAACAACAGCAACAACATGAATAGCAAAATAAATGATTTCCAAGTTGCATTGAGAAAAACATAATCATAGAGCAGAACCTAATGGTAATGGAAAGGAAAAATAATACGAAATGAAAGAACCGAACGGAGACGAGGCGTCATTTGCGAAGGAATCATGGGTAATTATTTTTAATAAATGATTATGACAAATACTGAAGGTAATCTCTGGAGAGTCCTTTTGCAAATGACACCAAACTACACAGACACAAGTACACACACACACACACACACACACACACACACACACACACACACACACACGCAGACACACGCGTAGGCACATTCAACTGCACAAGTTGGGGAAGCTTCACTTCTAATATCGATAAATTTATTCGCCGAGAAGTTTTTATAAATAGACACGACTATTTCGGGATCGGGAGCAACAGGATCCAGCGACATCCACCAACAACGATCACCTGCCAAAGGACGTAAGCACATTAAGGAGATGAAACATTTGCGAATTCCAATTTTAAACACTTCAAATTTATATTTGTGAAAATTCACGCCGAATGAGATCTAAAAAACCTACTTCCAATATATGTATGTTTGTATTATTTTTTTATTTAGGTGATATTTCAACAGTCCTTTCGAGGCAGTTGCATTAATTAATTGTATTCATAGAACGTGGAGTCGCAAAGTAATCTATATGACTCTCTGTCTTTCTCGACTGATAACTCTCCACCAGAAGCACAATGTGCAGGTTTGTGACACTCATACGCAGTTCACTTATCTTCACAACTGGAATTAATTGAACGAATATAGTAATTGTGTAAAATCGCCTAAAATAATGAACAAATATCTATTTTCCTATCGAATAGTCAGTAGTTCCGCTTCCATATGTTTCCTTGGTTTACTGCTTTCGTAGATACAGTGGACATATCGAAAATATTGATCGATATGAACGGTCGATATTTTCTCGAGCACAATTTTCGAAATTATAAATTGATATTGTAATATCTCGAGAAAATCATCAGTGAAAATGGGAAATACGAATGGTACAGAATTCCCTGGGGAAAACAGCGATTTTGAAGCTCAGAAGACCATCATTATATAATCCATGCTAGAGGCGTAATTGTAGAGTTTAGAGCGGTGATGAGGCGAGAGAACTGCAACAATATGGAGTTTAATGACGGCCAAAAGCAAATTTGATGTGTATAACGCGGAGAGAAGCCATATTGTGAAATGGGAACCAAATCGGAGGAGCGTCGTCGAGATGATGGAGAGGGTACGGACGGACAGATATTGGCGAACAACCATATCGATCAAGCCATTTACACTGTATTCAAATTTTCCCCTGCATATAAAATCACGAAAAATTCACAGATGGCAAAGTATTACACTGCATTTGAGTAAAATATGATGATTTTCCGGCAACACTTGATTTTTTATAGAAACTACAGTTGGGAACACTGGAGTCCGCGGTTGGGGTCGTAAACATAATATCGATTGATATCTTCAATCCGTCAACCCCTGTCGTCCGAGGAGGATCGAGAGTGGACGGACTTGTCCCACGCAGAAGGGAAGCTTTTCGAGCCAGTTAATTTAACTACTTCAGTTTACTTCCGATCGCTGGCCACCGTCAGACCCTCCATCCAAGTTATATATTTGCCAGTGGCGTTCCGTCCATTTGTCTGTTTGTCCGTCCGTCTGACTCTAACTGACTCGCTTGCTCGTTCACTCGCTCGCCGTGTGCGAGGCAAACACAAAATCACATTTATATAATTTTTTCCATTTTCAGTTGCCACCGCAATCATCGACGCACACATGTTTCGCTCTCACTCTGACTACGAAGGAATAGCAAATAATTCTGTTGAAATCACTTGGCAAAAACTTGAGCCATGCACTTACGTTTTTTGATGTAATTTTTGTCCAAATTTCTTATTTAGTTCGAGTTTTTTTTTTTTTAAAGCAATTTTTCGTCGCGACAGTCGCAGAGTCGCTGGCTGCGGCACGACGTTGTCGTCGTCGTCGACCGTCCCTTTGTGTGCTTAATTTTTTTTATCTCAACGTTCGAGTCTAGGCAGGGGGCAGAGGCGTGCTTTCCAGTTAAGGCGCCTCCTGCTCCTCCTGCTGCTCTGGATCGAGCGTCTTCTGTTGCTGCTTTTGCACTCTACAAACTTTTCTGTCAATTTCCACAGTTGTGGCTGCTGTACGAACTTCTGCACTAGTTTTTGTACGCGCGGATCACGTAGTCCCCGAGTATGTCTTTCTATATGTCTGTCTCGCGGTCCGTCCGTCTGACTTTGCGCCGACTGCGCTGCTCTCACTGTGTGCGAGTGTGTGTTCGCTGCGCGTTTACTTCTTCTGATTACGTTGAACGTTTCGAATACGCGATGCTTGTATTTAACGTTTTGGAATTATTCACAAATTTTAACCAAAATTTCACTGTTTTTCTGTAGTTTATTCGATTTCGATTGTTTCGGCAAATTCTCGCATTTGGGATTTTCACTTTTTTTCGCTGCTGGCGCTGACGCAGGCGTCGTCGTCTTCGTCATGCACTCACATAGCAGCCGCTGCTTGGGTTCTCATCATTAGCACATTTTCCTAAAGTTTCCCCGAAAATGCAAACAATTCGGTCGAAAATCTGCGATCGATTTCTTCCTTCGTGATTTCACTTAACTTAAATCGAATTATTGAAATACAAAATTTTTCTCTTTCGCCTTCGTCGCTGTGGTCGTTGTCGTCGACTGCTACGACTCGTCGCCGTCATGAATTTTGTCAATTGTTTGTGGCTGCAATCGTTCAAATTGATGCAAAAGTTTTCAATCGCACGTTAATTGTCGATATTTTCACAATATTTCTGTGTCCGAATTAATTTTCATGTCGATCCCGCTGCTGAATGCGAAGTTTGAACTTTTCTTTTTAACACGACAATCGAACGAACGAACTCTTTACACCAAGAAAAAAAGTGAGTAGAAAAGCAGTCAACGAAGAGGCGAAACGCAAATCTGGCCGTGCTGTGTGTGCGGAGTGGAGAAAAGCACTCATACACCCTCAGGTTCGGTCGTCCGTGAGGGTTTCGTCACTTGCCTGTGTTGAGTGAGTTTGTAGCGGACAATGTTGCCATAGCGATGTGTAATTTGTAATTGTAATGCATCCCGCAGATTAGGCTGCCAGACACAGAGTTGCCATTTTGCTTACCACTCAAGCTAGTCTACGTGGGGTCATATTTTTAAAATATATTTTTTTAAATATATTTGAAGATAGTGTATTGTCTACATGCCAATCTGAAGAACTTATAGTTATGAAAATCACTTCATTCATCTTCCATAAAAGTGAGAAGGCACCACATGTTCACAAAAAGAGTATATATATATATCCATCTATGCATTCGTCCTTCTGGATAATGTTAATAGGAGTTGAGCGAATTGTCTTTGTTTTGATCCCCATCGATGATGGGGTTGAAATGCAACGGCCACAGCATTTGACTCAAACAAGTTCTTACTGTTGGCGCATGTGCAGTGATCGACTTGTTTTTGTTGGGTTTGAGTGAAATTCTACACATGAGGCGAAAACGTAGTAAAAGAAAAGTCAGAAATATCACTCCAAAGATTGAAAATATTACTCAAAGTACAAATTATTACTATTTTTTCTGTTAAAAAACCCCTGTTAAGAGTGACTTTAGAGTAATTATGATCGTATAATACGGAAGGAGTGTTTAGTTGTACGATGTGTTGCGGTTGCGTTTAGCAGTGCTGCCACAGTCGTATGCTGAACTTAGGAAGTATCCGGAAACCATGCTGCCATATGTATTGAAAAGGGTGAATAAATGCAAAACGCAATTCAAAAATCAATTTCACATTTTATTTCGTACATAGCATTTGTGTGTTCCTGAATTCCGAGCAATATTACCCTCAGACCCCACTCATGGTTGTGATCCATTCGCGAACCGATGCCACCCGTGAATAGACCCCGGGGTAGCTGGGCTTGGCGCAACCAAATCCCCATGAAACTACTCCAACCAACACACCATCGCTGGCAAGCGGTCCACCGGAGTCTCCTTGACAGGCATCCTTACCGCCCTCGGGCAATCCAGCACAGATCATTCGGTCGGTTATGCCCCCGTACACTTCGTACGCCTTGCTGCACTCCAGCTGGTTCACCTTTGGCACTGTGACAGCGCGCAGAGATGCCGATGACTCCTGCGAGTTTTGAGTATTGCCCCAACCGGAGACGGTCAACGGCGTGTCGTCCGCCACATCGTGGTTTGTTGTGGGAAGCGCTATGATGCCGCTGACGATGTTGCTGTCGTCATAATCCTCCAGTTCCAACAGGGAGAAGTCGTAGTCAATATTTCTGGGATTGTACTGCTCATGCCGATGTATTTTCTGGACCTTGACCAATACGCCGCCACTCGCAGAGAGCGTGGAGCCAATGCGCACCTGAATGCTCGACGCCATGGAACCCTCAGTACAGTGGGCCGCGGTGAGAACTACGCGCCTAGCAATCAAGGAACCACCACAGAAGTGGTAGCTTCGTTGGAGGGACACCTGATATGGCATGTCCCTAATGTCAACCGGATTGCCACCGACAATGCGCCCATCCAAACGAGGTTTTCGTGGCTCTAGAGCCGCGGACTGTACGCCACTGGCTGCTACCAGAACTAGTACAAGAGAAACGAGAAGAAGACTCATTTTGAGGGCTTTCCACCAACTGATTGCGACAAATACTTGGGACCTATCTTTTATAGTAGTTGCACTGCACGAGCAATTTTTATGGGCCACGAAGAACTTACGCGCTCAAGTGGTTGCTGCTGCGACTCAAGATTTATAGTCGCAATTGTTATCGGCAAACAAGGTCAGTTACAGCGTTTGATTGGTCATCGGAAATTTGGATAGATGTCCAGTAAGAAAGTTAACAGCGAGGTTAAGCCGATAAGTAAAATGTAATTTACAATCAGGGTGAACTTGGATTCAAGGCGAAAAGAGCAGAGTCAGGTATTTGAACTTCGTTTCACGCTGATATTAAGGAGTCGCTCGATATACATAGTATACAACTAGAGCCCAGTAAAGTCGGTTGACTTTTTTTAGAAGGTCTTAACCAGAATAGTAAAAGTAGCTGCAATTAAAACATATATTAGATTAAAAGAAAAGTAGAGCATTTCCAAGGACTTCTCTGAGGAGCCACTATTTTTATTTCGTTCTAATCCAAGTCAGTAGCCTATTATTAGATGGCATGTCAAGTGCCTGCTTCAGCTGAAGCCCGTTATCAGCGGCCAGACGTTTAAGGTCGGCGATGTCACGTACTCCCCACTCTGGATTGCGGTTCTTCAGCGATATATCGAAGTCGACGTTGCTCTGTGGCGACAGCACCCCATTCTCAGCGTAGGGACCATACGTGAAGAGCAGACCCTTGGGTTTCAGCAGACGACCGGCAGCATTGAAGAGGCCCTGCGAGCAGGACCATGGAGAGATGTGCATCATATTGCAGTTGAGCATGTAGTCATAGAAGTTGGGTTGGATTTGCGTTTGTTCCTCCCATTTGGATATATCGACGAAAAGTGGTTCACGTATGTTCTTTGTCGGGCAGTCAGCAGCGTATGCGCGGATGCTGTCGAAACTCACAGCGTCGAACTCTGTGGGCTGGAATGTGATGTTGGGGAAGAGCGGTGCCAGAAAGCCGGCATGCTGTCCAGAACCGGATGCGATTTCCAACAACTGCAAGTTGGGCGTTGAATGGTCCACCTGATTGCGAAGGGCGTCGGCGATTGGCTGCGAGTTGCGGTCCGCAGAAGGGTGGGTACGTTTGGCACTGTGCATACCGCGTAATGGTTTTACCAATGTGGAGTTTAGCGAGAAGACGTTGGCGCCGACGGAGAGAATTTTAAAAAGTTCTGATGAGACTCTTTTCAATTTGCAAAGACGACTGTGAGTCAAGTATTAGATAATAGAAACTACACGTACCTCATTTTTACTGGAAACTAGTTTTCGAAAGTCTTATCACGTATTGGCTGTCACTAAGCTAAAAAAATATAAATATTTTTGGAAAATTCCACAACAGACCATATGTCAAAAGAAATTTGCCTTCAGAGTTGCCGTTAACACATTATTAACAAAAATTATAATTTTTTTTTGTTTGAAGTTCGTTCGTTGTTGAATTATTCCTAGACAATAAAAAAATCATTTGTTATTCTTAAAAGTTTAATATATTTATATATTTAATTTAATAATTCGTAATTATTGTAGACGTGACAACCCTAGTTGAGACAGATTAGAATAGTCACAAAAAAAAAGTAGGTGTGTATGAATTGAGTACAGACACAAACCATTGTCAAAAGCGATCGTAGCGAATGCACGATTCAATATTTACAATTCAATGGGAATACAATAAAAAAAAGGTGGCTTATCTGGGTCTATTGTGAATCCTAGCTACATCAGTTCTTCCATGGTTGCCAAGTATAATGAGAATTTGATGAATAGTCAGATTACAATAGGTTTTCCGTTGGTTTTATTTTGATAACTAATTATATTATAACTAGTTATGGTAAAGGTTTATTAGCATTTAACAAGCAAATTCGATTGTATGTTAGATACTAGTCAATGGCTTTTGTTCGTTGTATTATATTTTATATTGTTTGTTGTCATTGGTTGATGTACAACTAGTTAATGTTTTGATTCCGCGATCGGTAACCCTGTCTGTCCATTACTTGCTCTCTCTCCATTTCTCTTTTGAGTCATTGTGCTCGGGGGAGATCATGTGCGTAGGGCTGTCGTTCAGGAATTTTCAAGGATAGTGGTTTGGAAAACCCCTCCTACTTTTAAACGATTCAATGTTAAACAAGGACAGAGATTCGCAGGAAAAGGAGAAGATTTCGTTAAATTGGGAGTGACGAAGTATTTTCCCCAGGAGCTCTCGATGGATGTGGCAGCCCTGCAACGGAGTCGTCAAAGCTCGCTTATCGTGGCGCCTGCACCCAACAGCCGCCGAGCGCTCGGCCCCAACCGCAGTTCAGTGAGACACGCGCAGCTTGAAAGGTCTCAGCTCAGTCCGCGCTCAGCTACCGACCGTCAGTCGCGAGTAGATTTCGTTCGTCGTTGAACGTTCATTCGGGCCATCGTAGCTCTCGCTCTCGGTTCTTGTTGTTGTTGTGTTAGTCAGTCTTAGCCAGACAATCTTAAAGGTGAATTTGATTTCAGCGTCCGAGTTTCTTCCACCGGACCCCCCTTCGTTCCGGCCGGCCCGACCCTTTTACCCGAAGTGGACTAGCTTTCGTTTTTGTTCTTGTTCCTGGTAGCCTGTAGAACGATCCATTCATATATTGGATTCTCGTTGTTTGTTTTTAATTTTCTGCCGATTCTGCAATGCTTCTGTGACTCACGGCGATCTACTTAGACTTGAGGCTGTTGGTGTTGCTTGTGTTGTTGTTCTGTTTATTGTTGTTTTTATTGGTGTCGATGCTCGCTGCCTGCCTGCCTCCAGATTGGACCCAATCGGTATCGGCTCCTGCCTGACTCTGCCGCCGAGTGCGCGACGAAAGAGGACGCGAAACAGTGAGACAGAGGAGCGGAGGAGAGAGAGAGAGGGAGAGAGGGGGAGGGGTTGATAATCCACGACACCGAAACTGTGCCAATGACCGGCGAGGCGTCGTTTGGAGTCTTTTGGCCATATGGAATCCTTTGCCGCCGTGTGGAAACGCATTAAAGCCATGATGAATGGACCCGCTTTGTGATGCAAATGCCCGAAGAACGTTGGTTATAACTGGACGAGGGGTCATTAAAACCCTCCGAGGAAGCTCCGTTCCAGTTCCAGCACCAGCTTCACATTCCACCGGGTGTTTGGATTCCGTAATGAACTGAGTTAATGACAGCGTTAAAGAGTTCAGTTAAAAGCGCGTGAAAAACCGAGTCATCATCGCCATCGACGCGGATCAGGGGGCGAACGGGGAGCGAACTCCGTTGGCCGACAGATCTTGAGGAGGGTCCCATGTTGGACTGGGAGTTTTCTCACCTACCCCCAGAGAGTTGAAGAGAAAGTCGAACATCGGCCAACAACGTTCGTATCGAATCGGAATCAGCAATTATTCCATCCACCAGTGTTGAAAGCTGTCCTTTCGATCGGAAGGTTCCTCGAGCCACCAGTGTTGACAGTTGTCGTTTCAATTGGCACTTTTGGTGCTTTTCCCTGGCAGCACTGTGTCAACGAGTGCTGCCCCTCGCCGCCTTTCACCCGACGATCTCCTTCCCTCCGGAGAGTTGGGAAACGGGTGAGAACATTTAACGGAACTCGAGCAGCGGCGACGGCGGCTCGTTTGCATCCACTGTCGTTGGCCGCAAATGGGCGGCAATTTACAAGAACACAATTGAGCAACAACAACAGAGGTAACAAAAACAACTTCAACAACAACGAACTTTAGGAAGCACAGCAAGAAGAACAAGCATGAATGACACAAACCAATGCAACAAGAGCAAGAACAACAACAGCCGCTGGCAACTTGTTACCAAAAGCAAAGCGATCCATCCACTAATGGTTTCGACGGCTTCGCGCCAAGTCGTGGATGCGACTGCTGGCGACGGCGACGGTGGCGGAATCGGAGGTGGTCGCGTTCTTGGAACCGAGGGCAATTTACAAATAGCTTCGGAGTAGGTTTCGCCGCACTTCGACGCTTGGATGCGCACCAAAAAAACAGAAACGAAAAGGAAAACATGACATTGCAGTTGGTTTGAGTGTGCTGACTTGCTGTTGTTGCTGTTTCTGTTGTACACTTGCAGTTAATTTTTATTGTTGCCACTGTTTTGGTTTTGGTTCTTGCTGCGCCGATTCTAACTCTTTTTCTCCCGCTCTTCGATTAGGCTCGAGCTTTCATTTCTGAGGCTGGCTTCGTCTAACGCCGCTGTCTAGGTCACGGCTGGCCGGTTGAGGCTGTCGTCGCTGTCACATAAAATGTACATATGTACATGAATCGATGGTGCCACGGTGTTTGTTGTTGTTATTGCTGTTACCGGTGGCGGCTCCAACCGCTAACGAGTGTGTGCGACACCGTGGCATCAAAGTATTTAATTGCATTGTCGCAAATGCACCGAGCAGCGCGACCTCAGCTTGGGAGGCTGCTGAAGCGAGGAGGTGGGGCGGGGGAATCGTCAAGGTCTCGTCTCGATTCCTGAGCAGATACGTCGACCCCGCCTCCACTTGCTGTCGTCGGCGACGTCGGCCCCTCCTCGCCTCCCTGGGCGAATTCCAATGGACCCGATGGATCATGGCATGGAGTCGATGCCCTCTCGATTCGAAGGCATCGGCGCGGGAGTCCGACAATTAATTCACTCAAATTCACTGAACTTTTATGCTTTTATGCTGCGGTCCGTGGTCACTGGTCGCTCGCTCGATCGGTTCGTGGTTGCAGCTGCGTTGCTCAGTGGAGCCAGGAGTTGCGCCATCGCATCGACATTTCATGCAAAAATGAATCGCCATTTGAATTCGAAAACAATTCCTTCTCCGCCTCCTTCTACTCCTCCTTTTCGTTTTGGTTTTCATTCTCTTATTCAATACTTTGTTATTGTTTTCGTGGCGGTTGCGATTGGTATTGTTGCTTTAGTTGTTGTTGTTGCTATAGTTGTTGTTGCTTTATGCCGTTGATGTTGATGTTGCTGTTGTTCTTCTTGTTGTTGTTGTTAATGTTTCTGCTGCTGTTACAAGGCAAATCGCTGCCAACCACACGTCGGGACCGCTGTGAAACGAAAGACTTAAGACACGAACTCACAGCCGCTCGCTGAACGCAACCCGGTCGAAGCCTACAATTAACTGTTCTTTTTCGCCACAACAACAACAATCGTATCCAACAAAAACAAGAACAATAACAAGTAGGAAAAGGCGTTGTTTTTTGTTGTATTTGGGTCCATTTGGAAAACATTTTTCGGTTTCATGAGAGATTTTTGACATTTCGCCGACGATGCTGATGATGTCGCCGATGATCTCAACACGTCGACAGACCGACGAACGGACGGACGATTAGGGGCGTATGTGAAACGTGAGTTCGCCAACTGGACGCCGACCGAGCGCAGGTCGCGCCGAAGACGACCATATTCGGTGAATCGCCGTCGTCGTCGATGCGATGCGGAAAGTGTGGCTAAAGTTGGACAAACAAACAACGCGAACTCAATGTGAAATGCAAACGCTCAGAAGAGAGAGAGAGAGAGAGAGAGACAGGCAAAAACAAGGGCCGCAACGGCGAGGGACGGAAGCCAGGGCGTGCATTTGGTGCCGTGCACGAGCAACGACTTTTCCAAGTCTCCGCGAGTTTCGTGCGCGGCTCCGGGAGAAATGAAAAAAGTGAAACGAACGGCCTTCGACGACGCCCGTCAACAGACAAATCGATCGTTGGTCGGTGACGACAAGCGTTCAGTCGGTCCGGCGTCCACTCGCGGGCACGGCGACGATTGCGTCATGTCGTCGTGGCCGTCGCCGCCTCCTCGGCCAATCGCCAAATGCGCTCGCATTAACAGACAATCAGAGGAAACAACAGACACTCGCAGTGAATTCAGCAAGAAACCACCAGAACAAAGGCAGAAATAGTAAAAAGAATAACGAAAAACAAAAATCAAAGCAAACGGAACAGCAAACGGCGATCACTCAAGTGAATTTCAATGCCAAACAAATTCAAATTCAACTCTAATGATTGGGAAACACAACTTCTTCACAAGTACAGTGGGAGGCGACGGCGGCGGTGACGGTGGCGGCGACCACGTACTGCTAATAAACATCGGCGAATACATCATTTAAAGCTCCGGAGCTCCACCTGAGCGCTGAACTTGGCTCCAATTCGGTTGCTTCACCCGTGCTTTTCTGGACAGCCGTCATCAAGACTTCTCCGAGAATTCGTTCCCACATTTGACTTCGACCATTAGCGGCGAAAATAGATTTCGATTCTAATTAATCTCTAGTTATGGGCACCGCAAAAGGCATCTCATCTCAGCTCATTTGATCGTCTTCGGCCGGCACTAATTTGGAAGGTTGCAAGAATTAAGAATCGTTGGCGAGCCCGGTTCTAGCTTCCCACTTCCAGAGGAGTCTCCAAACGCGTTTGGCTGACGCAGAAGGAGACGTAGAAGGAGCTGGGGACGTTTCCAAAGCCACCCGAATCCGCCCGAGACTCGGAGAACCAACACATCTTGGGTTTGTCATCTGCTCGCTGTTGAATCAGGTGGGCAGTTGTCGTTGTCGCCCACGCCCACACGCGCCCAAACACGCAGATGTTCGTGAGCACGAACGCCTGCCTGAGTGTGTATTCGCGTATTCTAATCGCTGGCATCGAGATCCAGTTCGCGTCGGGGTCTGGTAGCAAGTTGTCATTTACGAAGTGGATCTCGAATTGATGCCAGCATCAACATTTGCATACACATTTGTCGTAATATTGCATTGTGGCGTCTGTCGTCATTGTTGTTGTTCTTGTTGTCGTTATTGTCATCGTTGGCCTTGTCGTTGTTGCTTCAACATGTTCCCCTGTGGTAATTGAATAAGGGGCTGCTAATGAAGCGATCATACAATGATGTCTTTCCAGGCGATTAAACGCTTCTTCTACTGTTGCACCGGCCAGCCAGTCAGTCGTCGTGCAGTGGTGAGCGCGGTCGGCGGCGTGTGAACCGAGGCGAGTCGCGTCGGGTTTCCCTCGCCATGAGGGCGCCGATGATTACGATGATGGGTTGGCGATGACGATGATGATGCGAATGGCGTTGATGGCTCGTCTTCGAGTCTGAACACGTCGCCTTGGGCAGCAGCTCGGCGTGCTTCTCGAACTCATTAGAGCGAAAACATCAGTAACCTATTTATTTGCTTCTGAGAGAGAAAACCTGCGCCCAATAACGATAATGGCTTCGCCGGTTTGTTTCGGTTCACCTTCGTGTTTCCCTCGCGGTGCCACGAGCGGAACTCGGCGCTCTCTTTCTCGCTGGTCTCTTTCTCGATGCTCTCTGACCGAATTATCCACGCGACTTGAAGAAGAACGTTCTCTCCTTTCTCCACTCTCATCCACCTCTCCCCTCTTTCGACTCTCATTGGTCCTCGGCTCCATTTCGCCTTGGTCAGCTGCCCATGTTTCCGCTGGCTCTTCTACTAATGTCTGTTGTTGAAAATGCATTTTTGGGTTTTTCATTTACTTCATGAACTGGGGAATTTTTGCTCCTCTCATGTTTCTGCTGCTTCGATTCCGTCTTTGAGTGGTTTTTTAATTTTTCGTTGTATGAATGCACGTTTTGGGCGCCGTTGTCCATGAAAATCGTCATCGCCTCCATTCGCTCCAACCTCCCCTCCCTTCATCCAACCTTCTGTACCATTCATACTCCTTCCAGTCTTCCTCGCCTTCGTGACAGGTAAATAGATTCAATATTGATGCGAGCCATGCGAGCGAGATTTCTCAGACTAATTTTCACGCATTGTACGAAAGGAAAAAGTATGAAAACGAAAAAAAAAAAGAAACACATCGCAATCAACTTTCACCCGCTCTGTACACATGGTGGAGCAAACAAAACGTTTAAACGTTTGTAAACAACTGCTTCTTCTTCATCTCTGGTTGTCTGGCGGCACCTGAGGACAACACAGTCGGGCCTGGGAGCGACTCCGGCTGCCATTGTCTGGAGCGAGATGGATCAGGCACCAACCGGCTGAGAAAAGACACGACAATTGCGATTGTGGCAGCAGCGGCAGCGGCCGAGCAGGTTCAACAGCCAGGGTTGGGCCCAGCCTTCGGTCGCAATGCATTTGAATCCGTCTGTTCGAACGGCTCGGGGTGGCGCCAGATCCGGTAGGGTGGGCAGGAGTAGAACTCGTGAAAGTTGTTTGAGTTTTTTCCCCCAAACAGTCGTTCGCTGTGACGCACGGCCGAGAGACAGTCAGACAGACAAGACAGGCTGAGAGTTAGACCGGGCGATTGTTAGACAGGCAGACCGACTGACAGAAAAAAAAACACGTTTCACTTGTCGCCGTTTTACTCAATGCCTTCTTTGCTATCTTTCATCGCGCAGCTCTTTCTCCGGACTCGAACCCCATCCGACATGATGACGATGTCGACCCGCCTCCTGGTGTCGACGGCGCTGATGCTCCTCGTCTGCAGCTGGTCGGCGACGGCCAAATTCGGCGACAAGATCACCGTGAAGGAGAAGGACATGATGCGCAAGTCGATCGTGTTCGACAAGAAGACACCCGACGTGTTCTACTGCCCCATGCAGAAGCCCTCGTCGATGAATAAATTAATCGTGCGGTGAGTAGAAAGTAAATGCTTAATTGCCGCTGAGTCCCATCGGACCGCGGCGATTTGCATAAGTTGCTGAAACGAGCCGTCGGCATGCGATTATTTTATTAATACCTTCTAATAGCATCAAAATATTGGCTGGAGATATTGAGAGACGATGAAAAATTTAGCGATAAAGCGATGGGAATTTGGCCATGAATTTATTGGCGAGGGAAAACCGAGATGTTATTTCGACTGTCTAAAATGTATCCACTTTTCCCACCCACAGGTCGCGACCCCTGCACAAACTCTGCGAGTACGAGGGCCGTCCCCTGCCGCCCGAGTACAAGTCCGACTGCTACCAGGACCTGGACGAGTCCGACTACGCCTGCAAGGAGAAGTACCGGATCATGGTGAGTCTGCAGCGGACGGAGCTGTGACAAATACTCACACATACATAAACACTTACAATCGAACAAAACTTGTGCTCTAATAAATTCGCAAAAAGCTTCCAGACGCACCCTAAAACCGAATATCGAAGCACGATTAATACTCGCCGCTGTACATATTAACGTATATTAATAGATATTCAAATATTTTAATTACTTAATAAAAAAAAAGTTATAAAATACTCGTATACCTTGAAAGATAACGTACTTATTTCGTATGGTTGTGAGCTTCATTTCTAAACAAAGCAAATTAATTTTATTTAATTACAGAAACGATTCGCCAAAGACGAACTCAGCGCCACAAGCAAATAATAATAATACACATAATAATTGATTGATAAAACCCAAATAGAAATAATAATACATGAACAGCGCTTGCTTGCTTTAAAGTTTAAACACACGACATTCACGAACATTCACGCCTAATCGCTCTGACAACTTGACCGTACTCACCACGCTAACGAACTCACCGCGCATTCAACACACCTTACACTAACCACACACTTAATTACCATACTAAAAACTCTCCACTAACCAGATATATTGCTATTTCAACTTATTAACCTCAGCTCTAATACTAATACTAACACTTCAATGATCCGATGACGCAATTATAGCCCTTGATTATCTCGATTTCCGTTGTTTCCGTTTCTCTTCAATTAAAATATTTCATCACTCTATTATGTTGGATTTCCACATGTCTCCTCGTCCCTCTCGCTCTCTTCCACAACTCCTCTCGCTCATCACCAGTGGATGGTACTTGAAGGGTTCCCTCGCTGTTCCTCTCGAAGTAGCCCTGGCCCTCAGATTTGCTTCCCTTTCCCCGCATGTCGCCTCCTGCTTTCTCTAGTACTTCATCTCTTTCTTTATTTCTCTCGCTCTGTCTTCTCACTATTCCTCTGTACTCCGTCATTCTGGCACCATTCATACTTCTTCTTCCTCTACCGCACACCGCGACCTCTCCCCACCCCCTGGACACCGGACTAAAGCAATTTTAAAGCTAAAGCAAATCTCTAATGGAAGCACGTCATCACTCGCACACACCAACAAACACACACACGTTGCTGGACGCAACAATCCTGGAATCAGGTTGAGCTTCGACACGGTATCGGCCCCAACCCGGGGCTCTGTTCGATACGTCGGCGCACAACCCTCGCCACCATCCTAACAGCTTTCCGGACTCCAAACTCCAACCTCTTCGGTAGCAACTGAATCTGCAAAAGCCAAAACTAAACCCAAACCAACCAACTCACCGATCTATAATACAATGCAACCTTAACATGCAATAGAGGCCTAGGAACAGGTTGGTTCTATCTCCAGAATTTATCGCCCTTGTCCGTAAAGTGCACAATTTTGTTGTAAACCCCTCCGCCCCACCAATATCGGGTTCTATGGTCCATTGAGGCCCCGGAGATCGGGGTTTCGACGGTTTGCCCTGCTTCACAGATTTCATAGACTGGCTTTAAAACGTAGTTCGAATGTTGAAATCTCAAACAGGTTTTTTGTTCAAATTATTCAACTACTAATATTAATTATTCGAGTATTTATAAAAACAACATATATGAGTTATCTAAACCCGGATTAAAGTGTAGTCCAATTAACAGAATTTATCATTGTAAAATTGTCAATAACAGCCCGATTAAAGAGCCAGCTATGTATTAACTACAATTGACCCAACATAACCATGCTTATTTCTCGAAATCCGTATGAAATTAGCTAAATGAACCTTAATGCGTTTCCCCAGATGCGAAAATATCCGCCGGGAAGCGACCAGCCCTTCAACGGCACCCGCCTGAAGCGCTTCATGGACCTGGACAGCGAGGTGCGCGAGCGGATGGAGAAGGTCTCCAAGACCCTGCACTTCCACGAGGTGGTCGCGAAGTACTGAACGCCAAACTGGTCAGAATAGCGAAGTATTAAAATCAAAAAACGATTCGACTTAACTCAGCTATAACCGAAATATCAAGTCAGAGTAATTGCAATATATTCGAGACCCGACTTCCGATTCAGCTCGTTTGTGTGCACTTGTGTGTGTTCCTTCTCAGCCAGAAAAATTAATGTTATACTTAAATTCTTCTACTGTCTCACTGTGTAGATATTAACGAAAATAATGTCGCGGCTTTGATCAATAGTAGGTTTTTAGCTAATACTAATTTTTCAAATTAATGCCTCGAAATGAACTAATACTTAAGAATAAAAATAAATAATTTTGTAAAAATTTCTTCTACCACTAACTTTGAATCAGTGTTTTCTTTCTGGAAGCAATTGATAATGTTCTTAAATTATCTTGAATCGCTTGATAATAATTTGAAACTATCTGTAATGATACCCTTATTGGATGAACTTTACCCGAACTGAACACGCTCTCGTGAACGTCCACCGGAAATGAAGCCCATCGGCTGTCTACGACCATCCATCGAATGAACCCCCTTTCAGTGTAAAAAGGAAAGTGAACACCGTCGTTTGTCTTGCAACATCGTAGTCAATTCTCTGTGACAAAAATTCAATATTTAAAAATCTTTTGCTTAAATATCAGTTTCAGGAAATTTATGTTCTTATAAAATCTTCACAGAGTCGAGAGGTAAAAGTCAATTATTGAATTTTAAGCGCTGTGCGTTTAGAAAGTGTGGAAAAACCTCAATCCGAAATGTTACACAAAAGTAATCGGGGCGACTAAATTTATCCCTGAATAATTACGTGCAAAAAAGTTCAATGGTGAATAAAAATGAATTCGCTACAATGGTGTGTGTATGATGAATTTTTGTTGGATGCCATGCGAGAGAAAGGGACGACTAACGTACTTCGTATGAGCAGATGCATGCAAGTGACAGAGAAGCTATATATGTTTGTTCATTTAGTTGGATCTCTTAATCTTTTGTTCATTTGTTATCAATAAATTTCAACCTGTAGTTTGTTTCTTTAGAACTGCGGACTGCTACGCTGTCTCTTTCGAACGTATGCATTTATTGTTGAATCTAACGATATGTTTGTTTAAATGAAGGGTATGACCTTTACGTGAAAAAGAGATAGACTTTTTGACAAGTAGCTGGTTCATTCGAGAAATTCAGGTTATTTTTCGCATTTGTTTACATTTTTTCTTCGAAGATAAAATATATAATATTAAGGAATTCACATTAATATGAAATGATTAAATTACCATTTATGAGCATGTTTTCAAAACTAAATAATGATATATAAAAAATGAAGAAGGGTTGTGCTACATCATTAAAGAAATAGTATTCAATTGCTGCACTACATCAAGAATTGTTATTATTTTTTAGGAATTTAGATCTTTTATTCTACCCAACATTGATTAGATAACATCAAACCAATGTTGTATTCTATTAGTTAATGTTTATTCACATTGACTGAGAAAACCAAACATTCTTAACTCAATAAAAATATATGTTAGTGCAATAATGTCAGTGTTGCACGAAAAATCCCTCCCCCACCGCACTAATCGACAGCAAACTGCATTCGTGAGGTTAACAACACTGAAAGATTGACTTACATACTGCTGTCAAAATCATCTGCGCGAAAGGGAGAGCAATATATGTGATCTTAAGCCAGTCATTATGGCTATCCCTTTTTAACATACGGAGAACCGTACCTCTATATAAACGCATAGAAAAACATACAAAAGAGAAGCAAGAGAAAAAAATGTAGAAAAAAAGATGAAATAAAGTCGAAGAAACGAACGTCGAAGTCTTTTCTCGTCACAGAAGAAACTCAGTTTGCTCCTCATAAATCGTGAAAATAAGTTTTTCAATAAAGTTTTTATTTGCTTATTTTCGCAAAAATCAATTTACTAAACTACGAGAAAACACAGCCTCATCCAAAGGGTAAATATATTTGAAAAACATTTTGTGAATTCTCTGCTCGATGCAATTAAAAATCGAAAAAGAAAATTTTCGAAGCAATGGAATATAGTTCAGGTTTTCGCTAGTTTAAAGTAATTTTCTTGCTTCTATATAATTTGTATAAATTACTTTTTGAGCAGTTTTTAACTTTGTTCTCGGTCGATTTCTTTACTCTATCGATTCGGATGTTATCGATGTCGTGTCAAAAAATTGTGAATTTTTCATTTTTAATGTACAAATTTTATGAATTTTGTTGTATATGTACTTTTTTTTATGAGATTAGTAATTCCCATGAATGTTTGGCGAGTATATAAATAATTTAAATACCACCGAATGGGATTCAAGTATGGAAATTTCGGAAACTAATATTAATTTAAATAATGTAAAGAAAATTCTGGTATCAGCTAGCACGTAATTGCTATAAATACCAGAGTTGAGATTTAAAATGTAAGCTTTAAACCAAAAACAGCAGTGGTAATAATTTATTCGTGGCGAATAATTTTGAATACTTAGTGACGAATTCCTCTTCGTTTTCATAAATTTTTGTGTTGTGCTTCGGTTGATGGTCGTAATTCTCTGCATCGTCGTTTTCGTTATGTTTCGAATCTACTTCTATGCTTTGTTATTGCACTGGTTTCAGTCTTTGTTCGTGCGCACCATTCTAGGAAATCTATACAGATTTTTTACCTGTCGACCTTTTACGCTCCAGCAATCACAGTTCTCTCTTGACAGCCCTTTGTCTTGCAAGGGACCCTCTGGTTGCTGCACTTCAAACCACTGACAATTAAACATACACCGATCTTGTAAGAAACCCACAACAAAATAGAAAGTGATTCGGTGCGTGTCGAAACCTAAGCGGCACGTTATAGTGTAACCTGTAGATTTACTAGGGAATGAAGCTTCCGCAAAGTTGGCAGATACCTAGACCGTTAGCTATTGAAAATATGAATATTTGCTTTGTGCTACAATCAGCGGCTGCATATGTTTAGGAATTGAAGTTTGGCTAAAACTAAAATAATTATGATTCTACTTTTTAACAAAATTTGTATCCACAACTCTTCTGTTGCCTTTTTTGGGACTGTCATATATATATGCATGATACTCTAATATCTTAAATACAAAAAACTGATACATATAGTCGGTTGCTAATCCTGTGAGAATCGTGATATTTTTAGTAAAACAATTCACAGATATTCTTTATATTAAATCAAGCAAATAGGTGATCTTCGCACTTCTTCAAGATGTGACAAAACAGACGAGACCGACGAAAATATGAGCTACCGATGTTCAACAGACACCTGTGCACGAAAAGCTGCTACAGATTATTCATAAGCGAATAAGATCGGAATTTTTCGTTCGCTGATTTTTTTGTTGGTTGTTTCGTTGCTTGTTTGTTTAGGAACTAATTTCCATACTCTTCAATATACTTTCTTCATATATATCTGACGCAGCTGATTTTATATTGTTTCTTTGCTTTTTTTGTGCATTGAGTAAATAAATATCAACACGCTCTGCTTTATTGTGTATTTATCGCGCATTACTTTCTGTTATATTCCGTACCCTACTCACCGATAAAATTATTGCTGAAATATTTTTTAACTTTTAAAATTAAATTTATACGCTCCATGGTTTTAGTGGCCTTCAATTTCGTTCATATTGTTAATACAAATTGCCAAATCCTGATGGTTTGATGCATTGTAGGGGATTCAATTGTCGCATAGGCGGATTTTTCTTTGTAAACATGTTCGCAAAACACTTATACTTGGCCCATTTCGGTATCACAGTTTGACTGTTTGATGAGTGCCTGTTTCTGGTTCTCTGGTCCCTATCTATTGGCCTGGTTACGCTCGCTAGTCGCCTTGCCTAAATAATAATTACATCACATATGCTCTTCCGATTTGCTGTGCCTTCGTCTTTTCTTCGTCTTCATATCCGTGAGAGAATCCGTTTCTCAAATAACGTAGAGAGTACGTTAGAGACTATATGCTTGAATAAAAATATTATTTTCATCATTTAGGAGAAAGTTCGTGTATGATACAGCGTTGAGTTTCGTTGTTTTGTATCGATTTTCTTTTGCCTCATTATTTTATCTTTTCGCGGAATATATCTCTGAATCGGCCTTTCCTTGCTCTCCTATTGCTTTGTTTTTATTAGTTATTTGTCTGCTAATTTAATTCTCTTATTTTATTATTATTTTTCTTGTGTCAGTTTTCTATTAATTGTGTAGCAATTTCGCCGACATTACGTTGCTGTTAGCTTTGACATAGTTGTTGTTTTCAGTTGGGGTTCCGATAAGACATTGTAGCGCTCCCCTCGTTCCTTCGCTTAATTGGTTTGCTGATAAAGTGGAGTACCTATTTTTAATTGCGCGTAAAACTCATCTCCTAATTCAAGGTCGTGCAGAAAGTAAGGGCCGAACGAAATTGAACGAAATTGATATATTTTTATTTCTGTATTTCTAATAAAGTAATCCTACTTAATTGAAAAATCTTCAGGGACACATCTAAAGTGAAGATTTAAATTTTATGAATGCACTTCGTCGCATCCACTTGCATGTCATTGATATAGTAATTCGAAGTCCTCCTGTACGGCTGGAGTGTATGAGGGACAGCCTTGGTGGTTTGTTTACTAATTTCAAGACGTAAATTGTGAATAGTTTTTACCAAACACGCTTCGGTTTTCAACGAAACATGTCCCGCATGCCGAAATATTTAGCAATTTAGCCAGAGGTTTCGAATCAAGCGAACAGCTGACCTTGTCTTGGTCTGCTTCAAAGTTGGCCCCACCACGTGCCGTAGATGACGTTGTAGTGTAAATTCAATCGCAACAATTAAAAGCCTTGGCGTTCAATATTCGTCACCAGTCTCCAGTGCCGAAATGCAACTGCTGCGGGTCATCGTAGTTGGTTGTTTGACAAACGCGCAAAAGCCGAGTAGACAAATCGTAGGAGGAGTAAACAAAACTAGTTCTCGGTCGATATCTCGATTTCACGGGTTGTCGCGACAGCTCGATCAAAGCTGCTGCTCCTGCTACTGCTGTCGCTGCTGTTCTTTCGTCGTTACAACGCTTTGGATGCAATTTCTATGAACGAGACTTCGTGTATGTGTGTGTTTGTGCGGTGCATGTGTGCGCGCGCAGTTGTTTGTTGCTTGAATGATACTCAAAGTCAGAGTCGTTGACCTAATTGTGTTGTAACAATACTGCCAACAACAACACCAATTTTCAGTGACAATAAAAACAACAACAAAAAATCGTCATCATCGCCAATGAAGTAGTTCACACAGGCGTACACGGACATAGATGTGTTCTCTTATTATTGCCAAGTGACGACGCCGTAGTAGCATCAACAAGTTTGGTCGGAAGCCTGCGATCGTTTTCCTCATATTCTTGGCTTATCTTATGTTTCACTCTATATGTCTATCTATAGTTTCTCCTCCAATCACCACAAGAAGACTTTCTTGGCTGTTATATTGGTTTTTCTTTCTCTTTCATTCCTGCCAATTGATCGGGTTTGATATGCATGATTCATACCGCAAAATTGTTTGTATGACTCATTTTGTCCCTTTAGTTCTTTTACTTCATCCACATGAATATTTAAATTCTTATTTTTTTTAATTTATTTTTTTCTTTAAATTACATAAATTTCGTAGGAAGCAAATTTCCTTTTCAATTTTTCCATTCACCAAATTCGTGCAATTTACGGTATGAGGACAACATACTTGGAGAATGTTTAGGAAAACTCCCAGCTATATCCAGTAGTCACCACCGCAGTTTCTTGTGCTGTCGAAGCTGCAGCAATGCCTCCAGCTTTTAATGGAAATGCATTTATTGTGGATTTTCTCGTTTACAACGTTCACTTCATCAGCATTTGATGTTGCATCGATTTGTTGGTGTTCGAGTTCTTTTGTGTTGCTCCTCGACCTCGCTTCTTTGGCTTCATCCACACCATTCCCTTCACAGTAAAAAAATCAAACAATAACATCGAATATCTACGATTTCTTTTTTAAGCATTTGTGATTGTTATTGTCAAGTAAACCCGATAAAGGCGCCCCTCCCTCTAGTCTATTCATGCTTGAGTCAGTGTTTGTGTGTTTCTGTCTCAGCATTCGAGCAATCATAAAATAGATCCAAGAAGTGGATGCACTGCAGCACTGAACGACGAACATTGGCGGACTTGGGGCCTGGACGAGGCGGCGACCAGTTCCTGTCCGACTACTTCCATCGTAAGCCTCACTACGCCACTACAACTGACACAGTTATACATGGATTGGCGTACACATACACGGCTAGCTGGCTGGCTCCCCGACTGTGTCCCGGAGGGTCTTTGGGGTCTGCATAGAAAACGCACGAAACTAGTTTCTGTCCATCGGGTTTGCTGATTTTTTGCAGTCTCTCAGCAACTCCGATTTTTTGTGAACTGTGACGAGAGCTGTTACATGTTATTGTTAATAGTCTGATCGAGGATTTGATTGGTCGATGTTGTGGTCGTGACTTGTGTGTTTTTATACCATCAGCAAGCAGAGAGGTGCGTGAACACCGAAACAAATATTAAAACGTTTTTTTTTTCTGACTACCAAATGAGGCGTGCAAATATTTTCCATCGAACCATTCCATTTGGAGAACGCAGCTCAATGCAACGCATGCTGCTGGTAATCATTAATTAATTATAATACGCTCACACAGAAATAACTCCAAACAACGATTACCTTCGGAAATGTTACTGCTGCAAAGTGTTTAGCATTTTTAAGCTTTGCTTATTTATTTACTTGTTTATTGTTTATATCTGTTTGAAGTACTTTTCCCTGGCTTTTATTTGCTGTTTTGTTTCCGCCAAACGAGTTTTGTATTTAACGTAGATTTCGTGTTGTTGTGGTGGTTTTCCTTGTTGGTACTGCTGGTGCGCATGCAGACAGGAAGGAAACTCTGGTCTCGATTGTTGTTACTGCTGCAGTTCGCATAAAGAATGCACTTTGAAAACAGCAACGAAAACGTCCACGACAAATGCTCGTATTCGTGGCAGTTGCTGTTGTGGTGTGGGTAGCCACTCGATGGTGCATGAGTGTGCGTGATTGTGACGATGGCATTGTTTGTAAACAAAGCATTTGTTTGCAATATACATATAATTGATATCTACTTCTTGCATAATATTCTTAACCGATTCTTACGTCGGTTTGTTTTGACACAAAATAAATTAAATTTTTTGTATATTTTCACGATTCACTTTTCTCTTCGAGATCGTTACTTGAGCGAAAATTCCCATCGATTCTGGTTGCTCCGTCGTTAAGCCATATTGGATGTGATCGTAGTACAAACGCAGTTGATTCATTAAAATGCACATATTACCGATTAGGCGAAAACCACTTTAACAAAAGTTCGTCTTTGATCTTGGGATTATTATGATCTTTAATTATAAGCTTCGGATTGAATATACATATATAAAAAATTGCTTCATGCCGCCATTGAAATTGAATGCTACCATGTAGGGACGAATATAATTAAGAAAGAATGAACAACTCGCCCCCTTTGATTCTCTCCCCCTTCTGAACAGAATTACTCCAAGAGAACGTGGAAAACAAAAATAACCCTGGATTGATAGCAGTATTAATTCTCGATTAGTAACAATCTGAAGAACGGGAATGAATAGAGCGAACCACTGTCGATAAAAAAGTAATATATTGTTTATATTCAAAGCTCAGCTGTAGCGAGCAAGTCGGGACGCATATCGAATATCTAATGTATTTTTTGTAAATATATCACGAAATGACATCATACCGAATTTTAGTATAAGCAATAATCAGTTCTCATTGGAAGTGGGAGAGCAAAAAGTGTTTAAAATGAATTCGTTAGAATAAATTTGTTGTACTTATTTAACCCAATGATATGGATTTTATTTTCTCTATATACCTTCCACAAAATACGCGACCCTACATAAATATTGTGTTAAATTTATATTTTAATAAATTATTGTTGTCTTTGAAAGCCTTTTTGGGACGTGATTAAAGATTATTTATATTTGCACTATGCTCTTTCAAATGCATTATCAGCTGTAATATTTTAGATATCGAAAAAATTAAATCAGTAAACAGTCGTCAGCCGTTCAACATTTTCGTCGTCCACCCATAGCGTTCCTTATCAATCGTCACTGAATGAGATATTTGAATTATTAATGCGCGTTATTAAACTTCCTACCGTAGGATATTGCTATATATTTTTATCTGTTGCCGTGTGTTCACCATTGGATTTGACTGAAGATCCCCCAACCTGTCAAATGCTTTGATTGACATACATACATTCATATACACAGTTTTTTTTTTTTTTGTTTTTTGTTGTCATTAAATGAATTGACAAACACTTTATCTTTGTTTAAATTTTTTATTTTGAGAAACTAATCAAAATTCTCTTATATTTCAGCATTTGCTTTATCGCAGAAATTTCTTTCAATATTTAAATAATCCAATCACGAATATCGTGGATCCGAAGGAGTCCTAAGTTAACCGAGGGATTTAGAAGTGCAACAATAACCACAGATCAATAACCAAAATCTACTACTAAAGACTTTGAAAGCAACGTTTATTAAGCTAGCGTCATTGTTGGCACAAATAACAATTGTTTTCATACGTTGTAGACCCCATTGTTGTTGTCGTCGTCCTCGAGTCGCAACGAGTGTTCTCCAGCTAACCATTGGTATCACGAATTGAGTTGTTTAAGAAATTAATCGCCCATTCAAAACTACTCCTACTACATTAAATTAAGTATTTACCCGTTGGTCAATTAGTTGAAGAAAAGTCTAAGTCCGTAGATAGAGTTCAGACAAACCGAATATCTTCGTTTTCTTTGAACTTAATCGTTGGAATAGTTATATCGACCAATATGAACGGGTTAAACAATAGTTCCGATGATGTTGTTGAGTGTCCATTATGTATGGAACCGCTTGAGGTAGATGATCTTAATTTTTATCCGTGCACTTGTGGATATCAGGTATGACCTAAACTAGTCATTTTAAATTTAAGTGTTAATGCATTTTTGCTCTTTAAAGATTTGTCGATTCTGCTGGCACAGAATTCGCACGGATGAAAATGAGCTATGTCCTGCGTGTCGTAAGGCATATCCTGAAAATCCAGCGGATTTCACTCCTCTGACCCAGGAAGAGGTGAGGATCCAGAGCTATATACACAAAAATAACTTAAATAACTTCAATTTGATTTGTACTTTTCAGATGATAGCCTTTAAGTCGCAGAAACGACAGCGGGATCAGCAGCGCAAGCAAAAAATTACCGAAAATCGTAAACATTTATCCAACGTGCGCGTTGTGCAAAGGAATTTGGTATTCGTTGTTGGTCTGCCTCCAAGACTAGCCGATGCCGATGTTAGTACTAACTCTCCTTCATATGTTTCCTCTCTTAAAATTTATAGTATGGATGGAAATAAACTGATTTTCCTTTCAGATTCTTAAAAAGCACGAGTATTTCGGAAAATATGGAAAAATACATAAAGTTGTGATAAATCCTAGTACTACGTATGCCGGAGCACAAGTAAGTTGAAAAGAGTGAATTTTTCCATTTTGCATCATATGTGACTGAGTTGTACAAGAGATGTTCTGACGTAAATTCCTCTCTTTCCACCCCACTGAAGGGTCCATCGGCGTCCGCATATGTGACTTATGTTCACAATTGCGATGCCTTAAGGGCTATACAGAGTGTTAATAATATTATGATAGATGGCCGACTGATTAAGACTAGTTTAGGTACGACAAAGTATTGTAGTCACTTCATGAAGAATCAACAATGTCCTAAGGGAGATTGTATGTATCTGCATGAGCTAGGTGATCCGGAGGCTAGTTTTACAAAGGAGGTAAGCCAAATAAAAAAAACGTTCATATTAAAAGTGATCAGATGTAATTATGTTTTCAATATTTTTACAGGAAATGCATCAAGGTAAACATCAGGAGTATGAGAAACGCCTGCATGATGCCTTAATAGCAACCTCCGGTACGAGTTCTGTCAGTGGAATGGGAACATCCTCAAATGGCAGCGGGGGCGGCAGTGGCAGCAATGGTACCACTGCAACAGCGTCCACGAATGGGGCGACTACTCATTCCAATCATAGTAAAAATGGTGATAGTAGTAAATTAAATGGCAATGCGTCCTCATCCTCATCGTCGTCATCATCGTCCGTGTCCTCATCGGGTTCGTCTTCTATGTCAACGTCGTCGTCGTCATCTGCTTCATCCGCAAATTCGACGACAACAGCGACGGTTTCGACTAGTGGAGCGCCTCAGAAAGATGCTTGGCCGAGTCTTTCCGTGTCTCCGGTGAACAATAAAGAAGGAGGCGGTGGCCACAATTCGAACGGCAATAGTAACTCCAAATCCAAAAAGGAAAAGACAAAACATGAGAAATCGAAACATGAAAAGAACTCTAAAAATAAAAACAAAAATAATAACAGTAATCACAACAATAATTCCAATTCTACGACAAATAAAGAAAATCATCATCCACATTCGCACAGTAATGGTACAAAGGATTCACATACAGTAGACTCTGCCAGCATTGCAGCAACAGAGCACAATACCAATAACAAAACAAAATCGGAAAAAAATAAAACACATCATGTCGAAAAGCAACCCTCTACTACAACTTCTCCGGTCGCGTCTAATAGAAGCCATCAGCAGCAAAAGCAACAGAAAGATACACGTATCATCAGTGCTGATGAGGAAGTTAAGTTGATCGAGGATTTGGAAAATCACGAAGACTGCAGTAGTGACAGAAATGTTCAACAGAATAATGACAGCAGCAATTGTGATGGGAATGCGATCGACGAGGAACATCGTTCTCTCAGTACCAGCAGCAGCAATAGCAGTGATACTACATCCACCCTCAGTGAAACCACAAGTGGAAAAAGTTCTCCCGGAGGTTTTCTTGAGCCCAGCAGCCCACACAACAATTCAACAGAAAGCACAGCAGCTACCGAATTGGTCGAAAGTGAAAAATTACAACCACAGCAAACCGTTCTGGATGGGAGCAGTGATAATAGCAATATTCATATTAATCTGCAGCAATTTGTATCATCTACTCCTGCAAGTCCTGTAGAAGAAAAACTACCATCGACAACAGTTGTTGAAAATGTTCCAATCACAACAACTACAACAGTTAGCAATATTGACAGCGATGACAGTAACGTGTCCACGTCAGCTACAGAACTGCAACAAAAGCTGTCCACAGCCATTGAACAGATTTCCTCGAGCAATGTTAGCAGTAGTAGTAATTTAATCGAAACAACAGGTGAGTATCTTGTGTTTCTATGTTGTGGATGCGTTTCTAACAATGATCGCTTTATTCGCACAGCCGCTCTTTCCAAACTCAATCTCTTCGATGACAACAACAGCTTTTTTTCATCAGCAGCGCCGTTCCAACAGTCTCTGCTTCTTAAAAATAAACTGCAAAATGAAATGCGCCAGAATCAATTGAATAGTGTTATTACATCACATTTACCGGATTTATTAAATGGTATGTAAATAAGAATATTTCTTTAACATCATTTTATCTCGTGTTCTGTTTTAACACTTGCCTGTTTTAATTCACTAGCAATTCATTTAGTATAATTTAGTTCTCTTGTTGGTTGTTTGCATGTGAATATAATTTTTAATAATTATGAAAATATACTTTTTATTAAATTATATATAATTTGAAGACTGTATTTTAAGTTTGAGTATATTGATCAATTTTTGAAATATCCAAAATTATTAAAATATTTTCAAATGGTTGGCCGATTTAATAACTTTAATAATAGGAAACACCTTTATAACTTTCCCATTTAGAATGTATAAGTTTGTGTACAAATTTTAAATCTCCCTCGTGTCCTTCTTAACTCTACATACTTTCCAACATTCATATGCTATATAGCGAGCATTTAACTAATATTAAGCATTACTAATTTAAAATATATGAGGATCCTAACTTCCTGCAGTATTTACTATTTAACGTAGTCAATGCTCCTTACTCTAGTTAGTTAAAACTACTCTGTGTGTGTTCGTTTGTTTGTTCGAAATTAAAATAAAAACATCAAATAACGTATTCAAAGTGTGAAATTCATAATGAAGATACAACTTGAAGGCCACATACTGAAGATGCTCTTCTGCTATGCAATCTACACATACTCAATCGTTCTAATGCGACATTTCTTCTTATTTATGTTTCCGGAAATATATTTGTTATTCTAATATCTGCAACTTAACTAAATGAAATTGTACGAAAATTTGTATCCTGATTAAATGAAATGGACGACGGCAACAACAACAACAACAACGGTAAAATCAAAACTACACTACGGTCGATACAGGCATCGATGGATATCAAAATAACACGACTAATTCAAATGGTATACAAAATTTGCTTAAAAATCAAACACTTTATGAAAATTTAGTTTGCGAAATGTTTTTAATACTACTCTACTCTACTACCACATACTTCACAAGTATTATTTTAAACATTTCGAATGCTTAATTTTAAAAATATAGAACTTTTCAAAAATATTTTATCTAACGCTGCTGTTCTCAATAATTTGTTAAATTAAATTCGGTCAATGCATAAACAAAGAATGGGAAGAAGCCTTTAAAAATGTCATGATGAGAAACAACAAACAAATGGAAGAACAATTGCAACAACAACATCAGCATCAACAGCAACAACATCTCCACCATCAGCAGCACCAACTTCAACAGCAAGAAGAGTTCCTTCGTATGCAAGAATTACAAAAGCGTAATAATTTAATAAATAATATTGGATTGTCACAAATGAACGGACCACACAACGGTATGTCCTGACGATGTTATATATACATACTTATATATATATATATATTTTTGCTGTCTTTATTCTGTTGGATTCTAATTAATTTTACTAAAAGTATGGTGTTCTGAAAATGTTTGCGTGACTGTCACAATCCGCGTGATTTTCAACTGTTGGTTGAACTTCCGAATTTGGATTACACTTGAAATCGTTTCTCTACCTTTAGGAGGTTTTAGGATAATATTCATGGCATTGGATATTAAATCCCCTTAAAAATATTCCACTTCTTTTCGTTTAGTTAACGTTTTCGTACGGAATACTATATATTAATTGAATCCAAATCTCGTTTGATTTGTTGAAGTTATTCATTTCATTAACTGTCCAGAGTTTTTATATATATAACTCCTGTTTTTATTTAAATATATATCTATATACAAGAAAATATTTTTTGTTTTCCAGATTTTCCAAATAATTTCCATGGTAATACAGATCTGAGCAGATTATCGCAAACTGCATTAATACAGCATCAGCAGCAATTACTTCAGCAACAACAACAAGAGCGGTTACAACAACCCGGGCATCATGCTGATCATTTACTAGGCAACAGTTTATTTGGGACAAATATGTCGAAATTCTTTGATTTCCACAAGAATCAACAACAAATGCATCAGGTAACATACGAAGCTTTCAGACTTGAGTTAATTTTTCCGATAAAACGATATTTATTTTTAGCAACAGTTCTTGATGAATGGACACTCTGGTGGAAATGGACTACTAAATGATCAAATGCGTATGAACTCGTTGTTGGAAAATAATCGTATTAACTCACAGTTTCTGGATCAACCCAATGGTAAGTTTCCGAGAGTATTTGACGAAATTGGTAGAGGAGACGTGTCGACAGAATAGATTTTTTATTGGGTTTTACTGAAACTTTTTCTTATGTAGGCCTCCTGACGCCACACCATCAGCAACAGCTTCAGAAACACAGATTACTTGGCAAATTTGATCCAATGGTGAACGCCACTCAAAATTTCTCAACGAGTCTATATTTAAATACTATTATTAATCAACAGTTACAACAGCAGCAACCACAATCTCAAAACCAACAACAGCCGCAGAACTCACAGCAGCAACCACAACCTCCTCAGAGCCGTTTACCAAATCAATTTTCGCACAACTCATCTGTTGAAGATGATTTGGGTATGATCTATTGACTCTCTATACTACAATGGAAACTTATAATAAATTATCTTTACTTTCAGGCTTTGATCCCTTTATTGAAACACAGAAGGCATTGGCTGAACTTATGGAGAACGAAATTGTTCAACAAAACAACACAAATAGCAATAGCAATTCGACAACAGTGGCCACAAAGATCCTACAGCAGCAGCAACAACAACAGCAACAACATCAACAAATGTCACAACAACACCAGCATCAATTATTGGATAATATGCAGCGGGCGCGAATGCCACCACCCGGTTTTAATCATATGAATGCATTTGGATTTGGAGTGCCTCGTGCACAGAACAGCAGCAAAATTCTGCCTTTCATGAACATGTCTGGAAACGGAGCAGGCAATGGTGGAAACGGACAGCCACCGCAACCACAGCAACAAATGCAAATGCCCAACTCATGGAATCCACACTTGGCAGCAATGCAACAGCAGCAGGCACAACAACACCCACTGGGTGACCCACAAATGCATATGAATGCACAGCAACAGAACCAGAATGGTGGCAACCACAATAAGGGTATGATTATTTCTAACTTTCTTTCATTATGTTCCTATATCTTACAATTTGTTCTCTTCAATTATTAATTGAACAGGATACAGCAACAATGATTGGACGGCTATGGATCCAGCCATTTTATCATTCCGTCAATTTTCTTCGTTTCCGCAACAACCACCAATGCCACATCATTCGCAACAGGATATGTTTATGCAACATTTATCACAACAACAGCAGCAACAACAGCAGAACGGATTTGGCTCCCAACCCCCAATGCACGGTGGAGTTAACTTACCAAATGCATTGCTAAATCCACAAAATTCTCCAGCACAGGTAAATGCGAACGTTCAAGGAATGTTAGAATTTTTAAAAACTCGTCAGTTTGTGTAGATTATTTCATTGTTTCTGATATTTTCGTTTTTACTTACGTGATGCAAATTAAAACCTTACAAATTGAAATCGTTAAAATTGATTTCTTATTGTTGTTTCGATACTTACTTTACTTTGCATATTAATTTTGTGTTTTGAGCATGGTTTTTTTATGACAGTTTATTTGATGACGATTTCAACATGACTCTTAACAGAATGATGAATGCTAATGGTAAATCCATTGCTATAATTTTTGGAAGCTTCATAAGACATCATTCTTTGTATGTTTCATTATTTATAACATCCATGGCATTCACACATTCATTGTTTTGTGGTAATAATTCATATCTAAAACTGATTCATTCATTCCATTGATTTCACTATTTTTATTTTTGAGTATCTTCAGCTTCTTAGGGTGAAAAACTAAGTATAGCTTAATAATTGAAAGCAATGCAATAGACGTGCATAACGGTTGATGTGGATAAAAGACAAACAACTGATTAAAAGACCTCTGTACTGGATTAATTCGATTGTGTTAATTTCCGTGTATAATTTTTTTGTTACTGCTTTTCCGTACCGTAATAAATGTTGTTAACTCTGTTTTTATTTGATTTTGTTTGGTTTATAGTTAGTGTGTTTTTGTTTAGTAATGTGGAAACATTTTAATTATGAAACATAAAGATCATCAAATTTATTTTAATTATATTTTATTTCTTTTCTTTTTTATTTGTTTGTGGTCTTCGTTAATCCAACACATTGCACCACCTACGCCGTTGATGTGCGCTCTACTGTCGCCCCTCCTCTTCATGATCACCGCACATTTGGTAATTTGCTGTTAACTTACGTAATATAATCTAACGTGACTAACTGAAAAATAGATGAATATGTCACATTCAAATTGGCTAAACTCCGAACAAAGCCTTTTTATGAATAGTTTAGCAAATGGTTTCACCAACAGCAATTTCGATAAATTCTCAATTCCAATGCCTCCAGGTATTCATCCCAATAACTTAAACAAGCAACAAAAAACAGAATGTATTAATTAATATTTGAATAATGATTTTTGAATTGTAATGTATAAAAGCTTATTCACAAATATAAGATGAATATTTAAGCAACAAGTTCGAAAACGATCAGTTGTTGTGTGCGCATCAGGCAGGAGAAACTATAAAATTAACCTTCTTTATTTTTATTTCTATTTTGTTTTTAATAATTTAATTAAACACTTGCAATTAACGGAAAACAATGCTTTAAACACAAAATGAGTTATTGAACTCCAATACGATCGATCGATGTTTTATTGAAAACTTTAAATAAGAATTGTGCAAAAACAAAACAAAAAAAAAACATTATTGAGATATACTACGACATTCTGAAGCAAAGTAATCATAATTACATGCAATTAATGCTGCGAACGACAAGAAGAAATCTATGAAATAATGAGCTGTAATTGGAATTCGAAGATGATAGGATGATGCTTAGAATGAAGATGATGATAAGGAATAAAATAAATAAATAAATAAATAGAATATCCTTTGCTAAAAAGAATGAATTGGAGATGATGTCTTTATTTGTTATTTAGAGAAAATGAAACAATGTACACATTATTTAACTTTATTATTATGAAATATACAAGATATACATAATAAATCTATATATAAAACAAATTACTATTACATAAACATATATATTATATCGAAAGAAAAAACACAGAAAATAAATTGAGCGAATTTTATTCGAGATAATTAAAATTGATACTTTTATTTATCTTTCCTTTATAACAGATTCTAGTCGAAAGGATGATATTGTAATTTAATAAATTTTACTATTAGTTTATGATTAATTAATTTCATTATTTGTACCAATTTCTATTCTTTGCACACTTCAAAATAAATCGATTTTTTAAATTGCATATGCTCAAATTTGAAGTCATTAAGTAGTAACTGAAAGTTGCAGTTTACATTAGTAGAGTTTTTTTTTGCAATCTAACATCACAAAAAAATCATATTTCGAAAGTGGATTTTTTAATCACAGTGAACACAGTCGTTTTCCGGTAGTTGTATTAATTTAGCAAAGACAACAACCGAAAAGCGAATAGTTGTCTTGGTTCAAGTTTTCAGTATGAAATACTCAAATCTTAAGTTCAAAGAAAAAATGATTACAAAAATTTAACCTATTCAGCATATCATTTATTTTAATTAAAATCTATAGACTTGAATTAGGTCCGCCAAGTCCATTGCCCAATCCGATGAAGTGATTCTCAAAATCCTTTTCATATTCTGCGTGATACGAATGTCCGTATTCTTACTTTCCTAAAGGACCATATTGTTAGAATGGCATCATGAAAAACATGCCTTTGAAAATGTTCTCTTCTGTAACATTTCTTACCATTTTTCATTCTTGGAAAAACTTCCGTATATGTTACAAATACAAACGAGTAATATTTTTTAATGAAATATATTTATTTTTCCTCAGATAAGTTACAATTCTGTTACAATAATTTGTGTCAATGAAATTCCTCAAATTTATGATTGAATAAAAATATTCTCGTTGATAACATATCTGAATATTTGTATATATAGTATATATAAATTAATTTGTTTCTTTTTGCTTAATCAATATATTGTCTTTTGAGTTTCAATAGTAAATACACAGTTTGCAAGCTATGCGCTACAATGCTAAGTAAATTAGTACAAACTTATACATATAAATACATAGTCTATTTGATTTGTGATTTGTTGTAAGGTTATATTTTCACTACGGTTACTCCTTAATGTGTAGGTATGTGAGTGAGTAGTAGGTTTCGCATAGAGTGGAATTAAAAATCGGTCTAAAATACTACGATATTGCAGTTAATGGAACGTAATTGTTGCTTAAAGAACGTAACATAAAATAACTTTAAACGAAGTCCACCCGATCGATCGGTCACGTTTCTAACCTAATTCTCGCTGCTGGCTGCGCGTCAATAATGTCATCGGGATGATGATGGTCATGATAATGGTGGTGATGGTGATGATAATGATGATGATATGTTTGAGACATTGTGGGAAATCGAGTGCGTGCGAAGCAACACAAAATAAAACAATTAAAACAATAAATACAGGAAATGATAAAACTTGTGCAGCGATGAGCACGGGATGATTATTGGGTTGTGTAATTTGAGTACGAACTAATCACTGATGATGTCCATCAGAACGAAGCAGTACAGCCAAAAGAAAACGTAAATGAATCATAAGTGGCTGCCGCTCCGTAGGCTGGCGCCACCACCGCCCGCCCCCTGCAGGATGCGCGCCGGCCCCACCGAGAGCACGCTCTGGGCCGCATGCCGGATCGGCTGGTAGGTGCGGGTGGGACGCAGACTGGAAACGCTGCTTCCTCCGCCACCACCCACCCCATTCAGCATCTGCGCCGACGCCGTGGGCTGCAGCTGCGGGTAGACGCGGTGCGTGGGCGAGCGGGTGGGAAGATGGCTGATGCCTGGAGTCGGCTTCTGGTGGTAGGCAGGACCCGTGGACCGTGGCGCCAGATCCGAGCGACTGCGCGCCGTCTTCAGCACGTACTGGCCGTTGGCGCCGCCGATGGGCGTGGCGGGAGTGGGCGCGATCCTGGCGATGTTGGCGCGCTTCGGCGACAGGGACGTCGTCGTCGCGACGCTCCTCGCTTGCGTCGCCGTCGTCATCGTCGCTGTTGTCGCGTTGGCCTGGCGCACGGGGCTGTTGTTGGGGCTGCGCAGGCGGCGCTTGGCCATATCCGACATGAGGTGCGAGTAGCTGGCGTAGTTGAGCGGGCTCGACTGCTTGGCCGGCGGCGTGCCGTACTCGTGGCCGTTGGCGTTGCTCAGCCCGAGGGTGGAGGACGACAGCCGCTTAAGGCCGCCGGCCGTCACAGGGACTCCCCTGTTGCCGCTGTGGGTGTTGCTGTTCGAGTTGGCGCCGAAGTCGCTGCGCTGCATCGTGCTGTAGCTGCGCTGGGGGCTGCAACTGGGACTGGGGCTGGGATTGTGGTTGTAGTTGTAGTTGGGGCCCGAGCTGATGGAGCGCGACAGGACGTTGTGGTTGTGGCTCGGGGCCGGGTTCTCTAATTGTCAGCTGCCGTTGTCCAGGGAGCACTGGCGACGCAGGGTGTTCGTGAAGCGCCACATGCGAACCTTGCCGTCGCTGTCGGGGCGCGCGTTCGTGTGTGATTCGACGTAAGCGCGTTTGTGTGTGTGTGTGTGTGTGTTTGTGTGGGGCGAACGTTCAGGGACGCGAAGACATTAAGCGTGTCAGGGCGCGTGGGCGAGTGTGTATGCGTGTGTGTGTCGGGGATTTGGACGAGACAAAGCCACGCGTAGATAAGATGGAAAATAAAAAGAGAGAAACAAAAGTTACATTAAATGAAAATTCGAAACATATCACAAGAACTCACAACAATATTGAATATAAAAAGCATTTTTCAAAAATTTCAGCAAATCAAACAAAGAAATGGAAATCAAAATAAAAAAAGCTAGTGGCATGATCTAATGTAGTTTATATATGTTAGTTTATATCGATTTGAGGGGATGGCGTTAGACGTGGATGGGTTAGACGGATGATCGGGGAGCACTTAAAAGAATGAAATCGAGGCAATGGCAAAAGAAGAAGACGAACAATGACTAATGACTTAAACACACGAAGTCTCGAGAGAGAGTGAGCGAGAGAAAGCGTTGTGCGAAACGACAATCGACGAATTCAGCGCATCACCTGAATTCATTGCTCACAACACTGAAAATGAAACCGATTCCGGGATTCCTTTCCAGACCCTTCCCACACCCCCATACAGACATTATGCGACCATAGTTTCAGCCACAGAGGAGACCCTTCTATGAAGGCGAATATTTGGCCTTGGATTTCCTTCCCCCGATAACCGCCCTCGAACCCGCCCGCTTTGCATGCAGGTGACGTTGATTCTGGTTGCACTGGATGGAGTCGAACGAGATGCAATCGATGATTTCTTTGAAGTATTTACAAATCTAGAGATTCGATGGATGCGAAAAGTAATCGGTATACGAGTGAGCAGATGAGCTATATATTGGATGTGTATATGTGTGAGTGAGTGTGTGTGTGTACCAAAGGAGAACTTACACGTTGGAAATGGAGAAATATTATGTTGATGCAATGTTTCATGGACAGAAGCTTTGAACTGAATCTGATTCCGATTTCGATTTCGATTTCGGACAAAAGAACGAAGGACCACGACGAGACCGCGTGCTCAGCCAATCACACACCCTCATACTCTCGCACCCACACACACAGACAGACCGGCAGCAGGACAGACCGAATCAAGCCCCACGTCATGTGCTGCCTGGAGCCGCTGCCGTCTGCCAGGTGAATGAGTTCTGCTGGTGCTGGCACAGGCAGGAACAGTTGCATTGGCAACGCGGCTGCAGGACATCGCGAAATATCAGATTCAGCAGTTTTAGCAGCAGAACAACAACTAAACTCCAAATGATCGAGCGTGGCCAAAACCTGTGTATACACAAGATGATCATTGAAAGCATTTGATGGCGACAGGGTGAACAGGATGAACAGTGGACAGAGTCAAAGCCTGAGCCCGAGCCAGGCAAGGTCGATCTGTTCGACTATGGATGTAGAAATGAAATCGGGATATATGCATATACATATGTCTAGAACTGAGTCGATACCAATGGGCGATAGTAATGGTTTCCTAACCTTGAATAACTTTTTATAATTTTACTTTTCTTTATTATTTTATTTAGTTCGATTTCTTCATAAAACGTCTGCAGCAATTATAAAATATATATTTTTGTCATATTAAAAATGTTAGCTGAATATCAATATAAATTCTTTTGAATTCGAAGCAAGAATTAGTTGTACTAATAAATATACTTTTTTAGCATAATTGTTAAGACGAGGTTTTACAATTGCTGCGCTCTTGTCTCTAACAAAATCTCATTAAATTGTTAATATACATAAGCACATGAAGCAGACATAAGCGAGAAATTAGTAGTAAAGTAAACTAAAATATTCCAACAACAATACTTCGATTACTTGTTTTTCAGAGGTTATTTTAGAGGTTTGTAATTGAACATTAATTGCGTTAAATTCTTGTTAGTTGGGTCTCGATTAGGTTTCTTGTCTAGTATTACTCGATTAGTAGGTTGGGCTGTGCGTGTTAGGTTTTGTGACAAGGGTTCTGTATCGCAAAGGTAAGGGTTTCAAATTGTTGTATGTTATTATGCTGAGTTATTATTTCTTTTCAATCGACGTGGTCATATTCGATGTTGGGAAATTTTCTTGCGATGCGAAACGCCAGATCCGAACTTCACCCGAGCTGAATGAATAAATAATGGTAAGAAAATTATGAGGAGTAATTACAAATAAAAACACTATCAAATAAATTGATTCGGGATAGCCATTAACAGCGAGACAGAGAGAGGGGGGAGAGGGAGAGAGAGAGAGAGAGAGGAAGAGTAGTTGGGGAGGTGTGTGTGGGAGTCGAGGAGCGATGGCTGAGGGAAGCAAATAACCAGAGAGGGAGCGGATGGTACTGTGGTGGGAGCTTCCAATTTTCACTTAGCTTCGTAAAAAATATTCAAAAATAATCAGAGAAATGAACTCAACAATATAATGCCAATGCCATTTAGAAAATCAAGAGATTTGAAATCCATCGCATTCAGAGCGATGACGACATACCTGGAGGCGGTGAACACGCGTTGACCCGACGCCACGATGTCGTTGATCATCGAATCAGTCTTCATCTCGGCTAGGCTCTCGCAGGTCCGAACATTCCAGAGACGAATAATGCCGCCACGACAGCTAGAAAGCAACACATCACCGGAAATGGCCATGCCCGAGACCCATCCCTTGTGGGCGTTGTTGAGGGACTGCAAAATGGGGAACATTAATATCTGTCTTCACTCATTTAGTGCGAAGAAATCGTCGTCAATACAACGGCTGTAAAGAGGAAGAGGGGCCTGAAAACGATGTAGAGATTAAACAAAACCAGTCCATGGATTCATCGCTAGATACATCCATGGACTTTTACTTAGACTGTAGATAGTAGTTCAGCGCAAGCTCCCAATAAAGCACCAGATATTCCCAAAGACTCTACAAATATGTACAAACACGAAACCCTCTCACACACACACACTTAGTCCAGACGACACACGCGCAGACAAAGGTGAAGGTTTGTGCATTCGTTACGGCATGAGATGACAGTGTTAAACCTCCGAGCTTTCAGAACAAACTCCACTCAACTGAGTTCGAACCCGCCCGAGCTTCGTTTACCTGTTTGAGTTCTCCGCTTTTAAGGTCCCATCGCTTAATACCGGAGTCTCTACTCCCAGAGAACAATTCGGCGTCGGCGCCCACGGCGTCCTGGGCCACGGCCAGGGCCTGGACGCCGTCGTAGTGCGGCGGCTCCAGGTTGAGCAGCGGGTACACGACGCCGCCGGCCCTGGGCACCTCGAAGACCTTCACGTAATGGTCCTTAGAGCCGGTGGCAACGAAGTCGGTGCTGCCGTCGCCGTCGCCCTCCCACGCCGTCACGCACATGACGGCCGCCTGGTGGCCCCCGGACAGCTTGCCCACGCAGCTGAGACTGAAATAGAGCAAGCGATTGGGATTTAGTTCTGTTCCACACACGAGGCTTCCTCACTACTCACTTCTGCAAGTCCCAAATGCGCACCTTGTCCGAGGCGGCCACGTACAGATTGCCCGAGGCGCCCATGCACAGGGCCGTGATGGGCGACTCGCCGGGCGCGACGCCCGTGATGTTCGCATTGCCCGCGAACACCTGGCCCGACGAGGACAGCGTCTTGATGGGCTTCGCGTTGCTCGTGCGCAGGTCCCAGACCCGCACGTACGGCCCGGAGGCGGAGAAGAGGAGCCGGGTCCGCTTGTCGTTCTGCACGGCGATCACCGGGCCCGGGTGGGTGGACAGACAGTGCTGGGCCGTCTCGTGCGAGAGGTCCCAGACCTTGACGGTGCGGTCGGCGGCCGCAGTGTAGAGGATGTCGTCGTCCACCTTGATCGAGAGCACCGAGCTGTTGTGGCCCGAGACGATGTGGGTGCCGTAGAGTGGGACCCCGACACGAATCTGGAAGAGGATGGAGAATCGTTGTTGCAATTGAGAAATGCTTGAGAGGCTGATGTTTGTCATCAGTTCCTACCTTGGCGGTGACCTTCTGGATGCTGCCGCCCGGAGCCGGGTCCAGGGTTCCGGCGCCCAGGCGCGAGAAGACGTCGGTGCTGCCGTTGCTGTTCTCCTCGCGCGAGATCATCTTCCGGTAGACAGGCGGAGACTGCGGCACCATCATGATGTCGTCGTCTCTGCAGGACGAGGATCGCACGGTGGCGGTGATGGTGATGGCGTTGTTGTTGTTGGCGTCGGTTGCGGCGTTTCGTTCGGCGGTCGATTGATTACATTTGTTGTTGGTGTTGATGTTGATGTTGGTTGGGTTGTTGTTATTGTTTATTAATTGGTTGATTGGTTAGATTGGTTGATTATTTGGTTTATTAACGGATTAGATTTCAGTCAATCGCAAAGTATGGCAGTCATAGGTGAGGAGGAAGATACAAAGGCAAAAAATGAAAGCAATATGTTAGAAGCGTCGAATGTGGGATTAGTCTTAAACACTTGTGGGAAAATAACAAATAACAACAACGGTGAACATTAAAATTAAAATAAAAACCCAAAACATTACAACAAAAAAACAACAGTAAAACTAGCAACAAAACTACAGCAACAACTACGCAGGTTATGAGCTTTACTTAAGATGATTTAAGATTAATCGAACAATACCGACTGCAATCGGGGTCCAATCGGTTCACATCGACTTCATCGGTTCCCAGGAACCATTCACCGACTCACAGAGTCAGGACTCAAATATAAGGATGAATTGACAAACAAAGACGGCTTTTTTGTAACTTTGGACACAACATACAAATGAAATACAATTCAGCATGAAGAAATATATATATACAGAAAGAATACAAAAAGAGTTGGTTCACAACAAGTAGATTGATTAGCAACAACAACAACGGCTTTCGAACCCATGGTCCATGGAGCCATGGTTCAACAACGTCTCCTATGGTTGGCTTTGGCTCGACACGTTCTCATGCTTCGGATTATGACCAACTTCCAGACGGAAATTAATTCAAATTCAACTTTATGTTTATGAAATGCACTCGTAATGAACGGTACCGAAACATAGAAACAATAAATTATGTGGTATTATTATTTTGGAAAACTGCCAATCGCATTAAACATGTTACAAATTTAAGATATTAAATGGGAAATGCATGGCACCAAAATGAACTCAAACAGAACGAAAATATTATGTATTAGGCATTTGTAACGAATGCATCGATTAATCACGGCGTCGAGGAAAAACTTGACAAACTGGCATTTGGTTAAAGTTATCTTTATTCGTGTCTCAGAGTTTAAAAATAAATTGACGAACTCATTTGACGTAGACGTAGCAAACAATGCGCAGCCTCAATCAACTTAACTCATAAATAACTATGGATAGATAAAAAAAAAAACACAGAAAAACGAAAGAAAAAAAAACAGAAACAGAAAGTAGAATGAAGTATTTTTCTATAGATATGAGTATTTACAAGATAATTCTATGTTCAAATTTGGAGAAAAACTCAATAATCGCGTTGAACATAAAAAAAAAACTTATGTAAATTCTACCACCATCTCTCAGTCAAATTTGTATTCGAATAAATCTTCTTCCAATCTTATTCCAAATGGGAAAACTAGAGCATATTATGACCTCCAGGTGGCCTTATTAGCTATTGTGGTGCGAGTGAGAGTGGGAACTGAACTACTTACAACCCAGGCGATCCTTTGTTGGGGACTCCCCGGCGGCCGAGACGCGGCGACTGCGGCTGGGCGGTCATCAGAGCGGTCTCGATGTTCTTCTTGGTCAGCGAGGGCGAGTTCAGAGCTTGTCTATTAAAGATAAAATGCTCTTAGTATTTTCACTAACGAAAACCACTCTTTGCCATACTTCAGCGATCCAGGTGCACTGGGAACTCGCATCAGGGGATTGATGCTGCGAGTCGTCGACTCCTGCTGGGTGTACGAGCGCGTCATGGCGTCGTCCTGCAAGAAAAAGATTATAATTGTTGAATTATAATATAATTCAAGCTTAAACTCAATTTACTCACCCCGTTGTGACTCACTTCACTGTCGCCGAACAGGAGGTCCTGCGGCTGGGCGGTGCGTCTGCGAACTTTGGCGTTTTTCTCACTGGATCTGTAGGGATTTTCGGGTGGAAAATAAGACGAGCGATTAGAAGTGCACAATCAATGTCGGGACAATTTATTGAATGTCGTTAGTATAGAGAAAGAGTTCAAAGAAACAACACGATTCTATTTTGGGCTTATTCAAATCCGTCACTCGAAACCCTTCTCCAGCCTTTTGAGGATTCATGTGCTGGCCACACCCTAGAAGGGATCACTTCATGCCCACACTTTCGAATGCGTGATTGCTTCTTGAGAATTTCTGATTGCCCTTCAATTGAATTTTGACGGTTCTTGAGAGTCTTGCCATGGAAGCAAAAATGAAACCACGTTAGAAACTCACAATTACCGAGGAGAAAGGTATAATGGAAGGATCTCCAATAGAATAGAGACCTTCGGGTTCTTACAAAATACGACTGATACTCACAGGTCAACGGTCGGTGTCGGCGACGGGCTGCGACTGGAGGAGCCGGCCGGCTGGATCGTGTACGAGGCGGTCATGAGTCCTTCAGACGGAATGTCGTAGGTGCAATTGCTGTTCAAGGACTTTTGCGAGCCACTCAAATTGTTCGAGTTCAACTTCCCGCCCAGATTCAACGACTCGAAGAGCTCCGAAATCTGCACCGAGTTGTTCTGGGCGAGGAAGTGCTGCAGCAACTGTTGCTGGATGCCGCTCTCTTGCTGCACTTCCTTCAGCAGCGACTCGTGCTCGGCCAGGCGGTTCTGGGTGAGCGCTGAATTGCACGAGAACATTATTGCGCTATTGGTTAAACGTTCGAGCAAAAACTTTGCCTCGTCCACATTGCGAATGTTGCCGATTAGAATTTGCAGGCTCTGCGTATCGTTGCTGGTGTCCTTGCCCTCCTCGAACTCCATAATGGCCTGCTGGACATGCGCAATATTGTCCTGAACGTAGCTCAGGTTGGACTTGATCGTGTCCTCCTCGTTGGCCAACTCGACACTGGGGCCCAGGCGCTGGCGACTGCGCACATTCGCCAGATCTCGACTGAGCGTCTCCCGTTCGGTCATCAGTCTTTCCAGTTCCTTCTCGAGCTGCACCACGGCCTGCTTGTTGCGCGCCGCTCGCGTGATGGCGCGATACAAATTGTCCCAGCGCTGGCGGGCGACGCGCGTGTTGAACGTGGCCGCGTCCTGCTTGGCGGCCACCCGACCAGCCGCCTTCTGGCTGAGCGAGCCGCGCTGGCTGCGCCTCAGAGCGGACACCTCTTCGTTCTTGCGCTTGAGGACCTGGTCCTTGGCGTGCATCTGGGCCTGCAGGGACTTCACTGTGTTCTGCTGGCGACGCTGCTCCTTGCGGAGCTGGGCTATTTCACGAGCCTTGCGAGTCTCCTCCTCCTTGTGTCGGTTGGTCTGCTCCGTCATTTTGCGGATCAGGCGAGTCTGTGGGAAAATAGTTTGGTTAAACACCACCGATTACGCCATTGTACGTCTCCTGCCCACCTTAATGCACTTCAGTTCAGTCAGTTCGGCGCGCAGGTTGCGCAGTTTGGCCTCCTGTGCCTGCAGCTCCCTCTGCTGGCGCAGGTGCTCGCGCTGGGCCTGCTGCAACTTCTTCATTTCGCGCTGCATGTCGTTGATCTTCCGCTCGTACTCCTCCTTGACCTTCTTCACCTTGTCGGTTGGCTGATTCGCCTGGCTGGGGCCTATTGGACGAATGAAATTGAAGTCTGAAATTCATGGACAAATACTTTGCGTTCCTACCGAGGTTGGCCAAAACCTGGTCGCGTTCCTTTTGGGTGCTGGCGATTTTGCTGTTCAGCACGTTCAGCTTCTCCTCGTAGTGCTTCTGCATCATCTGCATGCGTTGCTGCGACAGCTCTAGCTGCTCGATGAGCTTGGTCTTGATTTCAATGTCCGAGTTAATGTCGTTGAGATCAGCCTGAATTTCATTGGCTAAAACACAGAAAATTTGCATGCATTAAAGTGAAAAGTGTTGACGGAAGTGATATCGATTTACTTTTATCATCAGATTCGGTATCGCTATCGCTGTCGCACGAGTCGTTGTTACTGACGACAACGTTGTTCGAGTTGTTGGCGTCTTCTTGGAAGCCGGGCAGGCTACGGGACATGAGCATCTCCCGGTCCTTCTCAAGCTCGCGCTTGGCCAGGTTTATCAATTCATCGGGACCTGAAGCAAAGTATTTACTTGTAATACGATCCATTTGGTTCTACTATCGAGGTTTTGCTTACTTTCGCCGGTGTTCTGGAACTTAGAAAGTCCACGTGACGCGATTCCTGCAGCTGTAGAGGCACTTTTTTTGAGTTGCTGGTACATTTCTTCGGATTCTATTAACTTTGCCTGCAATTTTTCAATTTCACTTAAATAGCCGGCAACCATATTGGTCACAGATCTATCAGAGTCTGACGGAGACGAAGACCAACCATGCGTTTCTTTCTCCAGCTTCAAAGTGACGTTATTTTCGGTCAGAACATTTATGGTTTCTTGCATGGCTTTCAGGCGCTGTTGCAGACGCTTGTTGTCGGCCAGGAGCATTGCATTCTCGTGGAATGTGTCCGAGATGGAGGAGTTGCCCTCGGCATCGGTCAGCCGTTTGCCCTACGATCGATTAACGAAAGAAAGCAACCTTAGTCAGGGCGAAAACTGAGAAGACCCAATGAACAATTTACCTGCTTGTACTCCAGCAGCTCCAGCTGCAGGGCTGCGATTTCGCGCCGCAGCTGGGCGATGGTGCGCGAGCTCTGGTCCTGGTTGAGCTGCACCTTGTTCTTGATGTTGCGAGCTCGGTTCGCATACTTCAGCGTGTTCAGGGTCTCCATGAAGTCGCGGTCCGACGGCGACACGCAGGCGATCATCAGTGTCTGGCTGTTGCCACCCAGGGAGTCCTGCAGCAGCCGCGTCAGCTTCGAGTCGCGGTAAGGTACGTGCGTGGCCCTCTTCGACTTGTCGCCCAGGGCCGAGATGCAGTTGCCCAGGGCCAGCAGGCCGCAATTGATGGAGATGCCCTCGCGGGCCCGTTCGCCCGTCGCCCCGGTGCGCTTCAGGCGCTCCGACCCCGCCAGGTCCACGAAGTGGAACTTGGACGTGAGCGTCTCCAGGTCGCCCTCCGGCAGGCCGCACTCCTCCGACGAGAGCACGCGCTGACGCCGGATGAGGATGGTGAAGAGGGCGTGCGAGCGTGACGACTGGTCGTTCATCTGCGTCGAGGCGGTGGTTCGAGCCAGAGCTCCCTGCTGTAGGCACCTGGTTAGGTTGGGAATTGCATGTTAGTGAAAAAGTCGAACGTTGTGCTGCATGAAACTCACTTCAAGGCATCCTGGGGCCCGTGTATGGGCTGAATGGTCGCTCCACTCACTGTGATTTGGCCACTGCTGTCCTCGTGGATTTTGAAGACCCGACCCTTGTTGTAGGGGTCCAGCAGATCGATGATGTCCTCGTTGTACAACTCCATGAACTGGGCCGCCACACTGAACTGGATGCCGCCGATGCTCGGCGACCCGTTCGTCTCGAATTCCTTGCACTGCATCTCCTCGATGCCCGAGAAAATGTGGCGCACGGCTCGCGGAATGATGCCCTGCTGCATCTCGTTCAGCTCGCGGTCGAAGCCGGTGCCCATGGTGAAGGTCTTGCCGGAGCCGGTCTGTCCGTAGGCCAGCACCGTGGCGTTGTAGCCACGGAGCGCTCCCTCGACAAGCCGTTCCACGCAGGCTGAGTATATTTCGCACTGCGATGGATACAATTTCGCGGAATTAGTTAAATTGCTATACACGAACGAGAGGAAATGGAATGCACCTGTGTCATATTTATGTCGAACACGTAGTCGAATGTGAAGGCCTTGTCCTGTCCGAGGATGACCTGTGGCTCCGAGGGGGTGACGGTGGTGCAGATGCGACACATATCGATGACTTCCCGCGGATTCTGCGGCCGAATTCTGCGAAGCAAATTAAGCAAATTAATGAAAAGCTCTAGTTTCCAAAGTTCATCAGTTTCTTTAATCTAAAATAGAATAATCTTCTGAGCAATATCGATCGCCAAGATATGAGCCTTATAAACGTAGGCAACTTCTGAGAAAAGTATTGCATGTGCCCGGGTAGCTCAGTCGGTAGAGCATTGGACTTTTAATCCAAGGGTCCAGGGTTCAAGTCCCTGCTCGGGCGATAACAATTTTTTTTTTATGTTTTTTAATTGTTTTTATTTGAACATTTATTTCAAATGATCACAATACTACACAAAATATTTAAAAATATAATAATATTGAGGACACATAAAAGAACGCAAGAAAAAAAAATGGAGATGCCGGGGATTGAACCCGGGGCCTCTCACATGCAAAGCGAGCGCTCTACCACTGAGCTACATCCCCCACATTTAAATGGCTGCCAGATGTTTTTATTGACGCCATTCGTGTTTGCCCAATACCCTGAGGTGACCATGTTACAAATACGACCCGATACGAAATATAGAAAACCAAAGGATTATATTAAATTTTAATCTATTGCTAATAATAATAGCAGCAAAATATACAAAACATTAGAACATGCTTGTTTCTTATTGCATTTTGGACACAGACACTCCATGTCGGGGAGAGGACTTCCGTTTGCCGGTCGTCTTCGGCTTCACACACTCCACGTCGGAGGATACGTCAGTGTCGCGATTTTCCTCGACGATGTTCTCCATGTGTTTATTAGTTGCGGCAAAAGTCCCGCCTAGAAACGAGCCATGTCTCCGATCCGGCTTGATCCCACTGGACATGTACTTCAGGGGTTTCGAAATCGTATCCTCGACGATTTTATTGATTTTATCCAGAAGCTTGAGTTTCAACTCGTGCAACTCCTGCGTGTCCGTGAAGGAAGCCTCGCGCTGGAGGATCTCGCAGCGCTGATCCTGCAGCAACAACCGCCAGCGACGATGCCAATAGTAGACGGCGACCGCCAGCAGGATGAGAACGATTTGCAGATTTTGCGGAAACTCAAATTCGAAATTTTTTCTCTCCTCGAAATTTGGTAACTGGATTTTCTTGAACAGCAACGACATGGTCTTCTTGCAGTCGCCAAACCACAGCATTGGCAGAATGCACATCACCAACATGTACAGGCAGTTAATGGTTGACTGCGTCTGACCGTAGAACAATTCGTACGCGTGCATCGTTTGAGTTTCGATTGTTGTGATTCGACTGAATTTTTCCGGAAAAACGACTCGTGACAGGAAAATCTCAAACTGAAAATGCCTTCCCAAGTGCCCGACTGAGGACGAGTGGGGCAAAAAAGGACAGTACCGGAAGATCAGAGCCCTTGGTTACTGGCTTCAATGTGGGGGATGTAGCTCAGTGGTAGAGCGCTCGCTTTGCATGTGAGAGGCCCCGGGTTCAATCCCCGGCATCTCCAGTTCTTTTTTCTTTTTTCCGCAATTAAACAACATTTAACTCAAATTCACGGTTTAATCATTAATCACTTGCATTCCAACTCGGTCTCAACATTGTATTTTCTTCCTTCCCACAGACCTTGATCTCAGCGAAGGCTAACCAGATAATCCCCAACCACTCCGACAGCAAAACCACAACACCCAATTCACAGTATTTTCGTGTATTAAATAATCGACGATGACTTCATGGCATCCTCACTTCACCCCCAACAGAACAGAAACGAGTACATGATGCAGGTTTAAAATGTAGACCAAAGAATGACATAACGCCTCATATAGAAAGATCTGGTTCTATTATACTTTCCATTCGCGATTATTTTGAAAGTTTCATAAACAAAACACTTACAAATTTGTGCACACCCAGCAGAATTCGAAATTTATTGTCATCCATGAGAATGGTTATCTGACTGGGCCACAGACGGGCGGACGGCGGACGGACGTAAGCCAGGAGTGGTGTAAAGTGCAGACAAGTGCTTGACTGACTGCGGGTGTGGATCCACGATATGGCAACGTTTGTATATTTGTTCCCAAGAACCCAAGTGAACGAACGTTCGCTGCACGATTTTTGATTTATTTGTCACCCATCAAGCAGGTCGCGGATCGATCGATCGATCGCCTTTATTTCGCACAGTTTGTCTTGTGGCCAAGCTAATGGAGTTCGGCGCTTGAGACTTCCACTTCGGAGCGAGCCACTGGAGTCGAGAGGAAACGGGTGCCCGGCCCAATCTGCCACCAACAACAAGTACTTGCCTTGTGCCGCGGGCGATATTGCAGCTCAGTTTTGACCGTTTTTAATTATTTCTCGTGCTCATTGCTGCCGCCGGTAGAAACGGTTGGCTGGCTGGCTCAAGCACTTCAAGGTCAGCGGCGAGCACTAATGCGTGAGCCTAGCGCAAGAACTGGAAATTGCGTAGATTTTCGTACGAATTCGATCGTACGAAAACCGAGCCTGGTTCGTATCGATTACGCTAATCTGCTTCCGTTGGAGCGGCGCGTGGGCGTCGACAACAGCAACACCTATTTTAATCCCTAGTAACAGTAGGTTGTGGCCAAATCAAAAACTTAAACCGTTGTCCGAATGAATTCAGTTTATTTATCTTCCAATGTTACAAGAGTAGGCTTCGAAATGGTTCTGATTCTTAATTCTGCTTACACAACTCGTCCGACTCGCCATCGTCGTCTTTGGAATTTCGAAACGAGGTGGGATATAGGAAAGTCTTCCTGTAATTTTGAATAGCATTATAGTTAACTCATATTAATTCAACTGTCGCTGTAAGTCTAAAAAGATTCCGGCTTCTACTTCTATTACTTGTTCCATACAATGAGAAACAATGCGATTAAAATGCCTGAAGACTTATGTCAATTGAGATGTCTGAGCGTGGAATTTAATCGTGTCAATAAATCTGCAAAGTGCATAAATGTCAATATTTTGAACTCCCACACAGAATTTCTGCTCAACGAAAGCAGATCCCCGAATTTCATTCAGCATTTCATTCTATTGTCTGCCACTCTGCGTCCGTGGACGTGTCTCCGAAAACGCGGACTTATTTAAGTTAAGTTCAATAAATTTCACGGGGCCCACAGCAGAGCCAAATAGGGCAACCCCCAGATCTCATGACTCATACGAGCAACCATTCAGTTCCACCGTCGATTGTACGCTTTCAACGCGACGTCTCGTCTCGAATTCAACTCAACCCATTCAGAGGTTGAGATTTTAAGATTCAACGCACTCGCAGCCACCGCCGATAATTCAATATAAACAATTGGCCGTCGTCGTCCAGTCGATGTCGGCGGCGGCGGCGGGTTCGCCTCCAAAATGTCTAAATCAAACGCAGCTGCTGCATTTGACGGATTTTTTCAAGTGACGAATTTGGAAAATGCCGGCAGTTACCAGTTTTGTTGAGCTTGATTTTTCTATTCACGATCGAGTGATTCATCTCCAGTGAATTTGGTCGAAGAAATATATACTGAAGATTTAGACGACGATTATAAGAAGCCACAACTTAAAGTTGATCCTACTCCTAAACTTAGACCTTGAAAGCCTTAAACTATTGAGTAAAAACATGGAATTCTCCTACCTATCCCATTGCTGGAAAATATTCTTCATTCACTTCGCATCCAAAATCTGGCTTTTTGACATAGGGTGGAATTTTGTTTTCACAACACTCATTGTGAAAATCCTCGCACACTGTGCTATGCGGATGCATTCCAACATGCTATATGAACACAACGTCTATCCATACCACCAAACGTTCGTCATGCAGTGTCAATTTTCATTGAAAATTTTCGAAAAAAATAAAAGTCCAGTGGACAAACAACGTAACTAGTGCCGAACTTCACATCGCACTTTTGTGTGGAATTGACTGGAATTGCAGTCTGTTGGCCGGTGCTGCCAGTCATTAGAACTGCTGACGTAGTCGCGTCGGCAACCAAGACCTGCAGCCGGAGACAAAATGTGCAGCGAGATCTCCAAGCTGTGTCTCCATTGTACAATTGTAAGTTGTGTATTTGTCTTCTTGTTGAGAAGATATCCTCTGTTGTTGTTATTATCATAGTCATTGTCATCTTAAAGTATGTGTATCGTGTAGCACTTGGAACAGAACACGCCGGTGCTGATGCAGTGACTCCATTAGGCATGTTGAGTTATTAAAACGATGTCTATTTCGACGTTAATACAGTCCAGATTATACCCATTTCGATTCCTAATGTACCTACTCAGATTGCGCATTTTGCTATTATTGCTATCATTCCATAAATATAACTATCTTGATCTAATAGAATTTCGCGTTTCGAACTCAAGATCCCACAAGTGGATTTCAAATATTGAATGCATTGCATTCATACGAAAGAAACACTTGTTTCTCTCCCACATTTAAGTGAGAGAAGCAGTCACGAAATCAGTGGCATTCCTCACAATCAAATACTTAGCGTAATTAAATGAATTAGATATTTGCGTAGTGAAAAACGAACGAACAAATTAACGAACGAACGACCTTCGCGGATGTACCGGGAGGTCCGAAAGAGTATCGTGGGGAGGCGACGAGATGTGATGGAGTATTGCCATATAAAAATGGAACTGGATTTCACTGCAAAGCACTATATTTCAATGTCGTACCCGATGCTGCCTAGGACTAGGTATCTCTCGAAATAGGTAAGTCCGACTGACATAGAGTGCCATTGAGATGAATTGCATTCCTTGTGGGTTTGATTTTGCAAACGCGTCATTCAATTATTTCCTTTTCTGTACTCGACAAAAGTCAACTTGTTCTATGTTCATATTCCCCGGAAGTTTGCACAGTCGTGCGACATTTCTTTCAGGAAGTTCGAACAGCACTCTCTTTAAACCACGTTAAATTGTAGTAACATGGCAACACAAGACAAACATAGCGAATATTTAATGTTACAGTACAATTGAATGCCTAATTGAATGCAATGTTTGTAAACACGTTGTCAACGTTGTTGCCATCGCACGTGCCACGACTCGATCGCTCCGCTTTCCGTTTCTTTAGTCGACTGTGATCAAACGTGATCAGAAAGTATAAAATGTGTGTCAAAATACTCGGATTTCTGGAAATGATCTGAAATTTGGATTACCGAATCACCCGAAGAGGCCGCATGGCACATTGGAACACCCGACGATGCCATCCAGACACCGATAGTGAAGTTTAAACAGAAGTTTCCAGCACTCTTTGCATTTCTGGCGCTCACCGATAAATACTACGACTGTAGGGGAAAAACACCATAAACTTAAATTCGTTTGCCAACACATATTGACATTGGTCGGTCTCATTGAGGGCCGCATTGAACATAAGTTTGCATGACCAATATTTGACTTGCTTCGACACCGACTCCGACATCAACAGACGTTCGCCGGCGTCGATCGAGCGGTCATCAAACATGAGATCATCTCCCACGACTCCATTGATCCCCTCACCGAGTAATCGCACTAAACGCGCATTTTCCATTGAGAGCCCCCGATTTGGTAGCAACGCATATGCAAACGAACAACGACAACAACCATTCGATCGCTGATTCGATCGCCACTCGACTTACGTTAATTGCACGGCAAATAACCATTTCATAGTTCTGCTGATCCGTTTGATCAGATCTCGACTCTCCTCGAGAGATGTCTTCGCGCGGCAGACAACAAATGAGTTATTATTCCGCATAAAAAACTATTTGCTTATAAATAATATATGAGCTGGTGATATTTGGCTACGGTAAAATGTGACATTGGGCCAAGTTTTAAGGTGCCAACAGGTATTTCGCTCGTTCCAGCATACAAACAACATGCTCACATCATCAATGCTATTTGTAGCTACCGACTTCAGAAGGTAAACTTGTTATTGAATCGAATTATCAAATTTAAACCGTTTGACATCGGTGTTGTTTTTATTTCCTAGAAAAGATTGCAAATCCCAGAGGAATTCAAATTGAAGCTATCATGGGTGGAGATGGAGATGCAGATGTGTGTGAGTAAAGTGGCAACTTTGTTGGTGGAAGATTACTTGATGTACAATTTAAGGCAAAGTGGAAAGCAAAGTGACAGGCGTCTATTATTGATTCGAGAACTCCGAACCCGGACCCGAACCCTCTCTGCCGTCGGTCAATGTACCCTTGGACATCGAACACGAGGTGCTACGCTTTAATAGAAAATATATTGATAACTCACCGGACCGCGACCCGCACTGAGGAGTCCTTATCCGCGTACTCGCAATCGGTTGACATGTTGATCACAAGTGAGGAGCTACCACAAATCGAATCTCTGACGTCGTTGCACCGGTCCTGGGACCCTGTGATACTGTTCGGTACTGCGTTGCTGGGATAGCAGAAATCCGAGTTGGTTTTGGGACCTGGCCAGCAACAGGCGGTTGCGGCAGCTGCGTTGGCAGCCACAAGTTTCTCGTAGTACTCCGGACCTGGTGACGTCGGATAGCTGCAATTGAAACCACAGAGATTATGTTCGTGCGATTCTTGTTCATGGTCTTCGGTTTCGCATTCAATGATATCTTCGGTAGGGTAGTTAAACTGACTCAGGGGGCTGGACGGCCCGTTGGGAACTTGGGAATCATTGGTACAAGGGCAAACGGATGCCGATTGTGGGCCGAATGAACTCAAATCAGGGGCACAAGAGTCGAGAGGATTCGGGAATGTGTTGTTGCTTGGTTGGAATAGGGACTCAGAGGAGCAGCACTGCAGTGGATTCTCGTATAGGATAGGCGCGTTCTTACTTAGTTGCGTCTGGTGGCTACTTGGACTTGGCGGAAGCAATGGCAATTGGCAATGCCCACAGCAGCACACACAGGATGCTTGCACACAGACGTCACGACTTCTTTCGCTCAGATCAGGGCCGGTAATCTCATCTAGTATGCACTGTGGTGGCGACGACGACTCCGCGGGGAAGTTGTAATTGGAGTTAGTTTGCTCCCGGGGCTTAGGTTTTCGTGGCTTTACCAGGGGTTGATCGGTCTGTCTGGTGGAATGCGATGTGGAGTGTCGAGTTGATCTCTTGTACCCAGGACATCTTTCTTTGCTATTGTCGAATGTGCTCTTCCTGGTGGCGCATCCGAAATCAGGTGCCTTTGAATTGCTGGGTTGCGGTCTGAAGTTGTTCGTCTTCCTCTTCTTAGGGGGAGGTACGTCCTCCTTATAGTTGTATGGCAAATCGCATCTGATCACAGAAACCTTTTTGGTTAAGTCATTACGGGTGTTGAAACAACTGCAACAGAATGCCTCTCGGTTCGGAGAACCGCTGGAAGGTGAAGGCGGGGTCCATCTCGGTTCTTCGTCTCGACACTCTTTGGCGCTTCTACCATAGCTAGAAGGGGAAGGGGAAACACATTCTTCGTCTTCTTCTTCCTCTTCTTGACAATCACTGGCGTTTCGACCGTAGCTAGACGGGGAGGGTGAGATCCATTCTGCATCTTGCTTTTCTCCACAATCGTTGGCGTTTCTGCTGTAGGTAGGACGGGTAGGCGAAGCCCATCCTGGGGTTTCTTTTCGGCGATCGAAGCCTTTTCTGGGGTGATTTCGAGGCGAAGGCGAACCCCATTCTGCATCTTCTTCGCGACACTTGTCATGGCCGTGTCTGCCATAGCTAGGAGGGGAAGGTGGCGGGGTCCTTCGTACAGTCTCTTCTCTACACTCAATGCTGTTTCTGCCATGGCTAGGAGCGGAAGGTGCGGGGACCCTTCTTACAGTTTCTTCTCGGCGATCGTAGTCGGTTCTGGTGAAGCTAGCAGGGGACGGCGGGGCCCGCCATGGAGCTTCTTCGCCTCTATCCGGAGAAGTTCTCGCCGATAAGTCGTTTCGATTGTCGAAGCAAGTACAACGGAAGACTTCTCTGGCCGGTGAGCAACTGGGCGGGGAAGGTGTGATGCTTCCTGCAGCTTCTGATCGACCTCGATCGTTCCCCCGTCTGGCATAGCTGGGTGGAGAAGGTGAGTCACAGTCTGCATCTTCGCCTCCACGATCATTGCCGTGTCTGGCCGAGCGACACTTCGACGAAGCCTTTCCTAGGGCGGCCACAAGCTCTCGTTTCAGCTCCTCAATGAGGAGCTTCTCGGTCTGCGGGGACCAAAATGGAAAGCCAGTGGAGGGTGGGGGATGCGATTTCGTTGATTCGGTTGGATATTTATTCGGCGGACGCCTTTGTCTTGCCTGCTCTCTTGGCGTACATTTCTCATTGTACGAACTAACGAATTCTTCCTCATAATTAGAATTGGACGAACATTGCGATAACTCGGAATCCTGGGAGCACTCAGGTGAGCATGGGTTGTCCAAGCTCAGATTGCTCGGACGAATGTCCAGTAGGGAGATTCTTTTGACGTCGTCCTGGAAATATCGATCATAGAGTGGATTCGGTACTAGAAATGACGACAGTCTCTTGAGGGGCAAAGCGGGCACATCACAATTATTGCGGCTTGGGGACGATGCTAGCTCTGGAATTTTCTTTACACTTATCTTTTCTTGACAATCTTCTCTAGGCTGCTCCCTGGAACGCTGATATTTTTGTACCTTTACGGGTTTGGGACAGGATTTCGCGTTATTTTTGGCCTTGCCCTGTTTGATCGCATCGTAGAATGGATTGTGAACTACGATGGATGTCTTCGAAGTTTGAGTCTGAGGCTTGGAGTTCGGGAGGTGACACGATGTGGTGCTTGGCTGTGGTCTCAAGGGTCTTGAAGGAGGCTTCGTACATGAGACGCTGGCATCGTCAGCGTGATATGACTTGGAGGTCACTTTGTTATACTTGAGCTTTTGGCTTGGGTAGGAGAAATCACATTTGCTCTCGGATTGCGGACAATATTGTTGTATATTGTCAGAGGAGGATGCATTGCTCCGATGGAAGGACACGACCTTGTTGAAGTTCGATGTTTCGGTTTGTTTCGCTCTGCCACAGTGATCTTTATCTGGGGTCTGCTGTCGTCTCCTCTTGGGCGCCGTTGTAACTGAGTTCTAGAACAGGTGGCGCGATTTGCTAACACGCCCCAAAGCAACTGGGGCAGCACGATATTATATGCAAGAGACTCTAAGTGGTAGTAAAATAGTCAGGATATCAGATACTAAAAATTTTGAATTTGGGATAAAGTTACAAAAATAAAAATAGAAAATAAACAAAATAGGTAGGTACGAAAAATTTTAGAATGAATTTGTAAACGGAATGTTTTGAAATAATTTTCAAGTACTACTTTTTCCAATAAAATTGCGACCGAGTTGTTCCGTACCTTGTTTTACAATCTGTAAGAGAAGAAAGAAAAAGCCAATTAATGACAGGTTCTCCATAAATGTATGTAATTTTTATATAAACAAAATATCAGAAAGTTGAAATTATCATCGCTTCAGAGACACGTTGACTTGCAGGAAGATCTATAATAATTGGTTTAGAATATATTTTTATTGTTGCATCATTAAGATTACAAAATTATGTTTTCAATTTGTCGAGATATGCTTCAAGTATAAAATTCTATTTCAATTCAGTAGATCATCGAGACAACGTCATTATTCTAAACTGCATCCTACTGAATGATGGACGGCGCGCGCTGCGAACACCAGCCCACCCTCACCACAACCAACCGCCTCTGACGACCGCGGAGCAACAACAAAGTCAAGATAATAACAATAAAAACGATTCGTGTAGCAGACGACAGGAGAACATGATTGGAGAGTGTGGGATAGAAAGAAGAAGAAGACTATTTTTATCATTCCACACACGCTTCACGTTGGCGGTAGACGATGTTTTGTTGACACAAACGCAACGCATCGAAGACGGTACGAAAACAAACGCGGCACTAAACAGAAGACATGAGAAAACACGTTTTCATAATTTTCTTACAATGTTTTATTGTTTTCTTCTCCATCTGTCTCAAAATTTCTGAATCCGATTCGTATGCGTGACGTTTGGCGGCGATGATGGTCGTATCTCGGACAACCTAATTGAATATTCATACCGTTGTTAATAAACGTTTTAAACGCAATAAATTTGCATTTCTGTTCACCAGATGGACATCAAATTCATTCACACAAGTGTTACGAAATATTCACGTTTTAAACTTCGCACATCGAGTGAGTGAAGAAGGAGGAAAAGTCGATCAGACCCTTGTACTACATCAATCAGTCAATTAAATAAATAATTACTATTAACGCAGAGTGGAGTCCAACAAAGTGAACGGATCGCTCGAAAGTTCAGCGAGTACAAAGGCCAGGTCTGAGACTTCACGACGTGAGATAAGTGAAAGTATGCTGTTTTGTAAGTTGGTCTGTGGTACCTTCATATTTTCGGTCATCGACTTACCAACCTGTAAAAATTTCGGTGCTTATTTTTTTTATCAATATACAAAGTTCATGCTGTCAGGCCGAAACTTCTCAGGTCTGCCGATTGACTGTGCGGTACTGTTCGATCGGACGATTGGATGCTCCGTCCAATAGAGTGGGAAATAAACGGCTATCTCGATGGGAATAACCAACCATTGCCACACACGGCCGGCCGTCCACAATTGAGCACCTCGAGGCCTGTGAGTCATCGGTGGTAAAGGTGTTTGGACAACGCCGCTCATACTTATATTGCATGTTAACCGTTTGAGTCAATATTAGAAGTTACTTAAAACGTGTACAGCTTACATGGCTTTAGATAGCATTATGTGGTAGTATGCGAGAAAGGGTACACGAAATTTATTTTGGTATTAAAACTGAGAAATATATTGGACTACTAGGGCACAATCGCCGCCAAAGAATCTCAAAGGTATATCAAGAGTCTCCGGAAAACATCGGCCGATCCACCGACCGCATGCCGGGTTATGTTTGTTTTAATTAAGTAAATAGAAGTGAAAGACAAAAATAAAACGAAAAACCCATACAAATCTACCAACAAAACATTCGAAGTGATCCAAGGGGAACCGAAACTAAAAGTGAGCGAATACAACCGAACACACGGCGACGGCGGAGAGCCAAACAAATTGGGGTGCTGAGATGTGGAAGTGACAGTGGGAGCATACATCAACATTAATTTTATTTAAATGTGAATGCCTATGTATGCATTGTGAGTGGTGTTTGAAAAGTCACTGACACGGCCACAAACAACACTTTGTAGATTCCGCATACGCTGCCCTGGTATTGGACCAGATCCGACACTATGGCATGTTAGCATGCGGGAAGGTCGACCACTTCATTAGCGTGCAGCGGCGGAGAGTCGCCCCCCGAACCTCTTGAACCGCCAGGCCACAAATGGTCGAGAGGTGACAAGTTGAGGGCCTCTGACACTCATTACCATCGTTAGTTTAAATATGATTTGTGTGCTTGGAATTGCGCAAAACGCATAAGGCTAATCGGATATAGTAAACTAAACCTGGTATTAACCGAAAGAGCACTAAATGGCCACCCCACGTGATCGCCTTTCGGCCTGAAGTCGCAACCCTTTGGTAATAGGATGCCTGAAGAAGCCTTGCTGAGTTTACACGGGTTAAGTAGTACAAGAACTGTAACTGTTGACGATCCTATGCTATACACAAGCACTACAAACTCACGAACACACGTGCGCTGCACTAATCCATATACACATGTCGTTTGTAGAGATTTCAGGTGTCGCGTGTTTAAAGTTCGTTCACATTACTTATGTGGAAGAAAGCACAAAATAAAAAAAAAAAACCTGGGTTATTTTTAAACATTACCTGGCTGTTGAAGGAGAAAAAAATATGCATAGACAGTATTTCACTTAATTAAGTGTAGTAAAATATTACGGAGCCTACGAATGGGCGGGGGGCAGAATTATGTAAGTTTTGTGTACGGAACAATATACAATGTGCATGGCTTCTTGGCTCTGAGCCATAATCATTTTGTCTCTATAAAGAAATCGTGTTATTCTGGTAAGCGGCACTTGAGATGTCTGGGTTAGTAAAAGCACTAAATGTGGACGAGCAGTAATAAATGTCCGCATGCCCTCGGTCTCTCATCCGTCATCGGTCTCAAGGATTGTATTGCATTGGATAAATGTGGATTCCGCCCCGCACGGATATCATTGATATCTGTCAGAGGGCCTTTCTTGGATCTACCCTAGTGACCGGTCTGGACACCTACTTTCAATTGGCAAAAGTCATAAACTTGTTTTAAAGTTCAATTTCATCAACCAGAGGAGTTGCAAATAAATCAAACTATCTGCTCCGAAGCAATGGCAACTCATTCAGACGCATACACTCAGTCTTAATAACGGTCTGCGATACCCAGAACCCCGCAATAATCCTCCACATCACTATGTTTATTTTTATTTTCGCAACCAAGTTCATTCAAAATACTGCATTCGCAGAAAACCAGTTGAAGGCAACAAAAAGAGTGAACAAAACTCGCCTTCGTAGCAGACAACTGGTCTCCCAGAGGCGTTAATCTATGGGCTTCAACAACAATAGCAGGAAGGAACTAAATTTAGAAAAAAATTTGTATATTATATGCTTATTCAAATTCCATACTGCTTACACACCCTCCTTTTCCATATCTAAAAAAAAAGACTCATTTTCAACGGACTATTATTAGAGGTATTAAATTATAGTTAACAAATTATTTAGAGAAAGATAAGTTTAGGTGCAATTCAAGGAAGGGAAAAAAATTAGATATCGAAATACTGTCCGTGAGAGTCATTAAGGTCAATCACCATGAACCTCCCCTTCAGATATCTTCAGTTTTGAATACTATTGATGTAGCAATCCACGCAATACTGACGTTTCCGATAATAGGATGTAATAGACTAGTCAAAAATACTACAAAATAATTCAAAGTAACATCGGATGTTCGACGAGCACAGACTACTCGTGTACCCATCTGACAAGTGGTGGATAGAGAACAGCCTTCAACACAGACCACACAAATTTGAATTTCGATAACATCTTTCTGATGCAAAAATACCTCACTCAGTTTGGACAGCAGCTGGGAGGAGTTTCAGTGTTGACAGCTGAAGCCCTCAAAAGAGAACTTCATAAAGCGCAGGAACCGACTGAGATTCACACAGACATGTTATGTTAAGCTGGCTTTTCACGAAGCTATATTGACATTAAATTTCCGTGAAGAGGAAAATCGTGACATTTCCTTGAAAGGAAAAAAGAGTTATTTGTTTGCGTCTACGTGGCAGGAAAATGTTGTTCAGTCGTCATGTCACGCATGTCATTACGAGATTTCAGTCACGTTGAGAAACGCTTATGAATTATGAAAATTTAGGAAACACACGAACAAATTTTCAAGATTTAAGCGACGATAGTGGAGAGCGTTCTGCGTTACGATGAGGAAATGGAAAATCAACAAAGACATACATGTACATTTTCTTCTCTAAATTTCTGAGAGTAAGGAAGAGAGAGAGAGAGAGAGAGAGAGAGAACGTGCATAAACGAAAGTAAAATTCAACCAATGTATTTAGGTATATTTAGTTATTCCGCATGCGGACGTTATTAATTTATAAAATTTTGGTTTTTCCAGCTGCATCGCCGACCGCACCAACTAAAAACGTTCTCAGTTAATTATAAACCGCCAACCGACCACCGGATGGTCGGTCGGTGGTAAATCGTTAGTGGGGGAACCCGTTTAAAATCAATTGACTTGCATGCCTGCATCACATCCAAGTGTACATCGCGGACTAGCCAGGGCCAATCAACTGTAATAATTCAATTTGCGCCAGACAAAGGACACACAGGCTCCAGCTCACTTATGGTGGGCGAGAAGCACAACGCAAAAAGTTCTCATCGAGATACAAAAAGTGAGAACAGCGAAGTATTGCCATCAAACGACAGCCAGGAAAGTACGATTCAAGTGTTTTTCGGGGGGGGAACCTCGAAAAATCAATACGATGGAGAGAATGATGAATTTCACTCCGTGCTACATGTCGTTGAACAACGCTGTACGAAAAAACCGAACACTATTACCGAACATTATTACGAAAATAGTTCAACATTTATTTGGAGTTGGAACATGATGATCGTAATCACATGGCATCAATAGTGAAACTTCGAGTCTCGCTAGTAGTCTCTTTCCAGCTCACTAACAGAGGCCATCACCGATGTTCGACCGATACGAGCAGCTCTTGCATAAATCAATTTGTAAATTTGCAATTCTTCATGCTTCGAATACATCCTGAAGTTTCAGTCAATGGCTCTATATCAGTCTCAGTCGATTTCTCTGCCTTAAAGTGTGTCATTCAAACTAGGCATGCCCCCAAGTGACTGGAACAAAAGAAGAAACCACTCAGCTCCGATCTTCTCCTAGTGCTCCGCCGGCCACATGGCTGAGGCCTCGCGATGTCTGAGAGGCTGAGACGACGGCCGTAATTGCATCCAGTCGTGGCTCGTTGGCAAAGGCTAACGAACTTCAGCAATAAAAGAATATACATGCAGACGTCTACTAAATGTAATAAGTTTACAGTTTCAATCTGAGTGTAGCGAGCAAATTTGCATGATTCCTCTGGTGCGCATCACGGCAGCGGATTATGCCGAACTGTTATATTTCTTCATTATCTAAAGGTCAGAAGATGTCAGACATAATAATAAAAACATTATCTAGAAATTTATATTTCTTGAGTGCAAAAAATTTTCTCTCATTATTGGAAAATGTAGACAGTTCATGTGCAAATCATAGTGGAAGAATCCAAACCTCACTTCACTTCCTTATCCCAACCCCTATCGAACTTTCTCCACACCGAACTCCTGGATCTGTTCTATCTGTTCCATCGCCTTTGTAGGTTACTTTCTAGTCATATTGTCTTCGTAAATGGGGTCAATTTACCCATGAAAGACTGAGAGGAAGTATAAAGAGAACACGGAAATGAAGATGTTTGTCTTAAATTTCTATTAAACCAGAATACATTAATATTCATTCGAACATAATTGCCTAGAAAATGTGCCGCCCAACCTTTAAATCGTTAATTAACACATTCGTTTATCGGCCGTAAAGTATGTTTCATCGCTTTACTTTTCAATTTCACTTTCTCTTAGAAATGATGACTCCTAAACGGGTTAGAGGAAACGCGAACTAAACGAATGCATATCAACGAATATGTTAATTAGGTAACAGAAAACAGGCCCAGAAACGTGGAGTTAAAAAAAAGAGTTATTTTTTCGAAGCACTTTAGCCGGTACTCAGTCCACTGCGGTTTACGTTCTTCGAAAGGTTTATCAAAGTCGAGATAATGCTGGAAATTAGATAAACCGAAAAACGTTATCGTTAGAACGCATGCAGATACCAAGTTACGCCGCTAATGAAACGCATTAATCGGAAGATTTTCACACTATGAGCCAATTGGCCGGCGTCTGATTGCCTAACCTGAAGCTAGTATTTAAATCATCGGCGATTCCCAAATGATGTCATTCTATTATTTTTACTCGTGCTGCTACATCTTCTGCATTTCATTTCGAAACCGAAGACACTACCGTGTTTCGTTCGTGGTACTGTCGATCGATTGATAAATAAACAAATCGCAGATTGTGTTTATAACCCCGTCGGATTCTATATATAAATACATGTTATCATTCACATTTGTGGTGAAGATAAATTTGGAAAGTTCAAAATCGAACAGAATTGAATGCAATGAAGGAACTGATTTTGAGGTTCCATGATGTGTGGGTTTGCATGAATTTTGTTTGTTTTGGAGTTTTATCTCTTCAATTACACCAACCAAATCACGTAAATTAATTACAACGAGAAAAAAATAAGTCGATGTTGCATTTTTGCCCAGGCCACACCACTTTGATCACAGTTTTGTTTCGCGTAGGAGTTTCGAATTGGAAATTGCATTAATATTGGTTTAATTGTAGGCGTTAATCGGTACCTCCTGCACCTCCCCCGCTTCCTTCAATAGCACAACCAGACCGTCAGCAATTCGTTGTATCAGCGTCCGCAATTAACTGCGAGTAAATATTTTGCACACATTTCTGTGGCCTCCCCACTCGACTCGACTCGGCTCCACTCCACACCGATCTGTGCTGTGGGCGGCAGCCGTATAAACGGATTACGGAGAGGCACGAGAGTTTTATTCAATGAAACTGGCGGACAGACGAGCAGACAGCAAAAGTGGCCAGCTTGAGAAAAGAGCCAGGGCTTAACTGTGAGTCCAATACGAAAAAAGCAAACGGTATTTGGAGCAAAGTTTGATAAACTCCTGTAATTGGCAAAAACAGCTCTTGCTATGCAGGTCAGAAAGTAATGAATTAACCTTTCGGTCAATGAGAAGCCATTGAATTTAAGAAATCACTTCCAAGAAACACTCGAGAAATATTTATTATTGTAACAGTTAGGTAAATATTGGCAGCTGCATAGAAAGATGTTTCACCATAATTTAATTCCACTTCAATAGGATACGTAGAATCATTCTATATATTAATACCTCATGTTTGTAGTTTAATTGCAAAGAATCGTAACATGCTTTCGTGGAAAATGTGAAGTCTTCAACGACTTAGGAATAAAATACAAAATATATGAAACTTTCTACAGAAGGGAAAACCCCGTTGCTTGTAATGGCATCCAGCATTTCGTGAATGAAAGAGTGTAATTAAATAAATATTCGACATGAATTATTTAGGCGGTTGCCGGTTTTACAAACAATTATTTATTTTCCCAACGAGTTATTGTCATCTTGGCGAAAGAAAAGTAAAAACTTGATACGCTTAATGAGGCGACATTCGGAATAAATAGTAAATGTGTTTTTCTTTCATTTCGTTTGGTTACTATTTAATTTTACTTTCATCTAAATTTCCACGTCTCCGACTCGGTTCAGACCAGATCGCATGGCATAAATAATTACAACGGCAAAAAGTCAAGAGTGATTTTTTTTCGTACATATCTCGACGAGAGTGAAAAGAGCTGACGAAGTGGTGGTGCAAGTGGAGAAAGAAGAGCAGCAAAATAATAATAAATAATGACTCGAGCCAACGACAACAACATCAAAGCAAGGGTGACTCGGCGTTTCTTCTTCTTTTTTTTTTTTGCTTTTCTGGAGACATGTCATTGTTGTCGGCATTGTTGTTGTCTTATCGTGATACATGAAGGAGCATGCGAATGTCAGCTCCTTGGGAACGCAGATCCGCAGCCATCGCCGCCGCAACCACCACCTGTCCCACCACCCAGCTATTCATCTCGAGCCCTTGGCTATTCTTCCGCTTCCTCTGCAGTCGTGCAGAGTGTTTATTGAGCATTTTTCACATGTAAATATTTAATAATAAAACTTTTACCCTCTCGCTTTGCGCACACCCGCATTCGCACTCGCACTCGCTCTCTCCGTCTCACCCACCAGATGTTGATTGGCGCTCGTCCCCTGGCCGGCTTCCCCGCAGGTATTACTACAAATGTATATTTATTAGCTGCCTGGGGCAGCCTGGGCCGGCGAGAGTCAGCCGACTTTGAGGGTGTTTTTTTATGGCCCGCCGTGCGTCCGACGTTTCGTGTTCTGTTGCTTCTGGTTCTTTCTTGTTTCGTTCGCCTCTTTTGGGCCTCTTCTTCGTTTAGCCGCCAGTGGTTGGCGAAGGGTGATTAATATAAATTTTCGATTCTGCGCATAGGAAACGCCGGCTCTCTGTGCCCCACGGGGCCTCTACTGCTGCTGAGGAATATTTTGAAGGACATTCGCAAAATTTGTTCGTGCGTTAGCAAAAAAAAAAAACAAAAACAATGTGTTCAACAACAACAACTGCGAGCATATGGTCGAAAATTCTGGGCATGACAGCTTGACATTTTGGCCAATACACGAAATTTGCATGCAAAACCTCAATTATTAGCCCAAGTTTTGGCGTGCGATAAGAATGCTAGGCGAAGGCACTGTCGCCGATGACTAATGGATGTACGAATTAAAAGATTGAGGTCGATTCAACGCGGTAAACCTAAAAATTACATTTTGTGTTTCGGAAATATGTTAAAGAACAAAGGAAAAGAAAGACTGTAGCAGTAATTAAATGCTTTTCCAAATTTTCCCTAAACACCACTGCGAACATTCCATTTCTCACCATCGAGATAAGGAAACTCTCTACAAGGCATCTAATACCTAATACCCACCCACCTTAGAAGCCAGCCATGCGATGTCGAGCCTTGTGGAGGAAGGAAAACCGACCCACACGCGCATAAAAATAATTGCCGCAGCACCAATTCAAGCGAACCTCGTCGACGAAAACAGACGTGGAAAACAGGCATTGGAAACCGCGCCGTGCTGAGCGGTGAGGGGGCCACCCTCGCAAGACCCTCGTCTGAAGCTGCACGTTGCATCTGGCATCATCGCAGGAGCACGAACAAAGGGAAAATGAAAACGAGAGAAAAATTGGAAATCCATGAAAAAGCACTGAAGAGGAAATTCGGGTAGCAATTGTGACAAAGGTCCACCCACGACTTCGTTTCAAGTCCAAATGGGAATTAAGGATAACGACGAATTCGGTTCGTCTACGGTTTTGGGTTGAATGAAGAAACCCCGAATCGACTGAATAATAAGAAAAGGTCATTAGGAAACAAATTCGTAATTGCAGCGGATTTTGTGTGGTTTTGCGGCCGACTTCTCCGAGTGAAATGAAGAGAAAGGTAGCGGTCATTAACGGATAAGGTGGCAACAATCGACAGCGGCCATAGACACGGGTCGCAATTGAAGTTTCCGCTTGATGGACGCCGCAGTTCATGGATGAAAGAAGGGAGGGCTCGGTGCGACCAGTGCAAAAAGTTTCCCACGAACGGCGCTTGTAACAAAAGTAGCCGTTTCTAATACTATTCTTGGGACAATCATGCAATGGAAAATCCCGGATCTGCTACTCATTGAAGCGTTCGATTCAATGCTTCATCTGAAAGATAATGAGTCTGGCAGAAGCGATAACAATAGCGACCATTAAAATGTTTATTGATTGTGGAATACAAGTTGTAGGAAGACACTTACACACACGCCACAGGCGGCCAGCGAATGTTCGGCAAATGCACAGACACAATGATAATTCAAATTGCACAAATTAAAAACACGACAACACAACAATTGGCAAAACTTGTGTTTCATGCTTTTACTCTTTTCTCATTTCTCTGATCTTCTTCACATGCCATTTTTGCCAATTGATTTTTCCTTTCCTTCTAATATTCCTTCTCTTTGGGTTACTCTATGTACACTTGTTTTACTTTTTGTATTTTTTCGCTCACAATTTCTATTATTCTATTACTTGTATTTCGTTTGGATTAACTTATCAATTACACAATTCGGCTTGTAAAACACACAATTAACAAATTATAAACAATCGTAGCTGTGTTATTATTGTTGCTTTCGTAAGATTTCTGGAACTCCTTGCGTAAAGAACGAAATCGTAATCGTGCGGAAAATCTCGAAGTTTTGTTTCTTTCTTTTATGTCCAATTTCATTCAGTTCATGGACGGCGGGAGGCACTGAGACGCAAACAACGAAAATTATGAAAACATCATCCGCGGACCCGACTTGCACTCGCTCACAGCTGACTCCGTTGTGTTCATTCGGTTCTCAGAAATTTTCAACCAAGTTTCGTGTTTCATTCATGAGTATCAGGGTTGCACAAGACGTAAGGAAACACTTCATAGAAACTACTTTTGTATGTGTTCACTATTGGCAAGAATAATTCACTTTCTATATTATTGTGCAAATGTCAAAATGATTTACAGCTGAGAAAAGACAAGTCCTCCGTCTAATGGTAGATCTATATGATGGAACGATACAAATATATAAATATATATATATAAATATATATAAATATTTATTCATAAAAGTTTCATCACGTTTTTTAATCGCGAGGATACATATACTTTTCGTCATTCCAATTGCTATTAAAGAGAATCTATTGAATTACAAAGTAGTGAAATATTACATTAGGTATTCTCATCTCATCAATCAATCTAACATTGGATAGATTTCGGATAATTCTTTACTTAAAGGTTAAAGAAATATCGAACGTATTTCGAAAATGTGGCAGCATGCATAGATTATAACTGTCAACTGTCATAGAGAAAGTTCAATCATCGTGCTGTTTCACTCGCTCCAGTTGCGTTTAATATTGGCAAAATGAAAACTGTGTTACGATTAAGAGCTGCTGCATCATTTCATTTTCCTGCTGCCGCCAACACTTTGTGTGGAGATTTCCATCTGCGAAAACAGTTTTTGCAAAGAACTACCGCCGTATATCATTCGCAATCAATTTGCAGAATCGAATATTGTAATAATTATTGCTCCAAGTGTTCCAGATCACTTGCATAATCAAGTTTATTAAATTCACAATTTTTTGACAGCTTCAATTGCTAGTACCAGACCTTTACCCACTGCCGACAAAACAAAACCGAACAACAGAAATATGCAAACAAAATTCGAATATCCTGTGGCGCGTAAAGATGATACAATCGAGGATGATTTCCACGGAACCAAAGTAAATATTTAGTAAATAAGTTGAGGTATATTGCTGCATGCTCTTATTCAATATAGGTCAAAGATGTCTACCGTTGGTTGGAAGATCCGGATGCACCAGAAACCCAAGCGTATGTGAATGAACAAAATAAAATCAGTCAACCGTTTCTTGAAAACTGTCCTGAATGGAATAAGTTTAATGCAAAGCTTACCAAATTATGGAATTATCCTAAGTATGGTTGTCCGATGAAGTACGGTAAATACTATTACTTCTACATGAACACTGGGTTGCAAAATCAGAGGTGATACCTAATAATTATTGTTAATAGTTATAATATTTAACGCTATTTTGCTATTTTATAGTGTGCTTTATCAGCAAGCTTCACTGGACGGAGAACCAAAAGTTTTCTTCGACCCCAACTCCCTCTCAGAAGATGGCACGATTGCAATGTCCCAAAAATCATTTTCCGAAGACGGAAGCTACATGGCCTACGGCTTAAGTGAAAGTGGGTCTGACTGGATTAAGATTCGTATTCGTGATGTCGAAACTGGAAAAGATTATGATGAGATTTTGGAGAAAGTCAAATTTTCGGAAATCTCTTGGACCAAGGACAACAAAGGATTTTTCTATGGAGTTTGTTAAATACATATTCTTTTGATAATTGTCTAATCAATAATACTTTTTTAAAGCGTTATCCTGATCAAGACGGGAAAACAGATGGATCCGAAACCAAACAGAATGAAAATCAAAAACTTTACTATCATAGAATTGGTGAATCACAGGATAAGGACGTTTTAGTAGCAGAATTTCCTGACGAGCCCTCTTGGCGCATGTGAGTGTTCCGTTTCGTAATATAAATTTATATTCCTCTCTTACAATAATTTAAGATTAGCAGGCAACTTGAATTTACGCATGATAAAGAAATCAGCAAAAAAATTACCATTCAGGTTGGAAGGGACAGGTGAAAGATTTCAGTAGTTAGATATGTTTCTAGTTTCGTTTCTGTTTATGAACTGTTTCTAATTTTTTTCTCTGAGCTTTTTATTTGAAATTCATATACATTTTCATATATCTACCAGAAAACGTTGTATGATTACAGTGTGCTAATATTATCAATGGTTCGAATCTCTATGAATGGTTAAGGATGAACAAAGGAAATATAAAATGAAAAAATTTGCATAAATAATTTATCATTTTTTATAATGAAATAAAATTGGTTTCTTTCTCCATTGGAAGCATGTTTAATGTTTCGTTATATTTAGTTTATATCACGACTCCCAGAATAATCTCTTCTTTAAATGTTTTATTGCAGACAATCTGTAGTCGCGGATTGTGGAAAATTTTTGATCATGCCTATTGTAAAAGACTGTCGCGATAATATACTGTACTACGCTAATCTCGAAGAAGCCGGTGAAATACGTTCTAAGTTAAAAGTAAACAAAATTGTCGACAAGTTCGAGTCCGATTACGATGTGAGTTGAAAAGAATTTGGCTTTATTAAAGGATAAAGGAAAATAATTGACGGTGAAAGGATTAATCATATCTATTTTTTATTTTGTTTTCAGTACATTACCAATGTTGGTTCAAAAGTGTATTTGCGAACAAACAAAAACGCTCCCAACTATCGAGTAATTGTTATTGACTTCGAAAATCCTGCCGAAGAGAACTGGGTTACTTTGATTCCAGTAAGAACTAAACATTAAATGATCATATTGATTTAATATCACATTTGTTCAATTTAGGAACACGAAAAAGATGTACTTGATTGGGTTAAGTGTGTTGACGAAGATAAACTCTTGCTTTGCTATATACGAGATGTGAAAGTAAGTTATTGAGATATAATTATACTCTCACAAATCTATTTTATATGTTTTTTGGTAGAGTGCATTGCAAGCCAACTCTATGGAGACTGGTAAAGTTATTCGTGAATTCGACCTCGATATTGGTACTATTGTTGCTATTTCTGGAAAGAAGAAGTATTCTGAAATCTTCTACAACTTTTCATCATTCCTGAACCCTGGCACCATTTATCACTACGACTTCAAGACACCTGACGTTAAACCGAAAGTTTTTCGTGAAATCAAACTAAATCTTGATGGTTTCCGCCAAGAGGACTATAAATTCGAGCAAGTCTTTTATAGCAGTAAAGACGGTACAAAGGTTCCCATGTTTATCATTCGCAAGAACAAAGAGCCAGTTACACCGCGTCCTTGCCTTCTTTACGGCTATGGCGGTTTCAACATTAGTTTGCAGCCCTCTTTCGGAATAACTGGTCTCATGTTTGTAGATACATTTGACGGCGTGTTAGCTTATCCAAATCTTCGTGGGGGTGGCGAGTATGGTGAAAAGTGGCACAACGGTGGCCGCCTATTGAATAAACAAAATGTCTTTGATGACTTCCAAGCGTCGGCCCAATATTTAATGGACAACAATTATACGACTAAAGATCGTTTGGTTATTCAGGGTGGATCTAATGGAGGTCTGCTTGTTGGTGCATGCATAAACCAGCGTCCTGATTTATTTGGAGCGGCTGTGGCCCAAGTGGGGTAAGATAAATGCAAGTTTATGCTCAACAGAGATCATAATCTTTCTATGCGCAGTGTTATGGATATGCTGCGGTTCCATAAGTTTACTATTGGCCACGCCTGGTGCTCGGATTATGGCAATCCTGTCGAAAAGGAACATTTTGATAATTTGTACAAATATTCACCATTGCACAACGTACATACACCAAAGTCTCGTAAGTCATAAGCATCTCAAATTGATTGATTATCTATTCATATGTTTTTAAATGTTTCAGCCTCTGAGGAATATCCTTCTACGCTTATTCTCACAGCCGATCATGACGATCGCGTGAGTCCTTTACACTCTTTGAAGTTTGCCGCTGCGTTGCAGGATGCTGTACGCAATTCAGAGTTCCAAAAGAAACCCTTACTGTTGCGTGTTTACAATAAAGCAGGTCATGGTGCTGGCAAGCCCACATCCAAACGGATCGAGGAGGCAACTGATATTCTAACATTCATGTACAAGAGTTTAAACGTCGACACAGTCAATTTGTAATTAAGCCATCTATATCTACAGCGTTTATTTGCCATAATTTCCGATATCTAACCTCGAGTTTATATTCAAAACCTAATCTTTTATACAAAAATCATTACGTACTTTGTATTTATTATCAACAATAATGTAGAATTTTTACATTTGCAAATAAACTAAATAAAGCATTTTTAAAATATCAATGTTAATAACTTGGAATTCTTCAATTAACTTTATGCTAGAGTAAAAGAAAACACAAATGGATTTGTTATAATCAAAAACAAGTATATTTTTGATCAATTTTATTCTCTAAATTTATAAGTCATCTTATAAAAAAACGTATCACTCCCGACAAACACGAGGAAAAGATGTTGCTTTTACTTTTCTTCTGGTTTGGTGAACACAAAAGTCAAGTTGCACTTGCCGCAGTAGTGACGGTCTTCGTGGGCTGCCATGAAGACACCAGCGCCGCAGTTTTCACCAGGGCACTCACGACGAAGACGGTGGATTTTACCGTTCTCGTCAACCTATATTGAAAGAAAAGAACGAAATTGGTCAACGAAATATTAAGGCAATAATGGAACTAAACAGCATAAGAAGGCACGTGTACGTTAATTGAGAAACTAACAAAATATCATCGAAGCCGAAGATGTTTGTCCATTTTAATTAAATGTTATTCTCAAGTCAATAGCGCAAGATAACAAGACTCAAGAGTTCCATAGACAACAGATCAACTGCTTTCATTTGCTTTTGTTTTTTTGCATTCTCATTCGACGCACTTGTGGCTCTTCTTTCTTTTATCTCAGAAATAGTATTTATTTTCGCCATTTCTATGGTATCATTTGTGTACCTTGTAGTATTTCAAGACAGCTAGCTTGACCTTCTTCCTCTTGTGCTTGATCTTCTTGGGGGTAGAGTAATTCTTCTTCTTGCGTTTCTTGGCACCACCACGAAGGCGGAGCACCAAGTGCAAAGTAGATTCCTTTTGGATATTGTAGTCGGACAAAGTACGACCATCTTCCAATTGCTTGCCAGCAAAGATCAAACGCTGCTGATCTGGTGGAATTCCTTCTTTGTCCTGAATCTTGGCTTTGACATTTTCGATAGTGTCAGAGGGTTCGACCTCAAGGGTGATGGTCTTGCCCGTGAGGGTCTTGACGAAAATTTGCATTTTGTTTATGTGTCACCAAGCGGCTGAAAAGAAACAAAGAAATCGAAAATTAATATTTATTGTAACATAAAATATTTCAATATGAAAAAATTAAAACAAGATTCATATTTTTCTTTGTACTCTGAAAAAGCACTAAGCTTTATTTCATTATTGTATAGTTCACAATTACAAATGCCTCGAGAACAAACTTACAAGCTATATCCAAATCTTAAACATACGCGCAGAGAATTTTAAAATAATTTAAAATTCTAGTTAAAACCTAAACTAGCAATACAGCATTAATGACACCATCGTTTTCTGGATTATTTGTCACCTGCGCGTATTTTCCCCAAACTACTTTGCCAGTTTGTGTAACCAGACCCAGTTCTGAGATATTCACTTCAATCACAGTACCCTTCGTAATCACACCTAATGAGGTAAACATGGGGGAACTGGGGTTCTTTTTCACGCCAATAATTGGCAAATAGAATGTAGCCTTAAGCTCGGGATGTGTCACGTGTGCTTTCTTCATGCGGAGCGCCATCGGTCGGATGAAGCGTTCGAACTTTGGTGGTTTACGTGTGAAGTTCTCTCCGACAAATGTTACTTTTGTCACCATGCGTTTCCAAGCCTTGCGCTTAGTTTTTCCAGTTTTGAGCACTTTGAAAACTTCAGCATCTGATTGAGCACGCACTTTGGGAATTGGTACATCCCATTTGCCGGCCTTTTCCTTTCGCTTCTGTTTAATCATATTGGATAGGACTTTAGCGCTAGATTGCACACCTCTGTCCAACAAATAATGTGGCAAAGCTCCATCTTCGACCTTCTCTTCCTGTTTTTTGACCTTCTTCTCTTCATGTGCCTGGATCTTCTTTTTCATTTGAATCTTCTCATTTCTGCGTTCTTTGTTGAACAGTTTAGCCTTGATACCACGTAGTTTTCTGGCCTTACGAGCTCGTTCCTTTGGTAGACGCGCCTCCTTCTTACGTTTACGCTCCTCATAATCCAATCGCCGACCGTATAATTTACGGTGACGTTCCATATATTCGTTCTGCGGCATGTTGGTGCTTTTTCGTGTGTTTTACTGATCCAAATCTGAAAGGAAAAAGGAAAAATATCCATCAATGACTCTCCTTTAGGCAGAATATTACCACTTGTGATTCAGAATTGTAGATTTTTTTTTTTTTTTTCATGCTGGCCACGAGTAAGTTCTTTAACCTTACTTTTTAATTGCACTGTATTTTCTGAAAATCACTGGCAATATTCTGCTAACAAGTACTCACCAACTACTACTTTAAATTAAACTTATAAATTTCACCACACTTCTTAAATTTGTTCGCGAAAGAGACATGTGTTTATTACACAAGTCTGTAAATATCGATGATATATGGATTTAAATAACTTTCCATAATTCTGTTGTTATATTATTATAAAACTGTATTAATATTACAAATATTTCTAAAAAAAACACTAAATTTTCAAGTAAATTCTACAAACCAACTTAAGAGAAATTTTCACCCACCTAGTTCGACACACAGCACGATGTAAAAAGGAAGAACAATCTTTTGGCAGCCATTACAGGAAGTTGATTAGTTCGAAATCGTCTTTGAATATTCGAAATTCGAAAAATTGTTAGCACTGCTGTCGTTATATCTGTGAGATGAAGGTGGCGCATGTATTGAATCTATTTTTTAAATAAATGTTCATTCATTTTCGTTCACACATGGCAGTTAGTTGATGGAAATTGATATTTTATTTTCTTAAAATACAGTGTTACAAATTGTTGGTAGTCATATCACCTTTAGCTAGAGATCTATTACAAACGCAGTGTGCGCGTGGTTCAGAAATTTCTGACAATTCGCAAGTGTCAATTCTTCCCCCTCAGTCGCAGCGCTGCTTACGTTCTTTCGCGCTGCTGCTGGTGTATCGACTGACGGCAAAAATTTGTTTTCCTTTGACTTAAAATTAAGTGAATCAATCTTGTTTACAAATAAACGCACCAGGTTGTATGCAATTCAACAAAACAGACCAGACTTGTGGGCAAAGATGTCACAATAACTAAACACCGATCCACAGCACATTCATAAAGTAAAATTATGCTTCACTTATTATTGAGAAAACTCCCTCATGAAATAATAGTCTTTCGTCATACGAATTGTCAGCTGCTGCGAGTAAGTTTGGGCCAACGTTATGTAAACGCAGTTCGTACACATATATATAAATGAAATTGGGATTTCACAATTTCAGCATTATGCGAATCGAGTCAATACGAAGGCGGCGGCCGTGCATCCGGATGATGCCAGCACCCAGGAGCTAGGGGAATCGGTGACGGTACCTGTGCAGAATATGACCACACTTGATGCCAGCAAACACACTGTGGGGGTGACGCCGACGACGGATAGTCAGGGAGCGGTTGCTGACAATGCCAGTGCGCCAGTACGGCAACTGCCGAAGGTCAAATTGAATGATCACATGTTGTGGCAACCCAGCCCGCGACCCATCGAGAGTCCTGGTCAGCTGTTGAGCTACTACAAGAAACTCTCAAAGTTTCGCTTGACCTGTATGTATATTTATTTATTTAATGGCCCTCGTTATCACTCGCTTTGCTTCTTCTAGCTCTGGTTGTAATAACCACCATGGGAGGGTACGCCATGGCCCCAGCTCCATTTGACCTTACGACCTTCATGTTGTGTTCTATTGGCACAGGCCTCGTTTCTGCGGCGGCCAACTCCATCAATCAGTATCATGAGGTTCCATTCGACTCTCAGATGTCCCGTACTAAGAATCGTGTTCTAGTCACAGGCCAGTTGACTCCACTGCATGCCATTGGTTTCGCCACAATTTCGGCTGCTATTGGTCTTAGCACGTTGTATTATGGTGTAAACGGCTTGACTGCCGCCTTGGGTGCTGGAAACTTATTCCTATACACGTCCATTTATACTCCAATGAAGCGAATGAGTATCCTAAACACGTGGGTTGGTTCCGTGGTCGGCGCCATTCCACCGCTCATGGGCTGGGCCGGGTGTGCAGGAACTCTAGACTACGGTGCGTGGATACTTGCTGGCATGCTGTATGCTTGGCAGTTTCCGCACTTCAATGCGCTCTCCTGGAACCTGCGACAGGACTATTCCCGAGCTGGATATCGTATGATGGCTGTAACAAACCCTGGATTGTGCAAGCGCACTGCTCTCCGCTATACAGTGGTCCTTAGTGCTCTGTCGATCCTGGCTCCAATCATGGACTTGACCCTCGATTGGTTTGCGCTGGAAACACTGCCTCTGAATGCTTACTTTGTCTACCTAGGTGAGTGCTGAGTTATATGCAAAAGTTCCGCTTAATTATATCCCTTATTTCGTGCAGCTTATAAATTTTATCAGAAGGCTGACAGCGGAAGCTCGAGGAAACTGTTTCGTTTCTCACTCTTACACTTGCCTGCCCTCATGCTCCTGTTTCTCATCAATAAGAAACTCTGGGTCGCCTTCAAGTCCTCGTCTGAGTCCGCAGACGTCAAACCAAAGGCCAATATCGTGATGCAGTCCACAGCTGCAACACGACTGGGGAAAGTGCTGCCTGTGGCAAACGCCGCCGATGGGGTGGTTATTCAGTCAGAAACTCTATGTAAGATATCGTCTCCATAGTCCTGTTGGAGAGTGTATATGAATGTCGATTTATTTGTAAATAAGGTTTATTTAGATGCTGCAAACGATTGTAATAAAGATATACATAATAAACTTAATTTATAACCATGAAACAAAGATACATTGAGTAATATTTACAAAATGCATCTTTATTCGGATTCCTATCTGGTACCCCCAATATCTTGCTCACGGAAGTTAAACGGAAAAACCGGGTGAAGGCTAGGGATTTGAGAAGAGGATTTAAATTGTTAACAAACCAAATTGTGATGAACAATTTTAATTGATTTTTGCGGGTATGGTTTTTTGCCCCGTGTTCTTACGTTATTAGGTACAGTTTGCCGAGAAAGTTTGAAAACGAAATTAGTGTGTACACAAACCGACCCATTACCATTGAACAAAGCCGTCTATAACGAAACTGCTTTATCTATGAGGTACAACTGAGAGCCTCGAGGAAGGTAATTAGCGACACATCGCTTCAAAGTGTAAGGGGTTTTCCGCTTTCCAGATCTTTTGTGCGCCTCATTTCATGGTTCGATCTGACATACAACTTAATCCTCCAGAATCTGCGAAGCCACCGCTGTCTTAATTGAGAGCCACCTCCTCGCTGACACCCTCGACGAATCCCACAGCAAGATGTGGAGAACACAACGGAAATGCCCAATCCCGACACTTGTCGCCGGATCCCGGTAAGCTGTGGCGGACGCAGATGGAATTCGACTCCAGATTCGATTTGCATACATGCGAAATGGAAGACGACGGGACGAGGCTGTAGCAAGAAATGAAACGAGGCGCGACGAGCTGCGAGTTCAAGCAGGCCACGATTTAATGATCGGGTTCGTTTGGTTCGATTCATTTTTCCACTTTTGTTTTCGTCCTTGTTATGGTAGGTGTTCTTCTTATTGTTGTTGTTTTCGAAAATTAATCACTTGGGAAAACAATAAATTATTTGGGTTTCGCGTTGCGCTCATTGTTCGTCAGGAGGGGCGAGTTGGGGGACTGAAGAGAAGAGCAGAGAAGGGGTTGAGTAGAGGGTGGTGCGACAGAGACAGACGTAGGCGTGGTATTGAAAATTAGATGGCGCTATAGTTGGGGCGTAGATGCGGTTGTTGTTGTTGGAGCCGCTGCCCCAGAGCTTTTTAATTGCACAGTTAATTGAGGGCTCCGTGACGCTGCTGCCCGGTTCCCAGCCCGAAAGGGTGGCCACGCTGCCCGAGGGAGCGGGTTGGGCCGGCCGAAATGTGCAGTTGGAAAGTTTTGAATATAATTAAAACTGTTGGCGGCAGGATTCGGCTGAATGATTTATGCGAAGGACTCAATTAAAGGCGAAAACAAAAACGAGCGGGGCGCTGAAGGACAAAGAGAGAGCGAGAGAAAAGGCGTGATTGAGTGAGCGGGGTAGACAGAGAGAGAGAAAGAGTGAGAGAGAGAGTGAGAGAGAGAGAGCGAGCAGGACAGACGCGACACGAAGCACGAGAATCGGCAGAAAAAACGTCGTCACCAATCGCCGCCGATGGAGCGAGCGGGAGAGCGCGGGAGGCGATGCAAAATGTCGAAATAAATATTCAATATACGTCTCTCGCTCTCTTTCATCACCGCCTCCCCCCAACCCCCTTCACCGTCGGCGCTTCTCATTCTTCGCTGGGCCGCTCTCTCGCACGCTCCGCTGCGGATCTGACCGAGCGCAATGGCGGGAATCGCGTGGTTCATTAAAATGCAAATTGCCAACCGGCGTCCCTCGGCCCCTCTCTGTCCCTCCCTGCCCCACCACGCATTGTGTCGGCCCCGCCCCTCCCAAGACCAGCCCCTCGCCTCATCGGTTTTATCGTCCACTTAATTGCAACAACAACAGCTCAACAAGAGCAACAACAATTGGCAATGTGTACGAGATTTTTCGGTCAGCAAATGAGGCGAGGAGTTGGCGACGAAGGAGAGAAGGGGTGGAAGGATTGCAGAGTAGTTGAGGCGTTGATGGAGGCCAAGGAGTGGCAGAGCGAGGGGGGGGGAGAACTCATAATTTGTCGAGAGATAATTACAAGAATTGTGCCAGCTCTCTCGAAGACGTGCCGATGAGACGAGCTCGGCCAGAGTTAGTCCAAGGCGGAAGATCAAGATCTCTTCTCTCTCTACTCCCTCTTCGCTCTCATTTTTACCTGAATATAAATTAAAATCCTTCTCTTTATTTCCAAGAATTTTCTCACTGAAATAAATCCTACATCTATTGGCCGTCTTCGTCATGAGATCTTCTCTTCATGAAATTGCACGATCCGATTCCTCTTGTCCCTTCAGCATACGCTCTAAAATTAAATTAAAAAACATTTATATATTTTCTCTTTATTATTTCTATATTTAGTATGGCAAACTTTTCTCACTCTGCCACATCCTTCCCCAATACCTATTGAACCTTTCTTCGTCTTCTTATCACAAGATCGCATGATTAGATCGCCTTTTGTCTTCAACTTACGGTTGTCTCCAGGGTCTCCGAACCAATTGTGGACTTATTTCGACCTTCTTCATGCGGAAGCCAGGTCGAAGGAATCGAGCGAGTGGCGAGTTTTCTGGGCGTGACGACGAAGGACATCATCGGAGCCGCAGACAAGCTCCCAATGCTACAGACAATCTCAGAGAGTCGCAGACAACCTCCCTGAGTGTCAGACAATCTTCAGACAAGACTAGTTGGAGAGGAAAACTCCTTTTGGCCACGATGTGGAAGCCCTTGCCGCGAGGGCTTCCTGCAAGGGCGTCGTTGAAATTTGCACTTTTCATCATTTTGAATTCGCAGTTGAAGCCAAAGTCCTCCCATCACGAGATCCTGCATAAATTGGGGATTTTACAATTTGCATGCCATCGTCAGGTTCTCCATCGCGCCACCGATGGTGTGGTGTAGAGAGGACGATGAGTGGGGTTTGAGAGGGGTCCGAGGGGGAGCGGAAAAGGTGTTGCGAGGGGTCTGAGAGGAAGCTGAGAGGGAACCGAGAAGGAGCTGGGAGGGTGTCGAGAGTTGGGAGCGGGACCGAAAAAGTTTTACTAAATTATGGACGAAAGTTTGTCCCGTCGACTGGCGGGAACGGAAAACAAACAAATTGACGACCCCATATACAGGCATGTGTATGTGTGTGCGTGGACAATTTTATGAGAGAATTCATTTGCATGCACGAACCGAGGGAGGTGGAGGGGAGTCGAGTCTGCCACACGGAGCACCTGTGGGGGAGCGAAGTGAAGGGAAGGGAAGGGAAGTTTGACCTTCCCAAACTCGACTCGATGCAGAGGTTTTCACGCCGAAGGACATTCAGCAGGCTTACACCGGGAGCTGCGAGAGGTGGCCGATGATGGACTCTTTCACGGCTCCTTCGAACAAATCAGTTTTCCCCAAACCCGGGGACAATTGCGGGGTTTCGCCCCGGAGCTGGATTGCCTGAATTTTATCCCAACGAATCCTCGCCTCGTCCCCTAGCCAGGGGCGAGGGCACCGGAAAATTCCTCAGCTCCTCTGGCCTGGCAGCTTGCGGCTTCCGCTTGTCGCCTGCTGAAGCCGGAATCCGACGTTTTTGTCGTCGGTTCGTGGGGGGCCCCACTCGGCGATTTAAGCGAGACGCTCGACAATTTAAGCCAGACCCTCGTCCCCTGTCGCCGAAATTCCTCGTGAATTACTCTGGAATGGAATGTGGGGCAAGGGAAGTCCAGGGACCATCGTTGCTTCTGCCAGCACATGAGCGACTCCTGACAAGATGAGTGGAAATGACGACGACGGCGACGACGACGTCGACGATGACAACAACAAACTGCAATAATACGGAGAAGAAGACGAAGAAGGCGAAGAAGAAGAAGAGGACCCAAACGCATCAACAAAAGCACCACCGGAAGTTGCTGTCGCTCGGTGCACGCGGTGCGGTGCGGTGGAAAGCGAAATCCACAAAGTGACAAAATTATATGTCTTTATCTGATGCACACAACTGCAACCAGCGCTACAACAACACAGACAACAACATTAGTGCAATGACAACTACAACAACAGTACAGTGCAATAACAATTACAACAACATCCCGGCTACATCCAGCAAAAACATCCCTCTTTCGAAATGTTGTGCAATATGTTGGCGCTCACATGTTTTTACACCAACACACCCACACACACGCACCCACACACACGCACGGCACATACAAACACTTAGCATTTGGGGACAAAGGGGGCGAGGGTGGGGGAGAGGGGTGGGGTTACCCGCTGGCCGTCGGGAAACATCTCTTGGTGCTCGGTCACAGAAGTATTTGCGTTCGCAGTGAAATCCCTTCGCTCTGGCTGCTGTTGTTGTTGTTGCTGTTCCGGAGTTGCTGGACGCAGTGCGGAGTTGCTGGACGCAGTGCGTGTGTGTGGGTGCATCTGTGGGTGTGGCTGTGGTTGTGTGTGTGAGTGTGAGTGTGTGTTTAATCTCTCGGACTATTTATTATAAAATATTTCACTTTTTCCTGGTCCAGTTGTTGCTGTCGTTGCTGCCTCTGGCGATGTTGACGGCAACGACGACAACGACGCCGACGACGATGATGACGAGAAGATGATGATGGGGACGACGATGATGAAGACGATGATGATGACGCCGATGATGGCATGTCGTTTGTTGTTGCTGGTTTCCATTGTGGCTGCTCTTGTTTCCCAGGATGTCCGCACGTCCGTTCCGAGCGGGACCTGCTTCCACTCTCTCTCTCCCGCTCTCGCTCTCACTCCCGGTCTCCGTCTGCGTCTTTGGCGCGGTGTGGATGTGGGCGTCTGGGTGTGAGTGTGTGAGTGAGTGGTTTGAATGCAATTGTCACCGCGCAATACGGCAACGAGGTGCAAACAACAGAGGAAGAGCAATAACAATATGAACAAGGCCGGCGACAAAAGCAGCAACAACAACAATAATATAGACTATAGCCAGCGATAGAAAATGCAACAACAACAACAATGACTTCTACAACATCTACAACAACTACAGCAGCATCGGCAGCCGAAATCTGTGTCACTTTCGCCCGCCTACTCGTTCAGGAGGCGTCTCCTGGTGTCAGCGTGTGTGTGGTTGCATGCATGTGGCGACTCCCTGGGCGTGTGAGTGAATGTGAGTGTGAGCGTGTGCCTGTAGTAGTGTCTTTATCTGTCACCGCGGCCATTCGCTCTGCACAAAAATCTGCAATTTGTAAACATCCGCCGGAATTGCCGCCATTAAAAAGTCTGCCTTTCCCACTCACTCTTTCTCTCTCCCTCTCTCTTTTTGTCTCTCCCTCTCTCTCGCTGTCTCCTTTTCGGTCTTTCACTTTTCCCTGTTTGTTCCATTGTTTCCTTTGCGTTTGTTGTTGTTTCTCGTTGTTTTTGCCATGATCCTGTACGTTCGTCGTTGTTGTTACTTCTCGTTCGTTGTTGTTGCTGTTGTTGTTGTTGTTGTTCTTGTTGTTCTGTATTCTTCTCGCTGTCAACACAGTGGGAGGCTTTTTAATAATTACGTCAATAGACTTTGCGTCTGACGTCGACAGACGCTTTCGCATGACGCCGACCTCTCTTATTGTCATGGTTATTGACGTCTCCCAATTATCAATGGTTTTTATTCTTAATATCTTCTTCGTCTTGTTCTTCTTAATTTTCTGTCAACACACAAAACGAGGTCGACCAGGACATTCGAGAAATCCAAGCCTTTGCCTTCACAGCCGACGGGCATCCGTCGATCTGATCGTGGGCTCCTGCATCCTCGACTCAGACGGCTCTTGACCACGTCCGTCACACGATGGCGTGGTCGCCTGACCTCAGAGCACAAAAAAGAGAAATTCAAATTGGAATCAGGTCGCCTCTGAAAACCTCGGACGTGCGAATGTCCGACCATCCTCGGTTGCCCGCCCTGACCGCGCGTCGACACCATCAGCGACGGCAACAACAACAATAACATTGCATTGCGAAAAATAGCAATGCAAACAAGTGTCGAATATTTGAGTTTCGGAAATTCGCACGTTCGAAACCTCATAAAACAATTAATTAGCGCCGGCGCACCATGTGGCCAAGGACAAGAGGCCGAGGGAGCAGGACCAGGGATCGAGGGACTGCGACCGAGGGACTGTGACCGAGGGACTGGGACCGAGGGACCAGGGCCAGGGCGGCGCCGCGGGACGAGGTTTTGCGGCCGTGGACTAGTTGTGTTGGCCTGGCCTCACCAAATTTAATGAAAATCCGAACCTAAATCAAAATCAAAATGAAATTCGTTTCCATTTTTAAAATATTTTCAATTAGAGCGGAAGTGATTTTCCGGCTGGCTGGCGTTCGTCGAAATAGCGACCGACGAGGGCGCGCCCTGACCGCGGAGAAAGAGAGAGAGAGATATATGGATGGAGAGTGATAAAGCGAGAGATATATGGGGAGAGGGAAACAGCTGGCTAATAGAACTTAATGCCAAAACAAAGGGCTTTCGGCGCGATTTAATCCCCTTGGTATCGAATCATTGCGAGTTTATTCGGTCCGATGGGCGGTGGCCTCGGCGCTGGGGGCGTGGCCGAGGGGCGCCTGCGTTATTTATGCGCCGCTCGATGAGTCAATGATTCGGTGATTCAATTATTCAATTGTGCCCGAAAGCTCTTGCATCCAGCTCTCGGCCCAGTTGTTTCGCTGCACTGGAACCGACAACTGGACAGACACATATCGCGAGCAAATCAGGGTCGGGATCGGGGTCATGATCAGGATCAAAGAGCTGACATTAACAGGGCACACGACGTGGCTTCCAAGCAATTCCTTTGAATATTAACGATTGTTTGTTTTATAAAAAGCCTCAAGATTCTACAGGTTCAAAACGTTTTCTGGTTCCCAAATTATGACCAGGAAAGGTTTTTTCAATCGTATTTTTCGATAGTTTCTCCAAGTTCAAATCTATTTCGAATTCCCAAATTGTGTACGATTCGTTAGGACAAGGATTAGAACCTGCGTTTTTCCAGTGTTCGGTGGTTTTCACGAGGGAACCGACTCGGTTTTGCGAGGCTTACGAACACAGCCATCATGCGTTCGCTATTAAAATTAAATGTCGAATTAAAACTGTCATTCGCCATTAGCGCCATCGGCTTAATTTTCGCCTCCTCCGCCGGCGGCCTCAGTCGTCAGCGGGCTGCGGCGGCGGTGAAGGCTCGGCCTACGGACTCATGCCGTGTGATTTCTGAATGGAAACCATTTGTATTTCGCCAGTCGCTCGATCGTGCGTTCGTCGGACGACCGACAACAGACAACCGACCACCAGACCAGGCGTCGACCGCGAACACAACCAGCCCGGTTCCGCCCACAGGTCGACCGCCCTCGAGGCTCCAGCGTAGGGCATTCGGAGTGCTCGAATCCGTGCAATTTGTTCATGTGCACATGATTCCATAATTAATGTGAGCATTTTTTGAAAACATTTGTAAACAATCCTCTTTGTTCTCCGCTCGGCCGCGTGCGAACGCGCGCCCTGAATTATGCAACAAAAAGTGGCAAACAATATAAATCGCAAATTTCGATTTAATTAATCAAATCACGCATTAAACACAATCAAAATATCGCTAAAAACAAAACCAAATACTACGAAACGTAGGAACCGGAAAAAATGGATTCGACGGACGGATTCGCTGGAACACATGCCGTTGTTCCAGACCAGAGAATTCGAAAGCCTTCACCAGTGCTCTTTGGCAAATTTCAGACTCTAAAGATTATTGAGCTCTTCTCAGACCTCTTGAAAGAGGGAAGAATTCGTTTGCATCTTTGGTTTCGCCGGACCCAAGTTTTCGAAAGGACCGATGGTAACCGTTGACCACGAAATCCGGTAGACCAATGAACACTGAAGCCTCCCAACAAACCCCAGCGTGAGGAGGAGCAGGAACCGGACATGTTCCGGAATGGAGCGCGAGCTGGACAGGAACTCGGACGTCCCTCGGTGGCCGGTGCCCGGAGCTTCACGTGTCCCCCTCACAGCTCTCGGCGTGCATTTAAATTCCCCGCATTATCCTGCGAGTCGAATCGAGTCGAGTTGCCAACTGTTTGCTATTCAAGCGCGTTTTTCACCCAAACTTCGGCCAACTTTCCTTTGCTTCCGCTTGCCCGGCGCTCGTCTGCGCCCCGCGGCTCGAACAAATGTGGGAAAAATGCAAATTTCACGCCTTCGCCTCCGCCTCCGACTTCCGCCGAGGATCGGTTCGGAGTTGAACTGAGCTGAACTGAGAGAGAGCGTCCTGGACAGCCGGGGCACCTTCCGGGGGCGCGAATCCCCGGACGCCTTTTGTATGTCTCTCCAGGCAACAATTAGGCCGAGAGATAATTAGTTGCTCGGCTGGAGGGGATGATTAGGCGTGTTTTAACTTTTCGAAATTACAAAGTCGCCCCGAGCCGTGTCCGGCATGCGAATGCGAATGCGAATTGCGTGGCCCACCTCTGGGCCAGCCCTTTGCCGGCGGGCAGCCGACTCCGCGGCTTCTCGTGGGTTCGTCTGGCCGCCGGTCTCTGGTCCTCGGTGGTCGGTCACGGCCCGGCCCGGCCGGCTCCGCGGCGGACGAAACAATGGCGAATTAAGCAAGTTGTTCTGCTTCACGCCAAGGTGCGCCGCAGGTTGATTGGGTTCATTTCAGAGACCTGGGCCGGCGTCTGGCCAGCAGGTGGGTCGAGCTGCAGAGTGCGGGAGGTGGGCGAGCGAGTGGGTGGCGGCAGGTGGGAGATGAGCGTGGGTCGTAATGACTTGCCGGAGTTTTACGGCTCAAGTTGAGTCGTAAACGTGAAGGAAGATTCTCGCTGGCTAATTTGGCGATGATTTTTAATTCCACGGGTGGCGTCGGGGCGCGGGTCCGCTGCGGGACGTGGCGTCTCTCGTTGGTTGTTTTTATTGGCCCAAAGTAAAAGTTAAGTGGATCCTTAACACTTGTCCGCCGTCGCCATCGCCACCGCCACCACCGCCGCTGGAAGCACAAAGTTTCGCAATAAAATGAAATTTTATTAAAATAAACACTTTGGAAGTTTCAACTGCGAACGGTGCGTGGCCAACGGTCTGCGGAGGTGTTGAAATGCAGTTTCCGAGACACATCGACACATCCACCGCAAGCGCATAGTGGTCGAATTGTCGGAAGAATTGAATATTGGTGAGTCCTGCAAAGAGAGGAGAAAGAAAGGAAGGACAAAATAAAGCTCAGGATACCAGTATTCCTTAATGACTAGATTGAAGTTCCATGCTAAACTCGGTCAACCTACGGCTAGCAATTGAACAGGCTCAGTTGCACTTTAAATAGTCTTATATAAGGAACATAACTATTTATTTATTGTTTTTAAGTACATTTCAGGTAGTAAGTGTTTTAGTCTTATCAAGCAAGCCTAACCCGTAGTCGACAGCCTTGTTGTGATTAAATTCCAGCTCTTGGTCGACTCCCAATTCGTCAATCTGCCCACTCGCCCACTGAGCCCGTTTAAGCCAACGCGTTGGTGGCCATAAATCGGGATACTCGAGGCGGCGCCGAACGTCCGGTGAAGCCGCCCACGGGGCCTGTGCGACCGGGGCCATCGACAACGGCGGGTCCCGACTGCTCCGGCCGCGAGCGCTTGCGCCGATGTTAAATACAATTGACCACGGTGCATGCGGTGTTGTTGCTGCGGAATTTATCGCTCCTTGCGGCCTTGCGGAATCCCGTGAAAGGTCCTGTCACGACGGCAAATGGTCTCCTGCCGCAGTCTCCGGGCCAGGCCAGGCCAGGCTAGGCCAGGCCGGAGGATCAGCATTTAATAATTGTGTGCGCTTCGGATGAATATTTTATCCGGCCAACAACTAATTGCCTCGGCCGCAATGTTGAGTGAAGAGCGTGGAGCGTGTAGCGGGCGGCTGCTTGGCGAGGAGGCCGAGGTTCGGTGCAGTGTTAACTTTGTGCATTAGTTAATTAGTTGAGAAATTCTCTCTGCTCCTAATTGCTTTGTGGGCCTGTAGCAGAAGCGGCACCAACAACAACAACAACAACAACAAAAACAATGGCAATAACAGGCAGAGTCGAGTCAAGCCGAGTCCAGGCCGCCCACACACGCACGGTCGAAGTGTTGACCATGTTATGGTTGAGTAACAGAATCCATGGTTGTGTGTGTGTGTGTGTGTTTGTGGGACACGGTGTGTTTGTGCTGGTGGCTCTGGTCAGGTGAGTGGTGAACGAGGGGCTGGGGCGCGGGGCGAGCGGGGTTCTTTGTTCTCAAGAGATATTGTGGATGTCTGCGAAAATCGACTTCGGCCAGTCGACGCTGGCCAGGAGATAATTTCATCGAGATCCTGCGAGCTGACTGCTACGTCCACCTTCAGGACGAACTGGAGGCGGAGGAGGAGGAGGTGGAAGCGTTTACTCAAGCTCCTGCCAAAGTGTATGCAAATGCCGCGCGGATCCGCCGTCGCTGACGATGACAATGACGACGATGGCGATGGCGACGGCGTCGGCGACGACGCGACAACGGCGGTGTCGAGTCGGCTGCTCGGTCTGAACAAATGCGAGGAAGCGGGTCGTAAATCATCGGATCTTGTCTGGTCGGAATTAACTTAAAAAATTGCATAACTAAATTTATGTCTGGGCATCCTTTGCAGGGCGAGCGCGACGCGACGAGAGCGGGTTGAACGGAGTCGCTCAGGCGAAGTGCAGGCGAAATTCCCTCGCCCTCTCTTTTCCTCCCCCTCCTCCTCGAACCGACAGTCGGGAGTGTGTGAGTGCGGTGTGTGTGTGAGTGCGGTGTGTGTGTGAGAGCGGTTCCTACTCCTCGACGGCGAACAATAAAAATTTCAACAAAAGCTCTGCTCTTCCGTTCACTTGGCCTCCGGGTCGGCCCGCATGCGTCCTCTGAATGTGTGCGTGTGTGAGTGGCTTTCAGTGGGTTGGGGTATGTGTGGGGACAGGAATTCCTGTAAGACCTACAATGGCTGGAGGAAGTCGCTTCTTCTTCTTCCCCCCTTCCTCGCTCTCACGGTCTCGCAGTCGCTCTAGTCTGGTTCTTCTGCTGGTCGCTCCTTCAGGCGGTCCGTCCGTCCGTCCGTCTGGCTGTCGGTCGGTTGGTCTGTCGGCTGGTTGGGCACGGGGTCGGGCCATCGGCAGCATTTCGAATATTCAAAAAATGCAATTTAGAACAAAAGTTAACCTTTCGGAGCGACACTTTTAATAATTCACATCCAGCGATGCTCTGGAAGGACCTACAGAAAAATTCCCCTTTCTCTCTCTCTCTCTCTCAGTCAGAGCGAGAGGCTCCACTCACACAGAGAATGACAGGAGAGCGAGTGGGAGAGCGAGAGTGCGAGAGAGAGGTGCTGAAATGTCAGCAAAACAATGAATGTATTCCTGTCACAGCAGAGGAAGGACTCGACTTTGTGCTGCGACTTCCAGCGCGGCTGAGGTTTCATTGTCACACACACACATAGACACACTCCCATGCATACTTACGGCCTCCTCTGGTGTTACGCACACTGCCACATGACACACCAGAGACAAGCAATAAATTCGCAAAATGCCTCTCGCTGATGAACGAAGAAGGAAGCGATGCGGCGGCGTCCTCAGCTGGTGAGGGGAGGATCCGGGGATCTCAGGCGTTGGCAGGGCTCATGTTGTGGCCTTTGCATTCCACACGGTGGAAATGTGTCCATTGTCCATCGCCCTGGATTCTGCGGAATGTTTATTAACCATCAACACCGAGCTACACCAGATCCTCCTGCGTTCCCGTCTTCTCATCCCTGTCTCAGCCTGCTTCTCATCTGTCGCTGTATGTCCTCGTAGTGGACCTGGTTACGTCAGGCCGGGCAGGTGCGGCCTGCAGAATCGAATTCATTTGTCAAACGAACGAACCTGTTTTCGGATCCAGCACGGCTCCGTCCGTCATAAAGAAGACACTAAAGGAACTCACCTTTTATGCCCCGAGCTTCATGGAGCTGGGAACTGGGAGCTGGGGACTACTAGGGTGGAGGGTATAGAGTCGGACTCTCTATGAAGTGCGAGATGAAGGCACTGCATGAAAAGAGAGATTCCTCCCCAATGGCATGGTGTGAAAACGAAATTACTATTTTTCCACAATGCTCTGTGTTACCATTGAGCAGGTTCACAAGCAGAGGAGTTCACAAGGTTCTCACCAGTATCCATGTAGATCTCAAGAGAAAAGGAGAGCGAGCTAGAGTGAGAGAATCGGAAGACTTATGGCGAATAACTCTATTTGAGGACCCGCAATCAGTGAGTGCGATCGAGGGCATCCGAGCAGACCAGCGTGGCCTTCGTCCACACACCGACCTCCTTCCTTTCTGCCACCTCCTTCCACCACCTGCCACCTCCTTCCAACTGCGAACTCCTGCGTCGAGGTCCTTGTGCGGAGCCTCAGAAATCGCGGCATAAATTTTGCTCGGTAAACACCGACAACAACGACGAGGACAGCAACGAGGGCGAGAACAACGAGGTCGGTCGGCCGGCAAGAAGGACGAGGCGGCTTTCTCCAAACACGGAGGCTCAGCAAAATATGATTACTTGCGTTGGGCGCCAACGGCAGGGACAACAACAACAACAACATCACACCACAGGCCGAGAACAAACAGCACGAACAACAACAACAACGACAACAACGACAGGGGTGGCGATTTTTGCTACCCCAACGAAGCCATTGTTGGCTCCCGGTTGAAGTCATGAAGCCACAGAGTGGGACCAGGACGAGGGCGAGGGATCGGGGCAGTTCAGTCATTTGCTTATGGAGCGACAACAGCGGCGCAATTGCAGATGGAGCGATAGGACAAGCTTGGCCCCGGCACCACCCTCACCTTGTCCCAACTCCCGTCTCTCGGCCGCGTGCGGTTGAAGGAACCGGGGCGGCTGGGCCGGGGCCAGCGCGGTGAGTGGGCGATAGGGTTATTTTGACAAGCGCTTCCATGGAAGCTGACGAGGCCCCCCAGCTTCACGTTGCGCCTCCGGAAAGCGCGCTGTGATCGTCGCGGCGCCGTTCGGCAAAGTGTTGGGCAACGACACGAAGGGATGGAACCCGTCTCCAGGAAGGTGGATCGATGGCGACACCACTTCGGAGGCTTCCTATGGGGATATTTCCTTAGTGATACCCGTCATCGTATTCGGATGTTGGAAATTTTGTCACTTCTTTTCAATACTTCCTCCGTTGAACTGCAGTTCCCAAGTAACCGCGATAACTAATTTTATTACTTCCGATAGATTTCTTTCTTGCGAATCTTCGCATCTTTCTGTTTATTGAATGGAACGTTTTCTAGTTGTGACGCTTGGCAACACTGGCACTGGTTCGAGTCGAACTCCGAAGACAAAGAATCCTTTCAAATCCTTCCCTTCCCTTCGACGCGGACGTGGACGTCAACACAGCTGACGTGGAGACATTGTGGCAACATCGATGGACGCCAGATAGATATGAGATATGACAGCATTAATGGATGTGACAATAATAATACACTGGCCGAAAAGTTGGCATGAAAATGTGGAATTTCGATTCCAAACCCTACCTTTTCCTTTCCCTCTGATTATCCTTTGCTGTTTAGTGAGAAGCGCTTCCTGTTCCTCCTAGAGAGGTTTCCTAAACTACTAACCTACTATATGTCCTGCTTTCGTAACCTGGTGACATTTTCCAGTGTAGCCAGTCGACGCCCCGACCCGCCTCTGCTGCCCAAAGTCGTCCCATCGTCGTCGCTCTGCATACAAAATGTCGCCTCGTTAATCGGAACAAATGGAGCCGTAACTATAAGTTATACATTTTGTGTGCGTTAAACAATTTCCACAATGCTTCAGCCGCCTTCTTTATTTACTTGGCAAACTCTCGCCGTCAGCAGGATTTGCCGCACCCTCGGAGGTGGGTGAGGAGGGCCAAAATATATGTGTGTAGGTTATTTGCGGGTGAACTTCGCCGGGTTGAGACGGCTACGCCTGGACGTGGCTCGTGCGGTCGGGTTCGATAATCGCGACCCGTCAACGCCGTGGGAGGCAACGTGGGACCAGATGGAATCGATGGTGGCCAAGTGACTCGAAACTGTCCATCGAAATTAATCAATCAAATGGCGAGCGAAGAGAAGAGGTTCGGGGCTCAGGTGCGCCGATTCAGGGTTCTGATGGGCGAGTTCAGGGCTCTGGGTTCCCGGTTCTGGGAGCTGCCTGAGGAGGTGCTTCGTTGCTGACAAAGGGCGTCGCCGTTGGCCAGAGAAAACGTTTGTTTTCCTGGGTCTTCAAGTCATCTACGACCTCTCTTCCCACGATCCCTCTTCCCTTCCGCTTCCCGTGGTCACAAGTCGTCACAAGCGACTTCGATTGCCACCGGAGCCGGAAATCCAACAATCCAAAAATGACCAGACCGAACGAGAGCAACAAAAGCAAACAAAAAAGAAGCACCACAATAAGAAGAACAATGCCGACATCAGCTGGGGCATAAAACAATGGGAGGAAAATCTAAAATAAATGTTTGTTTCTTGCGTCAATGGAAAAGCGCAGCCAACGGAGCAGAGGACGCGGTGGAAGTGAAAGGAACCGGAAGTGAGGACGACAGACGACCGATGACTGCGCACGGGGTTGGAGTTGGAGTTGGGTTCGGGGCAAGTGGCGGAGAAATTTCTTGGCGATTTAAAGAAATCTGTTACAGTCACTGCAGGACGACGAGCCTTGGTCTTGGTTCGGTTTCGGTCTCGGTCTCCGCCTCAGTCTGGGTCGAGTGGGGCCATCGCTGCAAGCGGGAATACGGAAGGAGGCGAGGCGAAGAGACGCAAAAAAAGAAAATGGGAAGAAACGAAAAGGAAATAAGTCAAAAATGGAGAAATTGCTCTGAAAAGACGGAAAAATTGCTCCCGGCCCTGACACGAAAGTTGATGTCAATGGCGACAGGGACGACAGGACGACAGGACGACAAAGAAAACAACAAGACCCAGAGCGAACAGTGAGCGAACGAGAGAGAGATGGAGATTGAGTGGGGGAAAGAGATAGCGTCACCGACAGCGGCAGTCGGCCCGGAACCGGAGTCTGATTGGAGCGAATGCCATTTGAGATGGGACTAAGAATGACAAAGTGCCGCCCTCCCGGCTCCTCGAGGAGCACCTTGAGAAGTGAGTCTGCCGAAGACATCGACATCGACAGCGACATAGAGGACGACAGCGACGGCGACAGCGTCTCCGACACTCGTTCCGTCGCCAGCACCAGGTTCCGGACCCGGACCCGCGGCAACTTTTCACATGCAAATTGAGTTGTTTTAATCTGCTCCTTCTTCTGCCCCCACCTGTCTCTGTCTCTCTCTGCCCTTGCCAGTCCCAGCCCCGACTCCGAGTCCGGCCCCTGCCCAGTCCTGTCTCGAGTGTCCTCTCTTTAAGCTGTCGTGTCGACGCCATCAATTGGAGCGTCGTCTCCCCAGTGGAGAGACCACAATAAATGTTGGAAGCATTTGATTGCAACGCGAAGTGAGACAAATGCCCGGGGAACGTGGAGCAGCACGGCAGATGGGGAGGCAGGCGGCGTCCAGGTAAGTGGGGCCATTCTTCATCCCAGTCCTTCGGAGAACCGGAAGAGTCCGTCCCAAATGAGGACCGTATTTTTCTCGCCATACAAGTGAGGTGTCGAAGGACCTGCCGTCGCTGACTTTGAACGACGGATCTCATAATGAGGATCAAGGTCCGAATTGATGGTGTCATTTGCATAGACAGGGTCCGGAATTGGGCTTGTCCTATGCAGAAGGTCCAGAGCTAATCGCGAGACGTGCGAAGTGGGTCTTTGAAGGGAACCCGAGCCTTGATCTTCGGATCACTTGAGTGCTTTCGATTGGTTCAGCGTTTTTCTCTTAATTTAATAAAAATACAATTCTTGACTTCCAATTAACCAGAGGATCTAGTGTAAAAAAGAAAATGAATCTCTTCCTATCGATTTCGCAACTTCATATGAAAGCCGGCAAAGAGAGAGAGAGAGAGAGAGAGACAGAGGGAAAGGAGCAGCCAATAAAAAAATAATTATATGCAAAAAGGTTACTTCCGCTCTTCATTGTTCATCTTCTATGTTCATCTCCTCTTTCTTCTTTCGGGAAAACTATTTTAATCTAAAAAATGGTTTTTAAATTTTCGAAAAAATTATGACAAACTTTAACAAACTTTCCTTTGTTCCAACAGGGAGCGGTTTCGAGGGGTGACACGGAGGAAGGAAATGAGGTGGAGGAGGAGGAGGTGGGTCTGCTGCATGAATGGATGTCGCAGATTGTGAAGCGCCAAATTTTCGGTTCGCCGAGAAAAAGTGCCGGAAAGGGGTTGGCAGGAGGTATCGACAGCCCAGGAGAAAAAAGTTAGTCAAGATCGTGCAATTTAAAGTAAGAAATCTCGCCAACCCAAGTGATTTTCAGTCGGTGATTTTTGTTTCATCCTCCACCCCAGCATACCAACTTTTTCCACAGGGGTGTGCTTGGCTGCGTCTGTGTGTGTGTGAGTGAGGCGTCGTTCGGGCTCCTATCTAAATTTCTTCTGCTTGACGAATTTCCACGGTTCTTCCGTTCCGCTTTGTTTCGCGAAAGCTCTCCTAATTTGAAGCCCCCCCTTTCGCCGAGCAAATGCGGGGACGGGCGAGGGTGCCGCGTGCGTCCTTGCAATTTGTCATCGCGGTCGCGCCATTTTGTACACTCACACGAAGAGGAAGAAGAATAAGAGGAAGAAGAAGCGGCTCTAATTGCAGGCGGTGGACATTTTGACGCGAAGCGGGAGCCGCAGTTGATGACGGAAATCGAGCAGCGCTTGAAGTTTCACCGGACTCCGGCCACGTCGGCACCGGTCCGTCGGCAAGGGCTTTGACGAAGTCTCCTTTCTGCGACCGGGTCGAGTCCTCGTGGTTCTGACCTCGTCGCAGGAACTCCACGAGCCACGAGCTGCTGATGGGCCGCCATTAAAAGTTCGGCTCCCGAATGACGCCTGCAGAACTTGGTCCGGCGAGCGTCGACTTCGCGAGCAGAGGGTGAGAGGGAGAGAGGGAGAGGAAGAGCGAGACGGGGGGAAAGGAGTCCACGGACGACCTCACGGTTAGTTTCACGAGTTTCTATCAACAACTTTGCACGGAAGCTTCTTCGCGACATCGCAGACTTCAACCGCAGTTGCGGGGCTGCTGCGGGAAGGCGAAGGCGGCGGGGGGTCGCGGCGATTGTGGGTCGTTCGGCGACGACGGCTGAAGCCTCCCGCGTTGCCGCGAGATGCGAACGCGATACGTTTTTAATTACGACACGCTCGCCGCATGTGGAACCTCTCACCCCAATCACCCCAATCGCGTTGCCCCGGGACGCTTCCTCTCAACTCCTCTCACCACCTCTCACCTCGCCCTCTCTTTCACCTCGTCGCCGCTGACCCCTCGCACTCCACGAGGGCAATGAAGACCGTTTGCGATTGCACACGAGGAGAGCGTGTCGGCCGATAACGATGGCGCCAGAGGGGCAGGAGCAACAGCAACAACCACAACAAGGACGAACAAACAACCCACGCATCCAGGACACATCGGCGACACACGCACACGCACGCGCTCACCAACACCAACACACAGCCGTTGACGACACATGAGCGGGAGGAGGGACGAGGATGGCGGGTGGCCGCAGAAGCTTCTTTCAATTGTGCGGCGTGCATCACGCACTTGTGCTAACAACAACAACAACAAAACCAACACCATAGAGCAATAACAACCACAAAGCAATAACAAAACTTGTGGACATGGTATGGAAACAACAACAACAACAACAACAACTACTCAACACCAACACAGCCTTTCCGCAGTCGTTATGCAATTTTACACTAAATTTTCCACACCTGGGCCCGGTGTGCGGCCCAGTCCTGCGACTCCCCAAAACACCCATCGAGTGGGTTGGCATCGTTCAGTGTGTGTGTCAGTGTGTGCGCTTGCGAGTGTGTTTGTCAAATGTGCCTGTTTATGACCGCAGCATGTCCTTGTAACCGTAGCGACAAAAGCAAGAACAACAAGAACTCCAACTCAAACAGGCGCTCAAACCAACAGCAACAAAGGATGCATTTGTGGAGGAATAGTTTTCGCCAACAACAACAATAGCACAAGCTACAGCAATAACAAAAATAACTACAACAATAATAACAACAATGAAAACAACAATGAAAACAACACCAACGACACAGCTACGGCATAATTGCAGCTTGTTCGCAGCCCAGGCCAGGACAGGAGGCTCGACCACACCCACACCCACGCACACACACAGAGACGAAGCCCCCCAAACCCTTCCAGTCATATTCACACGTTCAGGTTCGTGTGGCGAGAACGAGTTGTTCGCGTCGAAAGAGGACAGCGCTTGGAGCAAATTTGATTTCGACGGCGATAAGAAGCGCTTTTCTATTTCCACGAACTCACCTCCTGCCCCTTCTCCTCCTTCTCCCCGTTGTCGCCGGCGGCCCTTCCTTTTGGGAACCCCGGAAGTATTCCAGGCCCAGGTGATCCTGCCCTGCCATGCCATTCGGCGGTCCCTGCGGAGTCGGTGGATTGAGTCGATTAAAGACGCCATTTTTTGGCCCAAACGGTTCCCTGGGGGTGGTCGAATGCGGCAGTAGAATGAGTCCAAGAGAGGCGAGAGAGAAGCGAAAGAGGGAAAGGAGGCTAGAGAGAGAATCGGAGAGCGAAGGACGCTTCGTGTTCCTTCCCAGCTCGTTTCGCCTTCGATCTGCGATCATGGATATACATCGAAACTCCCTCAAAGGACACTTTGAAGCTGCCAGGGATGTTACGTGTCTACGTGTCTGTCTGTCTGTCTGTGTGTCGGGAACGTGAATTCGACGTTTGAAACTTTCCCCGACAGGGCGAGGAATTTCTCGGAGAATATTTAATTTCGTGAGCCTGATCCGCGGCGGCGTCTTTCGCTTTCGCTAGAATGTTGAAAGTGCTTGCGACAAGGACAACAAAAGCAGTAACAACAAAATGCACGACAACAACAACTACAAGGACGTCAACATGCACGACAACAACAATGATATCGAGGATGCTCCGGCACGCATTTCATGGTCCGCCGCTGAACGCCTTCCTCCCTCTTCTTGGGAGCATTGTTGTTCCATAACAAGCCCAAGTTTTCACTTCTCGGAATATTTTGAACTTTGTTTTTGTTTTTGTTGTTTTTGCCTTTGTTGTTGTTACACTCTTCCGCCCTCGCCAAGCATCCTTTGTGTGAGTTCGGAGCATTGGCATTTCTCGTGCGGATGTTGGTCGTGCCAGGGAGCGAGGATAAGTTGGGGTGGCAGGGATCCGATGCTGAAGACAACAGGGGAGGAGTTTGGTATCCCTCCTGACGCTCCAGAGTCCCTCCTCGCTCGCTTTGTCCCACATACTTTGTTTCCTCTTTTCATGGCACAAGGGTCCAAAGCCGGTTTCGAATTGCTAAAAGACCTTTTCGACGTGCCCCGCCCTGGCTGTCGATCGGATCCTTTCTGAGTTTATGTTTTGAAAATCGATCCATCGAAAACGCAATCATCTTCCGGACCCCAACGCGCCCTGTTCTGTTCTGTCTATTAAAATATGCGAATTTACTCCCCATAGTACTCTTCTGCCGATCCTTCTTCCTACCCCAGTTGACTCCACATCAGTCCAGATTTAGCTTCTATTCCTCTTACCACTATTTAGTGCACAATTCGACTACAGTCAGACCTTTATTTTGACTTTAATTTGGAAAGGACTTCGATGAGTGTTCGATGGGGGCTTGGGGGAATCTTTTGCATGGCTCGGACGCAATAACTTATGTATGCAGTTTTGATTGGAAAACAATGAGCGGTGATAAACATATGAAATCGCTTTTGGAAATTTCCCCAAAGAGCATTTTCACTTTTCTCAGCAATCTTCGGCAGTCTCGATGTGTGCGGGAAGAAATGCATGGGGCCAGAGACGCAAGGATATCTACGGATATGTGCGTTCCAAGGGCAAACGTAGCCAAACTGAAAGAAATCATTTTACGCGTGAATAAATAAAGAAGCACGAAAGTTATTGCTCACTTGAGGGAGCAGCCTTTGTTGGCGGCCATGTGGAGGCCATCGAAGCGATGGTGGGTGGGCTTTTGGTCGGAGGGGCGACTTGGAGGTTAATGGTTGTGGAAAGATTTCCGATGGAATTTCGAGAAATTACCAAAGCGGTCTGTGGGACGTCAGTGAGTGAGTGAGCCACACGTCCAAACAGGACCACTAATTGATATCTTTGATTTCTTATTTCGAAATCAATATCATTTAAAGAAAAATGAAATAGAACTAAACGTACGACTTCATCAATCACTAGATCTGTGGATCGATTTATGTGATTATTTCTCACTTCGAATTTGGAAGTGAAAATTTTAAAGTGTTTTCCCTAAACTTTAAAGTATATCCTTCTATTGCATTTCACACCCCAGCCATGGGACGTGCATTCGCCCGAACTAATCTGTGCAATGGCGCCAATCGATGGAGCCCTACTTCAGCCCGCCTCCTCTCCTGTCGTTCGCACTATCATCGGCGTCGTCGTCGTCTTCGCCATGAAATATTCACGAATGAAAGTGGCGGCAGACGAAGCACGGCCTTCACGTGTGGCCAGGATAAAGCCACGTAAGCAGATTTCAATGGGTCCGTCCGGAAGGAAGAGACTCCGACTCCGAGTCCGAGTCCGACTGAGACTGTGTGCTTTGGCTGCAGTCCTCGGTCCTCGGTGGCTGGGCCCGTTGGCAGGACTTGTTTGCTCTGCCGACTGCGAAGGAATTCAATAATAATTTATTTATTGTTATGCACAGTTTCTGCTCTGCTTCCTCTACTCCAGTTCCTCTCGGTTCGCACTAATGTCCATATTTTTCTCGCACTCACACGCCCTCTATCATCCTCTACTGCTCTCTCTCTCTACTTCTTTCTATCTCCCTCTCTCTCTGAGTGAGACTATGTCCTATGGTGGTGTTTTGTTGTCCTTGCTAGAGCAAATATTTTACTTGCAGATAGTGTTAACTTAACCCGAGCTTAACTTATGGTCCTTAAGGCAGGTCACGCTGGCGGGGTCTGGGCAGGTCAGGGCGCGCTCTGTGGAGTCCTCGGCACACACTTCGGCCGTGCCATTGGTTCGTGTGCGCTCGGGATATTTGTATACGATCTCATTTTCGGGAATATGTATTTATATTGCACACAGCAGTCTCCATTGGAGCGGAGTTGTTGGTCAAGGGGGTTCCACCATTCCCTTCCGAGGACGGAGAGGGGTAACTGAACGAGATTTTGGAGCAGAAGAATTATGTTACATAGTGAGGGCGGAAGTAAATCCTAAATGAAGTGTCCCTTTGGAAGAATCTGGTTTGCAAGGAAGTGCTAGTAGCAAGTGGTGAGTTGGAAAGGGAATTCCATAAAAATATGACTTTAGAAAACGAGTCATCAGATGAATGAAAAAAAAAAAAAAAACGGGGCAACTTCGAGTTAATTTTTTCAGGACTTCAAAACAAGGCCCAAAAATGGGTTCACCCAACAAATGTCTCGAAGACTTTCCTTCTTCGTATTCCTTTGTTTCCTACGCAACTTCAAAAACAAATGGAAGCCATTTCGGTCAGAACTCCAAATCACATTCAGACTTTCGGAATTTTTATGCGATGAATAAACGTGAGAGCAAATGGGCCTAGAAGAGCGGGGGAAGACGAACTTGTTGCGACTTTATTTTAATGGCACGCATTTAATAACAACAACCAGCGACATTAACTTTTATGGACCGCCGAACGGCGTTCGTTTTGCATATAAACCCCAACTCTCCCAATTCCGGCCACTCGCCAAATTAAGCATTAATCTTCGCCGCTGGCGGAAAAGTTTTGCCTCAAGTTGCCGAAGGGGTGGGATTCCTGGAGGAATGACTCGGAGGAAGCCACCGAAAGAAATCCAATAACCGAAATCGATAACACTTTAATCGCTTGTTCAAACTTTCGCCTGATTAAGAGCGGTGGCTGCCGTAGCATCCGGCGGGTCGGGGAGGTGCGACGGCAGGACCGACCAGAGGAGCCGAGCATGAGAACGCGCCCATTAAGTGTCACCTTAAGAGCGCATTACAATATTCATAATGTGTTGCCAACAATGGGGAAAATGTTAAAAATGTCGTTTTTACAGTCGATTTGCGTCGATTCGTCGACTCGTATACCGGCAGCGGGGCGAAGGGCGCACCGAAAGGGGGTGCAGAGAGGGTCGGTAAAATAAAATGGCGGAACCATCACCCTCGACCGTTCGCTGTAATGGCGGCACCGAGTCGAGGAATCCCCAAAATAATCATTCGACTCGATAATAAAGGCTCCCTCCTTCCTCGGAGCTCTGCAGTCGGTCGAATCCTTAGTTAAAGGCAAGGCTTGGGTAGTTAAAGGAAAGGCTTCTGGAGAGCTTCGTAGAGCGTCGGATGACCTGAAGAGCTCTTCGTCGGACTTTGGTCTTTTCAAGTAAGGTTGGGTTTTTATTTTAGTCCCTTGTCGAATACCGATTGTAGGTGTCGGGTACTTCAACCCTACCTTATCTAGAGGGCCATAAAGGATCAGAAATTGCCAACTTTGCTGCAAAAATATGGCAAATGGAAAAGGCAGCACTTTAATGATTGAATTTCGATCGGGTCGAGTGTGTGGCGAAAGGAAAGAAAAGAAAATGCGAGTGTTATTCGCCTCTTGAAGGTGGCGTTCACCCAAATCAATCAATACTGAAGAAGTTGACGGCGTTCGAGATGTCGGTTCTAATAAAGCACTTAGCGGACATGGCCCTTTGGGGGTTTAAGATGGTCTATGAGAAAGAAGGCGGTGGGCTCATGAAGAAGTCCATATTTTACCTGCACCATTTCTTTCTTTTATATTGCTAACCTATGAAGCCATGTTTCAAACAAATTTATCTAACCGCTTATTATATTCGCTTCTTCTTCTGCCTCTCTTCCTTCAAATCTTCTCATATTTCTTCGCGATTTTCTCCCTTCACATCATATGCATGTGAATCCCCAGCCCAATGTGGATTCGACGTATACTTCTATTTGTATTTCACGCAGTCATCGCATAAATTTCCATCTATGAAAAACTAAAATCTATCAATATCGACTTTTCTCTCTCCCTCGGCCGAAGCCATTTGCTCGGATCTGCGGATCAGGTGGTAGAAAGAAAGTGGAGTAAAAAATCTTGCCGTGCAAAAAATTCGCAGCGGGAAATGTGATTTCGCGAAAAACAACGTATTTTCAGTTCGATCCTCTCAGCACCCACGCCTCACCTTTTCTTTCTTTCTCTTTCTCCCGTATTCCTTTTGTCATTCTGGCTCTTTTCTTCTGCGCGCATCCTTCACCAAGCAGGGCAGGGCATCCCAGTGCAAAACAAAAGCAATTTCCGTTTTCCATTTTCCGGCAGCGTTTCTGGCTTTTTATTTGAAATTTTCCATGCGATTTCTTATCGGATAACTATAATCCTTTCGTTTTTCTTTCACGTTCAGCTGATTTTTCAGCCATTCCACTCTCCATCTCCACTCGCTTTGCCTTCCTTCTTGTCGTGATGCCCACGCCTTGGAAAGGCCGCCCACTCTTGTTGCTACGACTAGTTCCCGTTGTTAGGTTGGGGCTTGCCACCCTATTCAATACCACCGATAATCGCGAGTGGGAAGGTTGACGTCACTACCGTGGGTCGAATCCGAAGGTGGCATTGTAAGTGTGCGTATTAAGGAAACAACAAGCATATGCAGTATTATTGTTCCATTCATTATTATTCCGTTGGAGAATGGAACCCATTGTTTGGTAAAATATAGTACAAGCAACACAATGGAACTGTGTATAGACAATGCTCTATAGGTATATTTAAGCTTATAGGTAGAAGAACGGTTGACAATGGAGATTATGTTGGAGAGAATCATTGGTTTCGAAATATTTCAGTGAAATAGAGAACGACCAAAAATAACATATTTTCTAGGAATAGATTCTTGACTTGGAGCATAAGTACCGACTTCGCATTCGAAGGACTTTATGAATTTCCAATCTGGTCCACTGTTTCTCATCGGGAATCATTCGGATCGAATGACAGAAACAACGGCAGTCGTAATGGAGGAGCAATGTTTTCATTGATGTATGACTTACAATCATTGGCGGAATCGCCCACTGAAAGTAGAATTTTCGGAATCACGTCAAGGATGTGCGCTGCAATCATGCGCTCGTTTTCATCCTTCCACGTTGTTGTCCTTGTCATCGTCGGCAGGGTCCTCGTGCCCTATGCCATCGTCATTGTCGGCATCGAGTTGATCCGAAATGCGGGTCGATGGAAATTAAGAATGAAAAGTGAAAGATGAGGAATCGATGGGTTGGCATGCGTTGCGAATCGTCCTCCCGGGCGATTGTGACTGCGAGGCGCGTTTGAGTTATCCTTGAAATTTGAACGTACACTGTCTGTCACAACAGCGAGGAAACAACGTAAATGTTCCCTGCTCCCTCTTGCCCTCACTCACCACGTGCGGTATCAATTTGCCAAACAATTAACTGCAAACGGTTGGAGAGGACCCCGTCCCTACCCGTTACCGACAGCGAGGAGAACGTTGATTGTTTTTGGCGCCCATAACCGCAGCTGTCAGTCACAGGCCTCGCATTGTGTCCGACACGTGGACAGACAGGGTCGTACGCAGATAGTGCGAGAGAGAGAGAGATGGAGTGAATTCTTTTATATTTCAAATATTTTAGAATTCTCTGAAATTCCTCAGGAATCTAACATCGCTCAAGCGGTTCGTGCGTCTGACAGCGACCTAGGGATTCGGCCCGTTCAATCTAACACATCCCTACCACCCGAAGTCATGCCGCCATCACTAAAAACCACATCAAATAGTTCGCAACTTTCCACGGCGGATCGAGGGAGTAGTAGGGAGCAGGTAAGGGACGGATTAGAATTTGGATCTGCTCCACCATGGTAACAGCAGCCGCAGCGAGCTGAATCCCGGGCAGCAGTTAAGGGTCCATTAACCACACTCGCCGACGTTAAGATAAGCCCGCGACCTTGCCGCCCTCTCAACCTCATCGTTATCCTGCGCAGGCATTAAAAAGAATTGACTCTCATTTCGCAAATGAGGCAATAATCATTACGGCGTTGCCAATTGTAATTGCGCGAGTGGCGATTGTTGCCAACGGATTGCGTTGCTAGTCAGTTGACTCTGACTACTCGCTTTGAACCCGCTTACCATCCATCCGTTTACCTCCTCCGTGAACTACCGAGTTCTTCAAAAGTCCAAAGGTCCTTGGACCGAGTCGGAGATCAGGTCAGAAGTCGGTGGTGAGGGGATTAAGCAGTTATGAGCCTTGTCAGAGGAAGACAGGAGAGAAGTAGCTGCAGAACCACTCTTCTGATAACTTTATTGATTATTCTGCCTCCTTGGAAGCAAGCCACCTCCTATTTGCACCATTACTGCCACTCCACTAATCCGAGCGTCATCGTATCTGGCATCTTAGGGGTCATCTCACTCCTAGGATCTACGATATGCCAGTTGTCAGCCACTCTCTCTGATCCCTTTGTGAAAGACAGTAGAACCTTGTGGTTTTGATCCTAAAGCCTTTCGCAGAAGAAATTTTCGAGGAGTCTTTTGTATTTTCAATACAAAGATTGGTCGTCGCTGTGCTTGTCAGCCATAGCGACGACAATGTCTCCAGCATGTCGCCAGGGCAGTGAGAGGGATAGACGAAGTGAGGTTAAGAATGTTGGAAGCGAGACGTTCACACGTGCTAATGATGATGCGAAATAAAATTACTTTTAATTTCACTTCAGTGTTGTTGCTGCTTCTATCTTTGCTATCTTTGAGAGGTCGTGTGGTTCCATTTGTTGTTCATGGTACTGTTGTTGGATCTGTATTAGCAGCGAATTCCGGTGGTAATGAGGGTGCAATAAAGCTAATTACGCGTAGGCTCTAACGACCGCACTCCTCTAATTAAGTTGCTTTCGCAGAGAGTTTTAAACTCGGTCGATGAGTACTTTGTGTTGTTGTTGTGAATCGTTTCGGATCCTACGGGTAATAACTATTGGCAAATGTTGCGTGATGTTTCGCAAGATTGACGGCAACTCAACTTAGACGTATCCACGCATTCACGATTAAAATGGTAGTATTTGTGAGTTTTCGTGGGTTTAAACAATGTTCACATAGAACTGAATTTTGCCCCAAAAGCGGTATTCGTTGAAAATCAGATTTCAAGTTTCATCGAACGAGCAACCACGTTTTTACTGAATAATAATAGTATCTTTAGGTATTCACGATCCGTGACAAATCAACAATCTTACTTTATTTAATCATAATACAACATGATATTCAAATCAACCTTGATCAATTTTGTGAAATTATTTTACCGAAGCAAAAATTCGAATAAATTCGAATTATAAGACAAATTACTGAAATTCATATAAAGAATACTAACGACGTGTTAAAAAAATTGATAATGATGATATATAAATTTTGGAATCGTAGTAAAACAGGAACATGCTAATGTTATGTTCATATCAAATGATGAATTGTGTAATATAAAAAATCTCACATTCGTCACGCGATGTTCCCTAAATATTTAGTCACACATTTGCAAAGAATCGTGAATACTATTCCTACTATTAATGCAGATACTTTACATAATCTCGACAAGGCAAATTGAAGTGAAAGGAAGAAACGATGGCCAGGTCATTGATGGGCGCTTTCTTGGATGTAAGGTAGAATACTAGCAATAACTTAGTGAATTATAATTAGAACCTTAAAAAAACTAAAAATATAATATCAGCATCCCACATTATCTTAAATAGTTATTTATTTACTCAAATTGTTATCAATTTTTTAGTCGGGTGATTAAAATTACTGCCAAGAATTAAGAATTATCGCATTGGTTTACATTTGGCACCACGTCCACAATTATTCGTAATTGTTATTGCGCGAATAGTATCAACGACAATGGTAAATTTTCCATTATTATGTATTAGTATTGTTAGTAAGCATTTAGGTTAGATAAACGTATCATGAATAGTTACTTTAGTTATTAAAACAATACGTGTCGTTAAGTTCCGAGTCAAAGGTTTTCCATTTCTTTGTTCATCGAACATAGATCACCACCGAGGAAAGCGAGTGAAAATGTGATTATTAGTAATCGGTGAAATTTGTCGGTTTTGCTTGCTTGAGTCCCGAATGAAGTGAAAAAAGAATAAACTCAATTTTTATAGAAAAGCTATAAAACCTTTGGAACCTTTTTGAAATAAATTCGAATTATAAGAAAAATAAGTGAAATTACAAAAAAACAAAAAATGAAAAAAAAAAAAAAAAAATAAAAAATGGTGTCCAAAAGAAATTTTAGAATGTAACGTTGTCGGTGAAAACGCAGAATACGTGGAGAATCGGAACTGCTTGTTACGGCGACGGAGCTTCGCGTATCCCGAATAAATTAATAAATAATTAGTATTTACCTTGGCTCCGGATTCGAGGTGGTTTGTTGTCGTTGGAGGTGGATGGTTGCTGTGATTGATGCACGGTGGCGTTGTTGGCTGGTGATGATCGGTGGTTGCTGTGGTGGTTGGCTGCGGCATACGAACTAATCGCGGCGACGGTCGGTATTACGATTCGCGCCTGCGTCACACTCTCCGGTGCCCAGGGTCCGTTGAAAATATTTTTATTCGCGGGGTAGCGCAACACCGAAACCGGAAAGAAAGGAAAATTTAATCTATTGTTTTAAAAAAATTATTTATTTTTACTACAACTATTATGCACTCTCTTACGCTACTATCCCTGTCGCACGAATCGGCATGCAGCATCCCTGCGTCGTCGTGTGTAGTCGATTGCTGTTCTCAAGTGTGTTGAGTTCGAGAAGATGAGCTTAGCTTCCACGCAACTAATGTCGCTGGCGAAAAAAGAACGCGGGACACGCGGAAAATCGTACTGCTGATGGCGGCGACGTACACAAATGGTTGGCGTATTCTTTTCAATTCTTTTCCGGTGGTTCGTCCTTGGTCCCTCCGATCTCGGTCGCTGTTGGGTTGGTTGGTTGACTGGTGTTGGGTTGGCGTTGCCAACAAAACAAAATTTGAGCACTCGCGCAAGACGACTACGAGATGCTGCCCCACACACACTGCACAATGCCATCTTCTGGGGTTCAGGTGCGGCGATACCAGCGCCGATTGTTACCTCATTGTATAGAGCGACAGGAAGTGTAGATTCGCGTACTTGCGTGAGTAAAGCTATTTTTGGTGGAGTCTGAAGGACTCGTGTAGATCGCCTGCGATATGTCGGGGAGATTATCGTCCCAGGTTTGGTGTCTATCTCCGGCTAGCTGCGCGATCATCATTTTTACTGTTGTCTGTCTACTTCGAGAACCGATCGAACAGGACCAACAGCATCGTGGATGCGGACCAACAAAGTCTGCACACAGCGTGATCCGGGATGCGAGTAAGCATCTGACCGGCTGGTGCCTGTTGTTGGTGTCGTCTTCGTCGCTCGGATGTGCCGGTATACCTGGTCGTCGATGATTGAGAAGTCTGCGAACTTATCCGGCAGCTTACCTATATCTTCCCGTTTGCTGCGTAGCCATGGACAGTCCGTTGGCGAGCTAGGATTAGTGGTAGCCCTCTTAAGGACTTCCTGTGGTTGTCGGGAAAGGGCGTCCGCATCCTCATTTTGCCTCACGGCGGTATTGTACCGTGAATATATGCTGCTGTAACTCCAAGGCCCATCGTGTGACTCGGCCCGACGGACTCTCGATCAAGTTCAGCCACTTAAGGCACAGATGATCGGTGACGACATTGAATTGATATCTCTCGAGGTACGGACGTACCTCTGGATTCCCCATACAAACGCCCTTCTGTTCGGCATGGTGGCGACCACTCGTTCCTTACCATTCATCGTCGCTGTCGTCGATCTGGAGCGTGAAAGGCTGAGTGAAATCTGGACACACAAGAACAGGCGCCTGCCTAAGTTCGCTCTTCAGCAACTCAAACACAGCTTGTTGGAGTTCGCCCCACTTCCTCTTGGCGTAAACTTGAATCATGTTGAAATCTCCTCCGTTGTTATTCCTGAACCAGGCGAGTGCGAGATCGCGCAGCAGTTCGGGCATGGTTCGCGGAAAGAGATCGGCACCTAAACCGTTGGTTTCGGCCAGCTCTTCAAACCTCTCGATAAACGCGAGTGGGTCCTTCCCCCCATCGTACCGCACCGACCACTTTCTCACCTGATCGATGGCACTGGCGTATGCAGCAGCACGACGAGGCGGTGAGGGTTTGGCGCACGTCTTATGGCGGTTCGGGATCCGCCCAAGTGTCCTCGTGCACTTTAATTTTCGGGTCTCCCACCAACGCGGTTGATAGATGGGCACTCCCTTTAGAAGGGTCAGGTGACGCAGCGCGACGATGGACCTCGGGTAAGTCGAGTAGGCGAAGCGTTGTGGCGGAATCTGCGTCTTGCTTTTTGTTCAATGTGTGTTCAATATAGTGTGTTTTGGTTGTTGGTTTCACTTTCACGGAACAAAATACTCGCGGCGACGGTCGGTGAACAAAGAAGATCAGGTCTAGCTCCGTGCCGGCGCAGCTGACCTTCGGCTCTCCGTCTTCGGTGCCTTCGGGATCTTCGGGTTCGTGTTCGGCACGTTTCCTTTCGAAGATCGAAAGCTCCGCGAATGCACTCAGGGGTGCATTTGAATCAATAACAATTACTAGTTACTTAACGCAGTTTCTAATGTGAACGTTACTCTATCAATTCATTTTAATAATAGCTTAACTTAAGAATAATAACTCAATATAAATGAAACCTATTAATTTAACAATAAAAATAATACCATAATTCAATAATAATAAACAAATAAAACTAACAAACCAAAAGTAAAAAACTAAATCCACGAATTCATGGAGGTTGGATGTTCAAGGTGCTGGGAGATGGAGTGGGTGGAGGGGAAGATGGATTGTGGAGTGAGTGTGTGTGGAATCTCCAAATTTGGGCGGCACAAGTAAACAAAAGAGATTCAGTCTAGCTACGTGTCGACGCAACAACAACAATAAGACTACTACACCATTCTTTGAATAAGCGGAATTCAGATACAGGTCTGTTAGGCTCGGGTCGCAAAAAAACAATTTCAATCTACTTCTACACTCCCAGATGGGAGTCACGCTCACCGGTGCCCAGGGTCCGTTGCAAATATTTATATTCGCCTAGTAATACGGCACCGAAATCTCTAGAAAAGCTCATCGTTACTAAAAGTTTTCACCTAATCCGCTTTTCTTCTTCTATTACACCTTTCTCTTATTGCTAATCTCGACTTCTCCATCCCTGCCGCTCGAATCGGTCTGCGATATCTCTGCGTTCCTCTTCCGTCGTTGTCCGCCGCTGTATCGGTTGTTGTCGTCGTTGTCCTCACTTGATTCGTCGATGCAGCTGTTATGTTTCCGATTCTCCTGCGACGCTGTTGTAATCGCAGTCCTCGCCGAGCGCAATGTGGTGGTCAAAACAATTGCGTTCGTCGTCGTGACGTCATTACATAGCGTCGTGACGAACACCGACTACGGCGAATGCGCGAGCGTCGGCTCCGACCATGAAGGCGATGTGTTACTTGTTTTCGGCAGCTGTGACGTCAGCGATGAAGCGGAGATAATGACGACTATGCTCGCGACGATTTGAAGCGATAAGAGGTCCGTGCCAAGAACCGCAAAAGCTGTGCGTAAGCGACGGCCTAGACGTCACTTTCTTAGCTCTGCACACGCAGACTCAACTAAAGATTTGATCTCGAGAAAGTCCTGCTCGATTCCTACATAAACGTCTTGCCGGCGAAAGCAAAGAGTACGTGAGTACCGAGAGTACCAATGGGTGTGGCGATGGCGTACTCGACGGATCTTCTTTTTCTTGTTATGAATTGAGTAAGATAAATAATTTTAGTTTTCCTTAATTCCGGATTCTCCGGCAGTGGCGTTATCGGCGGCTAGTTTGTCTGTTGTTGGACCCTGGCTTCGGTCTCTTTGATTTAATTCCCTCAGATCTGTTCGCTGTCGGTTCAAAAAAAATGAGTCTAAGGCCGAGTCGACTGACCACCGTTTACCATCTTTGTAAACATTCGATATTCGTCACGTTTCCTTTCGAAGATCGAAAGTTCATCGAATGCACCCAGGGGTGCAGTTATATAAAAGATATATAACTTTTTTGAACTAATCGACACCTCTGCCTTTATTGAATAAACTTAAACATTTTGTTAACATTTGTTTTATTTGCATCTATCTTAAAAAATCATTTAACAAACATAATATTTAATAATTCTAGGTAGATAGGTGCACTAAACCATTTCAATCTTCAATTATTTATAACCGATCAGTTCAAGAAATGTAAAATTCGATTGGGCAGACATTTCGTGACGGAGTTTCGTTGTTTCTGATACGATTTTTTTTAGAGTCTATGGCACTTTGGTGTTCTTACTTTCTTCAACGCCCCTGCAGTTTCCCGTTTTGAGTGATGGCACCACTAATAGCGGATTTTTCGATCTAAAGTTTCCCACGTGTATTCTATTGTGATGGAGGGCGAGCTTTGTAGAGGTGAACTTGTGGAGCTGTAGTGGAGCATAATAAAGCCGCCAGACCAGGATCTTTGTCTTCTTGGCAGATCCATCTCGTTCTCGGTCAGATAATTTGACTGTGATATCATCGATCACACTAGTCAGATGAAGACTTTGTGATGCAAATGAAGTAGTTAAGTTGACAATCATAATAACAATGTTTCTGTGATATGCTCCAGTTAGTAATATATTATTTCAATAGAATTATATTATATTTTTTAATATTTTATTATTATTTAATTAATTTTCTAATACTTCACAAGCTAACCGCGTATAGTCGAATTTTTGAAACCTTTCGCACTATATTTGGCTTCAAAGCGCCCTTTGCTCATTACAAAATAGCTTTGGCAATGACAACAATAAAGAACTTGAACAACAGTAACAACAAGTACGGCAACAACTATTACAGCAACAACATGTACAGCTACCGCAAGTACGGCAACAACAAGTACGGCAACAACAAGTGAACAAGTGAATCGAACCACAACTGCAAATGACAATTTTTCGCAGTTGGTCAACAGGACGATTTCGGCGCCGTCTCGCTCCACCTGCGCGAACCGCACCTGCGACCAACTGGAAATGCCGCCGTCAGCAGCGGGACGCGAGGACCAGAACTGTTGAGGACAGGGCTTTTTGCCTCTCTCATCTCATCCTGCGGCGGACTCGCTCCACCAACCACCCCTCACCACCCACTCCCTCCCCTTACCACTACCTCGCCCGCCCACTGCCGCCGAGGGAGAGCGAACGAGTTCTGCTGAGAGCGCTCGTCTCTGTGTCTCTGCAGGTTATTTCAAGTGTGTTTGGCTTTGGGCAGGTGATTTTTAGGGTGTATGTGTGGGTCTGTGTCTGTGTGCGTTTTGCTGCCATTTCGTTGCCGCCGAATGTTATGGCAGCTGGGCCCTGTGGAGCCCCGAGGCGGACGGGCGGGCGGTGGAAGGGTTCAAGTGGCGGATTGTCCGCAGCTACAGCAAAAAACAATTATAATTTTTATGATTTCGGCAGAAGTCGACAGTTTTTTTTTCTTTTATCATTTCTGTATACTCTTGCATGAGGGTTTGTTTTGATTCAAGGAATTTTTCCTTTATATAATTTTGTATTGTTTTACCTTATTGCATTTCACATTTATTTTCCAAAATTTTTAATAATTTTGTTTATTTTAATTATTTGACTTCATTTTATTTTGTTTAACTTAATTTTAATTGATATTACTTTATTCTATTTGCTTCGTACATTTCCTCTTATGGTAACATTCAATGTTTTCATATTGCTTTGAATTAATTTATTTTGGTTTCATAAAACATCTCTTTCCTTTCATATTTATTCCGCTTTATTTATTTACTCCATATTCATTTTATATCTTTACATTTTATGTTTTATTCATCTCCTGCTACATATTTTCAGATTAGATTACTTTTATTGGAAAAGTTGAAAGGTTGGCGTCAGGTCGTGACGCGAAGCTCATTAGTTGGCGACTATTAAATTCGATTCGAGGAAGAGCCACTCATCACCAATACAAACACACTCAATGGACTCCTTTCCACCGGCTCCACTGTTGCGGTTCCGCAATCGCCACCCCATCGCGGTCGCCACTGCGCGCAGAGCTCGAGTTCATTTGGAGCCCCGCTGCAGCGGCCACCGAATAACGAATTTCTAAAATCAAGAGTTATTCCGCGCAACAATCGAGAGCGCTTTATTGGATGCGCATCCCATCGGCTCGCGGGCGACTCCAGGCCCGGGAGAGGACGTGGCTGCAGTGTGTGGGGCGTTATAAGTTGCGTATGCGAGGGTTGGCCGGGGAGGTGGCGGCTGGGGACTGGACTCGAGTGCGTCGAGAGCTTTTGTGCGATCGGACCTCGTTGTCCGATGCGGGCGATGACTATTTGCTGCATATTGCATTAGCCGCTAATGGACCAATGCGAGCTCCATAAATATTTGATTCGGCCGCAGTCGAGTTTGTTTGTCAACGAGGGGCCGATGCAATATTAAACTCCCGTGTCCCTCCACCACCCCCTGTCCGCCTCCACCAGTCGCGGTCTCGTGGTCCACGCGTCCTTTAATTGTCATCATGCCCATCCAGTTGTGTCTCTGTGGATCCCAGTCGACTCTCCTCCTGACCTCTCGTTGCCAACCGGGCCAACGAGGCCAACGGGTCCTGGTGAACTCTTATCGCCACCTCAAATGCGGATCCGCCTGTCCGCTCCGCAGTATCAATTTTTACGTTTATTTTTATTGGCCTTGGGGCCCAGGCGGTGGACGGTGGAGGCAGCTGTGGAGGATGCGGAGCCGAAGACGATGTCAAGGACGTGGACGTAAAGTTTTTTCGATCGTTTTATCTCAATTATAATGCTCCGCGTTACGATCGGCGATAAATACGAAAGTTTTCCACTGCTGGGGAGGGGTCGACACACGGTCCAGGGTCCCATCGGTGATGTCGGGAGTGGAAAATAACAATAAAACCCAAGTACGAGGTAGCTCCTAATTATGGCAATAATATGGACGAGGGGCCAAGACTGTGCGAGACCTCTCAAGATGTTCTGGTCTGCTCGAGCCAGAAATACAATTACCATGATTTCAGGAGTATTTTATACCCCAGTGACCTATTTCGAAAACCATCTCATACGATCGCACATTGAGTGGATGATAAGGAGAAGGAAAGCGAAGGAGAGACAGCGAGTTTTGCTCCTTCTCTCATCACTTGCGACACGGTGGATCACATTAAAATCCACGTTAGTTTCGTCTCCTCGCACTATGCACGATCGAGTTTCCGATAAGGTCGTGGAGACGCCTTGGCCACAATTTCCCTTATCCGAGGTCCATGGCTTCCACGACACCTGGCAGGCAAGCTGGCGACAAGGCCAAGAAGACGCCCAGTCGACAGCGGAAGGAAGCGCTGTAAATCAATGGCGACCACTCCACAAACACTCGCATACACTCGCACACAACTCGCTAATAATTCAGCTAATTGTCCATCACAGTGAGTGATTTATGCGAAGGATCGCCTCCTGCCACCGCGTTTCAAATCCCTGTCGTCGTCCACAATCAACTCGCCAGCTATTGAACTGAGTCGTCGTCGTCGTCGGCGGACGAGCCTGGAATGTGCCCGATGACGAGATTATGCGCCTCCAATCGGGGGCGACGAGGTGGGCGGTCGGACCTAAAGGCATTATTATGCAAATGTCTGCTTGCACATTATGAATCACACCGCCGACCGAACCTACTCCCCGCACTCGGGGATCAGATCCATCGGCGTCAAGGGTCGTCCTCGGGCGTAAACCTCGGCCTCGTCCTCCTCGTCGCATCAGGCCAAGCAACTCACCTGACCTGCACTGAAGACGCCTCCCTGAGTGTGGCGGCCGCAGGCCCGTTTCCTTGTCTTGCGCTGTCTGTCCGCATATCTCGTATCGGCCATAAATTATTGGTGCACATTTCAGCAGAGATCTCCTCGATGACTCATTCCCTGACCCCGCCGAGTGTGGTCCTAGTACTCGGATCTAGTCTGTCAAGTGTTCGAGGGTGGGCGGGCATGGCCGAAGTTCGCTACGAATGCTTCCTGTCCACACTAGCGAGTTTGAGTCTGGGATTCTCGCGATGGCTTCGAGTAAAGCGATGGAGGCGAGGAACCCGAATTTCTGGCAACGGGCCTTAGGCGAGGGATGGCAATTAAAAGAATATGAAATAAAAGAATTGTTGATACTGTAACAAAACGGGCGCCGGAGAAAATAAACCCAAATTACGCCAACATTCCATTGAGATCTCGCCCACACTGGGGACGTCCAAGGAAGTTCCACGAAAAACTTCGCGCCATCAGGGGTGGGGGAGTCGCTGGGGGCTCCACTTTGCGCTATTAAACGCACGAAATGGGTGGTCAAAAGAGCTACCGGAGTTCGGCGGGGCGCAGGCGACGAAGACAAAGACTCGGGGTAAGAACATGCAAATGCCAGCGAACAAAAACGTACATGGAGCAGGACACAAAAATATGGCGGCTGAAAAGATGTCCTGGAAATGATGTGTCATGTGAGTGCGTAGGAGGATCGGATCGGGGTCGGGGAGGAGGTTGGGTGACATTTTGTGAAACGCACAAAGGACCGGCTTCCAGGACTGCACCCATTGTAGCTGGCCTTTGTCGTTGACGTTGTTCTTGCTGTTGATGAGGCAGACATGGCGGGGAATGATAATTATGAAGTTCATTTTTTGCTGTTGCTGGTTATGGTATTGTTGTTGTTGCCTGAGAAGTATTATTTAAACAATAATAAAAAGTGAAATGGCTCGCACTTTGTTAATGTTTCGAGGGCCTGATGCGTTCTGACTGCGAAGGAATTGGAGTGGAGCAAAGTGCTGAAAAGAGCTGCTTTGAGAGGGTCCCAAAGGCAACAGCAAAAGGCAGCCTGCTGAAGGCGGCTCGGCCGACTGAAAGGAGGTCCCCCGAGGTGGCGCCTTTGCGTGGTGGATCGGATGGGATGGGGCAAGGGAGGACCCTCGAGGGAGCAACGGCCGCCTACTGGTCAAACACCCGACGACGGCGACGATCTGTTGTCGCATGAAATCCGCCGCCGGACCCCACAACGAGAGGGTCCTCGGCGAACCCTCCGTAATGCAACCCATTATCGGGCCCTCGCCCCGCTATCGAAGGCAACGCCTTCCGCTTAACGGCTTCGCGAAGCTGTCGTTGCGAAACGGAAGGAAATGCTACGAAATGTCATCGGCGTCAGTTGTCGCCATTTGTCGCGATTACTTGTTGCCGCCATCACAAGTGGTTTCGCAAAGTTTTGTCGTATTCATTGTTGTTGTTGTTGTTGCTTGTTGCAGTTGGTTGTTGCTATTGTGGATGGCAGGGCTCGCACAAAATGCAACAGCAACAATAACAACAACAACAGCAGTCATGCTGGGTCGCATGCCATCCGCTCACAACTTTGCAAAGGAAATTGTTCTCATTACGTAGCATTCATATGAGTCACAACAACTACAACGACAACAACAACAACTACGACAACAATGACGACAACAACAAGGACAACAACACCGATAACGACAACTACAACACTAATAATAAGCGAGACAACAACAAGTTTAGAGCGTAGTATCAGCAACAACAATTTGTTTACATGCGGAAGCTTCCTGAAGAGTTGTCGGTATCGGTATCAGTCTTGTTCGTGTTTTTGTTGTTGTTGCTCTTGTTGTTGCCGACAGGCCGTTCAGTGAACGCATCGGAAATTCAAACCGTGGCCCCTTTCTGTAAGAGATATTAGGCAACTAGTCCGAGCATGAAGAAAACCTCTGAATTTAAGAGCAGTCGATAGGCGAAGAAGCCGAAGGATTATTTGCAGAGAACGAATTCCTTTACTTTGTCATTTCGCCTTCTTTCGCTCCGTTTACTGTGTCTCAAGAACTATTCCAAGTTGATTTCACTGATTTTCCGAGGTTTCACTGGATATCCTCGAAGTATTAAATTTCTTTTGAAAAACCTTTGTGCAAATTCAACAATTCCTCAATTTTCCCGCCTCTAATCAAAAGCCTCTGATGTTTTCAATGGGTTTCCTCGAGTTATTGAATTTGTATACGGACCAATGGGGGTCAATTGAAGTCAAGTGAAGTCTGAAAAATCGTTGTCCAAATTCAAGAATTCTTTGGAATCCTGAGCCTTAGCCTAACTTATCCGTTTCATTCTTCCTCGTATTTCATCTGCTGCAGCCGGCGACGCCGTGTCCGCGACTCTGTACTGGACGTGCTCCGACCAAGGGTTAATTTATGTAGAGTGAAAGTACGAAAGTAGGAAAGTGTCGCCGAAAACAATGGGCGAGAGCGAAAGCAAGAGTGAGAAATAGAGAAAAATTAGCGAGAGGCAGAAGGAGAGAGAGAGCAATTGTTGCAAGGTGTTAAGAGTGCAAATTTGTCGAGTCCTTGCGGCGAATGTGGCGAACATGGGGCAAACTGCAAGGACACGATTTCGCAACGGATCTTCCATCTGCCATGCAAATTTCGCGTCGGTCCGTCGAGCTTCTGCCTCTGTTTCTGTGCAAATTTGCATGGCCAACAACCGAGGCGGCGGACGGCAGATTCGGGCCGAGGACGAGGGGTAGCTGGCAAAAGCTCAACGCCGGCTGACTCGAAAGGACTCCAGCCAAGTGCATGTATTTAATTAAGAAGCTCTTGACGAGCTGCCCGCTCCGTGGGGTCCTGGGCTCCACTGCAACAGCTCGTCGGATGGCGTAATTAAAACCCGGGCACTCGGGGGTCACCAGAGGCAGGCAGGAGCGCGGGAGGCTGGGCGAGCGGATGTTGCAAATAAATTGTCTTCCTTGCGCTTCTCCGGCGGGCCGCCTTGCTGTATAATAATGGCCTTCGCTCTAATGAGCCCTGATCTATTATGCAGCCTGATTGTTTCTTTCGCTCCGCTCCTGCTCTCGACCCCTTCTCGTCTTGCCTCCTGCCGAATGTCGGCCAGCCAAATCTCGGCCGGATTCCGGGCGCCATGAGAGGAATATTAACTCGCATGGTTCAGCACAAATTATGTTGTTGCTTCCTCACTCTCAATCTCCACCGCTCTCTCCCTCCCACTCTCACTTTTGGTCTCTCTTTGGTCGGCAAATGAAATCACCTCAAGGCATTCCGAGTGAAAGTCATCGTCATTATCAACAGAGCGGCGGTTGGAGCCACGACGCCCGCATCTGCGAGTTCCGTTCCGGAAGCAGGGTCCAGAGGCCCTCGCCTCGTCCCCGGAGTCCTCCGCCTTGGCTAGCCGTCGCCGTCGCCGCTGACGTCACGGCGCCTGACGGGATATGGGAAAATATGCCCGACATTACGCAACTTGTTCGTCATCCCCGCGCGCCCATCTTTGCTCCTTCTTATTCTTTGCACCTCTCGACGGCTCCGGCGCCCCTCGGTTTCTGCTCTCTTTCCCTGATTCGCATTTTTCTCCGGGGCTCGCTCGCTGCATAATTTTCTCATTAAAACAATTTGCCTCGCAGGCTCCTTCTTCGTCGTCCTCGTGTAGTGTCCTTCTTTTGGCCTCTTCCGCCTCGTGGCTCCCGTGGCTCCCGTGGCTCCTTTGTTCGTTGCCAAATGTGGTGGTCCTTGTTGTTATTGTAGTAAATTCAGATGTCGGCTGGTTCAGACAAGTCGAGCCCTGAAATCTGGCCGAGGTGGCCGTAGACTGAGGGGGGCTGGAGGGCGATTGTTTCCAATTACGAATATGTTTGCTAAAAGACGATATAAAATGTATTATTTAGTATACGCTTTTGGCTGCAGAGAGAATGTGGTCACACAGTACAAATGGGAGCCAAACGAGCGAACCAAGGACTGGTCGGAAACTCCATTCTGGTCGTAAGGAAGAAGGGAAGGACAGAGTGGAGGTGAGGATGTAGAGGCGGTTGGGTGGAGAGTGGCGACCATAGAAGTAGAAAATAGTGACTTCATGGGTAGACATCATTCTGGGGTTTCCTATTATGAACATCATCTTATGGCAAATAGGAGACTTCCAGAGGACTTAAATTTCTATTTAAATTCATCAATCGTCAGGTGGACGATTGGACTTGGCTCCCCAAGTACGCAGTGCAAATTAAATTAAATTAAAATTTGAACTCGCCAACTCCTCATAAAACCCAATGAAATTTAGGGCTTAGCCACAGACAGTGGCGCAGGCCACATAAATTTCCTGCCAGTGAAACGAAAACCAGTGGAATTTTCATTGGCGACTGGCGAGTGGCGACTGGTGAGCGGCGACTGGTGAGCGGCGAGTGGAGAAGAAGGAGTTCCGTTGCCTTCCGAAAAATGCTGCGGGTTCCCTAAATGACCCGCATGGAAAAGAAGAAGAAGCTGCCGCAAAACGGCGTAGAGAATGAGAGAAATAAAAATGAAATTAAAACGAAAACCAACTGCAGCAGAAATGTCCACAGCGAGGAGGGAAATGGAATGGGGGGAGCAGGGGAAATTAAATATTCGCAATGTCGTCGACAAGTTGTCTGCGGCCGCCGACAGACGAAGGGACAGAGAGAGATGGGCGATGGCCACGCATAGGACTATCTAGGAAAAATGGTTAAAAGAAAGAGGAAAATTTCGCTTAACCGGCGAATAAATGGCAGTCGACGCACACGCACACGTACACACAGTCGCCATCCGGCCAGATACACAAAGCCACACACACTCGCACTCACACAGACAATAGTTGCACTGAAGGGGAAATTTATTTCCATTAGGAGAGGCACAAGAAATTCATACTGAACTCAAATAACGAGTTACAAACGCAATGGTCGAGGAAAAATAAATTTAAACAACAAGGCGACTTCCTATTCATTGTCCTCGTCGCTTCCGCCCCAGATTTATTGGTTCACTCACGATTGCTCCGAGGCCCTCCCATCTCTCTCTGGCTCTATCGTGCACTGGTTGTGTGCGTGAGTGTGTGTGTGAGCGGAAGTCGTGCCTGATGCGGATGTATTCATTATAAAGGATTCCCTGCCGCCATTGCAATAATTCAAGCCATTTGTTTGCGGCTCTCTAGGCATTTGCCGCGGGATATATTGACGCCCACCGCAGCTAGGATACTCAGGCGATACTGAGTAAATAACGGCGACTTGAACGCCAATATGTCCTGGCCATCGAAGGGCCGAGGACGGAGCGCGGGGCGTTTGGGGCTTTAGAATGCCCCATCACACTGGCACTCAGAAGGAATGTAGAGGGTTGAGATCTAGACAGTATCTCTAGGAGTTTCACATCGTTCCTACTTTGCACTGATTGAGAAAAAGTACAAAATATGCAGACATTCAATACGATACAATACTGTGTCTAATAAGAGACTACTTTTTTATTCATGATTTTGATATGATTATATTATGAGCTGATGATGAAGCAATTGCTCCTGGTCCTCAGTTTAATTGAAGGCAAGTAGAAGGAAAGGTTCCTGCTTCTCCTCTGATTCCGGGAATTATTCCAGAAGCCATTAAAAAGAAGCCCCTAAAAACAAAAGTTAATCCTAATATACTCGAACTCGAGCAGGATATGTGCCAGGAAATGGCTGGCCGGGGTGGAGGAGGGTTTAAATCACTCCGAAGACGAGTCGAGTCGCCTTTCGTTGTTGCCGCAAGAGTCACGAACACCAACGGCACTAACATGCGGAGCATAAATATATAATGGACCCCGAGAGTTGCACACGTTCCCGGCGAGCTCCAAACTTTCGCAAATGAAGAGGAGCCGCCTCGCCGGGGGTGAAAGTCGAGGGTGGGGCCACGGATTAAGTACAAAAGCTTGTAGCTCATTTTTACGAGTACTCGCCGGCAAATTTGTCGTCGTAATTTATTAAAATTGCTGATTGTGCTTCGATTTATTGGACGATGTCGATGTTGACGACAAGATGGGTGGAACTTATATCTATGTGTTTGTGGCCCTTATATACCCATGTATAATGCATATCGAGAGCACTTCAAAGAGAGTTGCGAAGAATCATTGGAATGTGAACGAATGTCGTCGGTGCAAAGTTGGACTTTTTCCAGCTCTGGATCGATGATATCGTCAATCAAAAGTACTTATGTAGAGAAAATGTGAAATGAGAGGAATTTTTAGAGAAATATTGACATGTGTACGTTGACAAGAGCACGAATTTCGAGCTCATTTCCGAACTTTCAAAAATAGAAAATGTGGAAAACTCTGTCCTCATTTTGCTACGCAGAAGCCTAGCAGAGGGTATGTGTGTGCCTAATTAAGGATGCTGTTGTGTGTGAGGCACAGGATTTTTTCCTTCGAACACCCAACACGAGGGAACCTCATCGCTCCGATTGGAACTTCGAGCTCAATTTATGCCAATGAATTAACACATTCCCCCGGCGCCGTATACATGAATACCAAGCAGGGAATCTCGTCTCGTTCAAGGTCCGAAGTCCAGCTCCAGTGGGCGTGCCCGGCACGAGCCCGAACCCAAATGAAATTCCGAGAAAGCGACCACAAGGCTCTTCCTTGAGAAGGACAGAAGGCAAACTTTTTCCTGAAAATCAAAAACACGGCTTTGGAGGTGGAGGGACGGTCCCAGTAGAGAGAGAGAGAGGAGAAGAACCAAGGTGAGGGACGAAAAATTGTCCAAACCAACGTACTCGAGTACAAAAAGCGGAAGATCATGGAGCGCGTGGGGACGGGGCAGGGCCTGGGGTCGAAGTGGTGAACCGCAAAATACGAGTGAATCCAAGGAGAGCCGGCGTAGGATCTGCATCGGGCGTCTCAAGGACTCCTGCCTCGCAAAAACACATGCACATCTGTCTCGCTCCCACACTTTCTGTGTCCTTCTCCCGTCTTTGTTTTCGGTGTCTCTTTGTGTGTGTGGGGTGTGGTGTGTTGGTGTGTTTGTGTGCCATGTGGTCCTGAATATTGTTTCATTTGTTTGTGCTGTAATTGTTGTTGTGTTTATTGTTTTTATCCTCTTGCTTCCGGTTGTCGTTGGAGTTGTTGTTTCTCCAGTTAGTTGTTGCATTCAAGAGACAAAGTCAATAAAATGCAAATTATACGATTGAGTATCTCGCAATCATGTCAGTTAGTTTCGAATGCGACTGGAATTGTTCGTCTCTTCCCACCCCATATCGTCCCTCCTTCATTGGACACAAAGTGGTAAATTATTGAAATCTGAATTTATTCGCTTTCGTCCCCATCGATTCTGCCATTCGGGGGATTTTTGAAAATATTCTTTTTCCTACGGAAAAGCTTTCCTGGCGAGAGCAATGTGTTTGCACTTTCGAGAGAGATAGAGACAAATAAAGCATGTGAGAGAGAGAAGTTCCTAAGCCCAAATGACGGATAAATAGAAGTTTGGATTTTAATGGATTTTCGATTTCAATTGAAATGTGTGAAATTTTTAATGAAACTTTCTGAAAACCCTGGGCACTAGAAACAATCGAGGCTCAATGAACAGAAATCCTGTGTCCGATTTACTCGGCCTTACAAAACCTCGAATGCCTCCGAGGCTTCGTGGACCAAATTAATGGAATTTTTATCATCACTCGAATTGTCCTGCACTTCCGCTCATCAAAGGCTCCACTTTCGGCAGAGATGGAGTCATATTGAACTGAAGACAAGTTCTCCGAAGGACTTTTCAAATACTCTAATTTAATTATAAAACAATGTGTAGCCCCGTCTCTCTCGTCCCTCCTAATCAAGAATCCGCCATTTCCTATAGTGATTGATTGTCGGACCTCAGGCGTCGACTTCCTATGAAATTCGGGCCCCAGTCGTCGACATCCGGTCCACGACCGGCGTCTATTGAAAGAGTTGAAAAACTTGTTACCTACGTCGGCGAGCCAAGCGGTCCTTGCAGCCGTAACTTAGAAAAGAGGGTCGAAACTGGTCGATGGGAACAATGCTCGGCCAAAGGAAGTCTCCAACAATGTGCTTGACCATTGTCAGAGATTTTATGAAGCAACCCCCTCCGCTATCAAGGATTCCCAGCAGGACTCCACAGGTCATGATGGTTCTGATGGTACCTGGGGCTAGGGATGGTTTTCCAATGAAATTTGTTTTAGTCTTTTGTGCAATCATCTTTGATTACTCGCCATTGAAAGAGATGAAAAATGTGTGTTCATCTACCGACCGGAAGAAGGGGCCCAGGTACAAGAGAGAGGGAGAAAGAGAAACGGCCTGCAGGACGACATCGATTTGCAGGTCGACGTGAGCGTGCAGAGTGATACTTTCAATTAGGGCTGTTAGCAGAGAGAAAAAGCCCTCCTGGCACCTCCTCCTTCGGGACAGCAGTGCCGATATCCCGTTCGGCGGAGTCCAGATGATTGAGTGCCTTGAAGACTACATGCAAAGAGGGAGCTTTTAGAGAGAGACGGCAGAAACCAAGGCCTTTTTCCTTTCTGATTCATCTCTGTTAAAAAGTTTTACGTTATAATTAAAACTAAGCTTTCGGCTATAGCGAAGTATTGTGTTTGCAGGTTTCTGCAGGTTTGATAGGATTTTCTTGAAATTCTGAAAATTCCCAACATGAGTTGACATTTTCAGCTTCAACTCCGAGTGGAATTTCAAACCAGGGGGAAAACCAGGTGTTTCTGGCCTGTGTTTCTGCTGTCAGGTCGAGTATCGATTTCGCTGTCTACTTCTGGTTTTGGCCCATAGTCTTAACCAACAGCTATCGCCGCATGTCCTTGCGCTAAATTTCCACGCTTAATTTCCTCCTGTTGACAGCATTTGGCTTATTACTAAAAACGTCCCGGCTCTAATGTGTCGTCCTGTCGGAGTTCCGCGTTCAGGTGTGTTGTGGTGGTCAACCTCCTCCTCGCCCCTGGTGGACAGCGAGGACAAGTGTCTCTTATCGCATTAGGATATCTCGTAAATGTTGTCTGCAGACACGAAGAGCCTCATAAATAAATCACATGTCTGCATCCAGTGCGGTTTCCTGTTTCGGTCTTCGAGGTTTTTGCCCGTGGCCGCAACCTTTCGCCTTCCCGCTCGTCCCGGATGCAGAGGGTCTCATCCGCCTCGTTCCCCCTTCGGGTCGCCGGCGAGGTGTTCGTGTGAAGTGATTTCTGCTGCGACGGCACGTTGTCCTGAAGGCTGTCAGACGTCCTTCGCTCGACGTATTAAAAACGTCGCCTCCCACCTGCCACCCGCGCCGCCCACAAGACCTGAGTCTTCATGCCCAGAACTAGCGGGGACTGCGATGGATTCCACACGAGAACAATAAGAAAAAGGCGCAGTCGTCGTCCGTCGAGTGGTGGCCGGCCGTCGTCAGACAGTTTCAGAGGGAGGGAAAGGGAGAGGGAGGGTTGGAAACATTATTAGACAAGGATGATTTTTCGCAGTGGACGCCACAAAGGAATTTTTGCGAAAATTAAAAGAACGAAGCGGACGAAGTTCGGCACCACCACATCCTCAGGCGGCAGACACCTCCCTTTCCCTTTCTGAGCTCCCGCCTGCATGCAGGCGACGACGTCGTCGTCCTACTTCTGTCAACGCAATGCAGATGGAATTTATGATGACAATTTCTGCTGAGTTCAACTGCGAACGAGCAGCTCGAACTGTAGTTGGAGCTCCGTCGGGGTCAAGTGGCGGAGACGGGAAGGTTGCGAACTTCCCGAACTTCTTCCTTTCGCCCCGTAACCTCCGTACCCTTGTCGACGCCTCGGGCTCCTTTGGTTGGTCTCGGCGAGGAATGCGTGGAGAGTCGTCAAGTTGTTGTTCGTGGTACCATGGTGAGGGTTGTTATTGCTGCTTAGTTGTTGTTGGGGTTAAAGTAGTGAAAGGTTCTATTGTTGTGACAGTTGCAGATTGAAAACGGTGGCAAACTAGCTCCATATGTGTGCACATTCTTGACTCGGAGGTCCTTTTCATCCTGCCATGCTGCCCAGCCAGCATTTCTTCTCATTGCGTGAAAGAGCCCTTCCAGAGCCCTCGGTGAGGGTCCTCGCAACGTCCTGGGAGTGTCGCGGTGATTCCAAGTGATTATCGTCGGTTGGCGGTTGTGATCGGAGCGAGTGACTTCGTCTGCTGCGAGGGCTCCGTGCTGTGAGCGATCGGAGCTGCGAACCGGAGCAATCAGAAGTCACGACTCTCTCGCGAAATCTACTCCAGCGAACGGCACATCGTCAATTCTTGTCCCTTCCACATCATGCTCATCAGATCCGCCCTCTCTTTTTCATGGATGTGGAAATTCAGGTCTTCCGAATACTCCAAGTCGTGCGAAGATTTGTCCTTTGAAGGATTCTTCAAACCTCTTTCCAACATCCACGCTCCACGTCCGATGGCATCAGTTTCAGCGTCCAGAACCCGCGGAACTGATGTTGATAGTGCCTGTCATTGTTGTTTTTGTCCTTGTTGTTGTTCTCACTTCCGCTACCCTCAGCCACGAGTCGGCCAAGTGGCGAGTGGGCGCCGAAGGAGGTTGTGGAGCTCCGTTGCCATGTTGCCTCGGAAGCCGGAAGAAATTATAAATTCAGCGAAAAGAGACAACAGCTTGAAATGGCTTTTTATGTCATTAATAAACAGCGTAGCCGACGATTTCAGCAAGGGAGGGTGCGGGAGGGGCGGAAGGAGGTGGTGCGCTAAAAATCTGGAGCAGCTGTTGGTATCGCGTTAGTTCTCCGCCGGCATTTTTAGATGGATGAGAGCCAGAGAAGATGGAGGATCGCCTCGTTTGCTGCCGAAATTGAAACTGTTTGGGGCGGCAGGAGGCCGAAATGTCGCTTTAAGAACTAAATTTCGGAACTATATTTCGGAACTAAATGAAGAAAGTTCTTGGTAAAACTACTTCCTGTCGTCGTTCCCTCGAACTAGATTCGGTCGTCATCTGGTCCAATAATTACCATGATGATGTTGCTTGTCATTATCCTTAGAGCAGCTCCTTCAATCTCAACCGAAGCGATGGAGGCCACCTGCTGATTTCGCTCTCACTTTCCCCCTCCCGCTGAGTATCTCGGGAATAGGAAACTTTCACATCCCTCGAGCAACGGCGGTCTTTCGCGAAAGGTGAAGAGTTCTCCGCCACATATGATACCAGCCACCGAAATAGCCAAACCCCAGAGCAGCAGCAGCAGCAGCAGAACTCGTTGTAGTCGGAGTTTACGAGCCATAAAAATAGCTCTTTATCGGTCGATCGTCCCCGAAGTCCCGCCCAACTCAAACTTTTAATCCCGTAGAATTCAAATTTATTCTGATTCGGGTGGGTGTGTGCGAGTGGCAAAAACGGAGTCACGAATCCAAAAATTCTCCACTTGTTCATGAGGGCCTGGTGCTGGCGATGCAGCGGTGCAACAAAGTGCAGAAGCTCGAGTGGGTCAAGGAGGAGGGTGGGAGCGGGTGCGAGTGCTGGCGATTTGGCTGCAACCGCGATTCGGGCCAGCAGAGTTTATGGGGAAAGTGCAGCAGCGGCAACAACAGCGAGACACGGACAAAACAACCGAACTTGATTGAGATTTCAGCACAGCAGCAGCAGCAGCGGCAGCAAGAACAACAACAATGGCAATCAGGAGAACATCGCCAGGACCATCAACCGACTCCGCACAAACCGTGTCGCCAGGGACGAGACTCGCATCGGTTCCTGCGGCAACCGGCAACCGTCTTGCACTCGCCCCCAGACCGCGAGTCGAGCTCGGTTGGTCGGGCGGTTGGTGGTCGTGTATTTGGCGAGTTAATACGCATGAAATCGTGCCTCGGTGGACGTCCATCGGGCGCAGATCGTGTGCCACATGCCTGAACTGTTGGCTGGGGTGGTCGGCGAAGCCACCCGGGCTTCATCGCAGACGGATTAGGGCGGACTCGTGGTGAGCATCGGATGAGGTCTTATTAATTGCTAATGCCAGGGTGGGGCGGACTCTGTTGCACAGGGCCCCGAGGCTGCATTTCATACGTGATACTCGCACCAAGGCTTCACCCTGCCCATGTAGCGCCGTATCCGAGCATCCCTTTCGCCTCCCAAGGACCTTTCTCTGCAGTTCAGCCTTCACTCCTCCCACCGAACCACGCCCCGACGATAGAACGACGAGAAGCGACGATGGAAGGATAGCGAGTTGGGAGTCTCCTGCATCCTGCATGTGCCTTGCGTGTCCTGTCGGTTCTCGCTGCTGATGCTGTTCCTGTTCATGCTGGTGGAGCGAAACACAAAACTTCCTTCTGCCCCGAAACGCGAAGCTATCTCGACATCTCCCTTTCTCTCCACCCCTTTGGACCCATCTCGTGTTCGCCCTGTCGTCCTTCGTTGGCGGAGACGTCGGTTCGGCGCCCGGCCCCGGGCCCCGGGCCCCGGGCCCCACGGTGTCAATTGAGTCGCGACGACGGCAACACGTTGCAGTGACTGACGTCCGGACACATGTCGGCGGGTGCGCCATGTGGATGACGGCAAAAGGCGAACGAGGTGGAACCGAAAGGCAGAGACGGGTAACGAGAGGGAGATACTGGGATGGATTAAGAAATTCCCCGAAATGGTGAGAGCAGCGGAAACATTTTAAAATCGCTCTCTGGGCGCACTCGTGCCTTGGCTGCCACCCTGCCTCGGCTTCCACGAAAATGGGAGCGGATTTAGGGGCATCGCCAAATCGCATAAATCGGAGCCGCGAGTGCGGGCCGGCGTCTTAAGAAAATCCCGCCGCGTAATTCACTTAACGGAAAACTCATTAGAACCCAAACTTCATCGTCCACTCGACGTCTCCTCCACGACCTCGTCCACGTCCTCTTCCTTGTCCTTGTCCTTGTCTTTGTCGTTTTCGGGAACCGCGGAGAATTCCCGGATAAATATCCGAAGTTTGGCAAGAAATTAGCGCGGTCGCCCTGGACCGATGCTGCGGCAGACCGACTGAAGACCGAGCGAAGCCACCGACGGCAGGGATGTCGGCTGCCATCGCCAGAGGCGCCGCGATCCACGCACCAGAGACAAAGTTCTTGCTGCCCATCGAGGCTGAGCCGTAGTTCTCGAAATTCGCCGCCCCTTCAGAGGCCGGAAGAACCTCCCAGGACTCCTGCCACCATCAGCAGATTTGGCAAGTGTTTGAGGGAGGGTCGCGGGGTGTGGTGGACAGAGACGGGAGGGGCGTCGGGTCGTGGCGCTGCTCCCGAACCGAGAAACTTGGCACAACTTTCACATATAAATTTGCAGCCAGTACTTTGCTTTCGTTAGTGAAACATTAATTTCCAAAACATTCTGTGAAATATGCACGAGGGCGACAACGGACGGACGGACGGATCACCGGCCAGGCGTCTCAGCGGGACCCGGGGAATCAGGAACGGAGGGAAATAAATCTCGTTTTGACTGGTTGTACATTTTAATCCCCGGTTCATATTTCATGTTTCGTGGTGAATAATGCATCAGGATTTAGAGCAGGAGTCGGAGCAGTTGCAGAGGCGCCACGGAGTCGGGGTCGGAGAATTTCATTCTTGACTGTTTTAGTTTGAGCTCGCAGTGATCCGGGCGAGTCCTCAATTTGTCCTTAGAGTGAGGATCTTGGGGACATATTCTGGAACCAGGGACAATTCAATGAGTTGTTGTAGACCAAGGTTCGGCGGGAGGAAACTTTTGAGGTTCAAGACTGATAGTAAAAAGTTAATTCAGGTAATTTGCGGACAATTTCTCGGTTTTCGAGAGCATTCATCGAAACAAGGCCAACACAATTTTAAACCTTCTCTGTAGTTTAATGCGAAGGCTGTCACATTGTGTTTCCCGCCAATGATTAAATTAAATATATATATTTTAATTGTATGGAGCGGTTTTCCCTATATTTTTTCCCTCGGTCGCTTCGCCATGCCTTTCATTTCATTTCAATCACATAATTATTTCCCCAATTGCCGGCAAACAATGCAAACAGCAACAGCGAGAGCCGAACAACAATCAGCCTTCAATTGTTAGCCGTGATTTAATGCGTCCGTATGTCAGCCAGTCAGTCTGTCCATCGGGCTGTGCCTACGTGTGTCCATGTGTGGGTCTCACACGCGGACATTCGCCTTCCGGGGGGCGGTCGGGCGGCCGGCTCTTCAACGACAGCTGAATTCATTACGTAATTGAAGGCAGGACAATCGGCTGTGTTGCCATTGTTAAGTATTTCATTTCCATGCCGCGCTCACACAAACACGCACTCAGGTCCTCCCCATCCTCACCCACACACACACACACACGTTTCGCGCCCTTGCCGTCACCCCACCCACATCCTCACCCTTGAACACAACCGCCCACCCCCACTCACACTCACTTGCACAATCACGCACGAACATCTATAATTTGTAATTGTAAATGGCGACTCACACGCTCAAACATCGTACTACACACACGCACTCCCTCACACACACACATCCGTACACATACACATAATTGTCGCTTAATGCAGTCGCCGATTGCCGCGAACGCAGCGGCTCCGACCGGTGGGCGGCGGAGGCGAGGGGCAGGGCCCGCCCACCGAAACGTCGTTCGCCCTTTCTCGCGACCTGATGGACGCGTCCTGGCTCGCTTGGGCCGAGAGACGGACGGGCCGAGGGACGGAGGGCCGAGGAAGCGCTTTTCGAACGTTTGATTTTAATACAAAACTCATTTGCGAAATGTGTCCACAATTAGTGTCTCGCTGTCTCTTTCTCCGGCGTCCATCTGGAATGCTTGTTCGGGGAAAATGAAATGGTCTTTATTGTTGTTGTCCATGTTGTTCTTCTGTTTGTTGTTGTTCGCATTGTTGCTTCCGATGGTCCTGCTCTTCCCATCGAGTTGAGTTGAAATTCACCATTGGCTGGCATTTTGCATACATTTCGCATCGCCCTCATGTTTGAGTTCAAACACCTCTGCACAGTGGTCGCCGGACAGTGGGTCGCTCGCATTCCCCACCCACCGACCTCCATGACATGTGGTATTAGGCGGAGTTCGTCCCACTGTGCGTCATCGGCATTTACGCGTCGAGTGTTGTGTCTGAAACTTTAAATGGTAATTAAGTTATTTCACTCGAAAAACTTTCGTTGCCCCCAAGCGACTCCTGAAATATTGATTTTCACAACAGAAACAACAACAACAACAGCAACTTCACGACTATTACTCTATTATTACATCCGTAACCCCGTCGACGGGGACTGGGGGCTGGGAAGGAAATTAAGTAGGTTCCCGTTGTCGGGGCTTTCAATTGAGCGCTGAAATTATTGCCAAGTGCTACGGAGTGGAAGATGCCCCGGGCTTCGGAACTACGCGCTCGTAGCCATTGAAGTGGACCGGCCTCATGGTGGGAGGGTAATGGCTCGGTAGGCCTAGGTTCACGACTAGGTTCCCGTGGCATCCCCGCGTGTTGGGCGCAGATGAGCGGGGTCTGCATAGTTGCGACTGACTAACTGGTGGCTACCTATTGCAACATGGATGGGAGAGAGGCAGGGACGTGGCCCGGAAATTACCATGAGTCTCATTATTAAGTTAGACAGATTAACCAGAGAATAAATCGTCAATAACCACGACATTAAATGGCAAGAGGAAAATGAATTACTCTCAATTTGATTATTACTAGCACATTTTTATATTGAGTGCAGTATTCAATTCACATACAGTTAAGTACATAATCATGGCAGGCTACCTAGGGAAATATTATTGAATGATCACGACATTAAAAAGCAAGAGAAAATTTATTTACATTCCACTAGAGAAGATCCTTCTGACCAATACATTTTATATAATTAAATTTTCTAGCACTCAGGAATTCCTTGGAGACGAGATAGTCACAAGTCGTGCTCCCGACTTCCGCACTCCCAATCACTGCCACTCACTGCTTTTCCCCAGCCGCCCATTTAATTTATTCGCCCTCTTTAGAGCGGCCACGCCCTCTAAGATTAGGATCCCGCGCCAGGGCGTTCGCTCTGGATCGGTGCCCCCAGTAATCGGCAGGACTTTCACGCGATTCCTCGTTTATTTGCGCGTTGACTTGGTGCGTTTTTGTTTTCGGAATGAATGCGTTGCTGGCTTTGTGCGAGTGCGAGTTTCCGGCGAGCGAATCCTTTGAATCGAAGCGCAGTTTTTGTTACAGAACAGGACAAAGGATAATTGTGTCCTGTCGCGGGCAACACAAACCGGCGGCCAAATTGATTCTAATGGCACCCGGTTGTCACATAACAATTTACACTTCGCTTCGTGTCCTCGCGTGCGTGTGGCGCTCTCTGTCTGTGTGCGAGGGGGCTTGGAGTTGGGGCCAGCATAAATAATGTCCATTTTATTATTTTATGTTTCGCCGCGGACGGGGCGGTTCCGGATCCGCATTGTTTCGCCCCTGCGAATGGATCGAGCCCGAAGCGGCGGGCGACGCGTTTCAACAAAATGTTTGCGCCATTTTTTGCGCGTGACTGTACCTTTTCTCGTCCCGCTCCCTCGCCCTGTTGGGGCCGTTTCAGTGCTGTCCGGGTCTCGATTAGTGGAGCCCTGCACCGGCTCCGCCCTCTCGTCTGGGGAACCCCTTTCTAGGAAGGACTGCCGGAAAACCACAAATTGAATGGAGTGTTACCTGAAGTTCTGCTTAGTTATTAATGGAACTCTTCCATTACTGGGAGTTCGGGGAAGGCTTCTAGTCACATACTTCATGAATCATGAATCATGAACTTCTTCGACCTATGGACCACTCCCTACTTAAGGTTATTTTCCTATTTCCTGTCCGATGGTCCGGCAACTCAATTCTGGCTCTTCCTCCTTGTTGCCACATTGGTTATTGCTGAAATTTATTCCAGATCGCCACATTTGTTATTTGTTGTTGGTGTTGTTTACTTCTGTCTCGTCCATATGCATCTAAATTTCTATCTCAACTCCTTCCCCATCTCAATCTCAATTTGGATATCTGGACATATCGCTCTGTTCATCTGTATCTTCATCTGCATTTCGATCTATGTGAAATTGACGATGGTTGGACTGAGAGGGACCGCTTGTCAGTGTTGCAAATGGAATGACATTACATCGAATGCAGGCGAGAAGATAAGAGCGAAAAAGAAAGAAAAAAAATAGAAGAAACGAGCTCGGAAGTAAAGTCGAGTAGTAAATGCAAATGTTCGATACCGAGCTCTGTCGCTGCCACGGGCTACGATTTTCGACTCCGAACTCGACACGGACATTGGCACACACACATATCCATCCACCCATACATAATCACTAAGAGTCGTTCTCGCATATGCACGAAGGACGCTTATTTGGAATCCATCTTTCTATGGAAACGGAAGAGCTCGACAAACAACACGAACAACAACGGCACAAGCTACATGGAAACACCATCCATCAACCCCCTCGTCTCTTGTCATTGTCACAGTCATGTGCAAATGAAGCGATTTTCTCATCAACAACATTACCTTTCTCCCAACAACAATAACAACGCTAACAACAGCAGTATCGGCAACTACAGTAAAGTCAAAAACAACATCCGAACAATAATAAAAATATTCTGTATTTTTGAATTGATTGCTTGGAAACGGCGAGGATTTCGAGGAGGCGGAGGAGGGAAGCGAAACGAGACGGAACTTAATTGAAATGTTAATGAAAAGGCGAGGATGCTGGAGGGTGGAGGGGAAAAATCGGCGAAAATTACTGCGTGCTCATGGGAGGGACTACATTACTTCTGCATGAAGGGCTCCACTCGCTGTGCCTTGGAGAAGAACAATGACGAGCGAACGATTCTCTTCTGGTCCGTCCGCTCTGTCGAAGAAATCGAAAATAATTGAGCTTTCCGATAATCGATAACTCTTCCACTCACTCAGGGCTCGTCCCAGCGACACTCGAATGGAAAATTTTCACTCTCGCCATACGTGCAGATGACATCAGGAAGTCCCAGAGGACCACAGGCGAGGTAGGGGATGATGGAGAGGGTTCGGAAATTACAGCCGATTGCGCAGTCGGTGCAGTCGATGGGCGGGCCTCGCTCCGCCGGCATCGGGCATCGGGCGGCGGTCGTCAGGCGTCGGAGGTCGACAAAGACACGGAAATCGTCAATTGAACAACTTCCATGTATGGAGCGTGAGGCTGGCGATGGTGGGAGCGGGAGAGAGAGAGAGAGAGAGAGAGAGAGAGAGCATGTGCGCCGCTTCCACTTAAGGAGTTGTGTGAAAGGACACGTTTCATCCTTTGGGCTGGAAATTGCCAAACTTTCGATCACCTCGTTCGGTGGCGGAAAGCCTTTTCATTCAATTTATCTTGACTGAGAAGTTCGTCCTCCGCCACCCTTTCCTCAGCCCCCACCCACCGACGGCCCACGGCAAGGTACGTCTTGGAGAATTCAGACAAAGGCAATCGACCTGCATCAAAACTTCCGGTTCCGGCCACATCCCACGAGAACTCACCACCCTGTCTGTACGTCAGTTTGTCTTGTAATTTCCTCAGCTCATTTTATAGACTGGGCGACTGGATGATGGTGCCGTAGCCTTAGGAGCTTTGTGTTTGTGCAGCGAGTCGATGGATTTATTGAAACAGAACAGAAGCTACCCAGCCTTGTTTTCTCCTTCACCATCGCATCTTCACCTGGCTGGCTATGGTGGTCCACTAGTATTCGATTGAAAGTTCTGATCTCCGGTCAGAAAGTTATTAAAGCGTCGACTGAACCCGGATAAACAAATTTAATGGAATGGAGTGCGGGGTCTCTGGAAAACAAGAGCTTATCTGTATGATTGTGGAATGGAGGAAGGAAAAGTCTATCGACAGGTTCCGTAAGGCCAGTGGACAGTCGTCATGTCTGGTCACATTGATTGTTTTAAGCTCTTAGTCAAATGGTTATCAGAGGTGTGCAGGACGTCGGCTCTTTGAAGTCCTTACGAATTGCGGCTTATCAACCAATTCATCTACAATAGGGGCATTGTAAGAATTGTGGAGGTTTTCTATTTTCGCCTAAATATTTCGTGAACTGCCTTTTTTGTCTCGCAATGTAAAGATATTCAGAGGCCTGTGATTATATTACTTTATAGTAAAAGTAATTGCTGTGAGATTTTTCTTGATTGATGGCGTCAGTAGCAAGATCATCACTCTCATCACTCTTTTTCGTTGCTGATCTTGGCACAAAGCGACTGTGCATGGCACGTCGTCCAGAATGGTCGAGGTTCTGATGTGAACGAGTATAATTTTTAATACTTTTATGTTTTTTAAGATACTCATCACCCAGACTCCCATCAATTGAAATGCTAAAAAAATTCTTCTGTATAATAAATTAATTTCTTCTATTCCCTCTTTCGAATCTATCTTTCTCAAGCTAGCTGATAGCAAGCGAGCTTTTAGTTTTCACCGATTGACCTTTTGAACCTATTGCTTGTGCAATCAGCTACTCCTATTGGCTTTGTTTGAGCACCGGTATTTTGGAGGTGTTCTCTGAAATTTAGCTTGTGGTTGAGTCAACCACCCGAGTTTCGAATAAATGGGTTGTATTTTATGGTGTGCTCTTCCGAATAATGTTGTGTAGGTAATTGGTTCCTGCAATTTATCCGTCTCCAACTCTTGCCTCAGTTGTCGGTCACACGGCGTCGCCATCGGCTCCTGTAGGGAAATTGTCCGAATATTCTTGCTGTTGCCGGTAAGGTCGGCATGTGCTGGCCACTTCTTGTCCAAACATTTGCCGTCTGCGGCCGCCAGTGACCTGCTAATTGGAAGTTGATGCTCGGCTCAGAAGAGAGGAGCAAATTGATTTCTGGCAATTTGAAAATTTAAGACTTCTAGGAGAGGGAGATACCGATACCAGCGATTGGTAGCCACTAAATTTTGATCAACATCTTTTGTGGTTTCTGCGGTGGGGAACGCCATTTGCAGCGACGACTTCGTCAGCGTCGATGCCGGCAGTCCTCGAGCAGTCCTCGAGCAGTCCAACCAATGAATCCCAAGCACATGCTGCAGAAACTTGAGTTAGCCTTGGACGTGGACGTGGAGGAGGAAGAGGGCAAGACAAGGACGTAGAATACGGAGATGCGACCGTGATAAAGAGGGGAAGCGCACGAGAGAGAGAACATCTAAATCCAATTAACATTCAGGGATCTGTTTACCTTGTCCTGGCGCCGTTCGCCCCAACCAAAAGCCACCACCGCCTCTGCGCCCTCGTCATCGTCATCGTCATCGCCCGTTTCCAGTTCAACCGCATTCAGATTTTCATTTTCTGATAATTGTCGCTGCAGCTCGCTCTTGATTTTATCTCGTCCATCGCCTCGACGCTCCTTCGTTCCGTGTCCCTCGCCCCGAAACCGTGTGTAGTTTCCGTTCCGTTCCGTTCTACTCGGCTTCACTGCGGTCGAATCCTTCGCCTCCTCCGTCCGCCCGTTCCTCCGGCCGTGTGATTCCTTTCGAGACTTAGCACAAGTGGTTCACCATCATCACCATCACCATCGGTCGATCGACTGTGCGCTGTGGCTGTGGCGGGCGCTCTATTGTTTTTTCGGATTTGCATTTCCAGTAATAATTGATTTCCACTCTGCTCCCAGTGATTTTCGAAGTGCGATTCGAAGACGACTGAACATCGTCGTGGCTTCTGCGAATCTCTGTTTTCGTTCACTTTGCATGCACCGAATCCGTCCTGTTCGTGCCCCGGGGAGGTCGGGTCGGCGTCGGCACCTCGTTACGAGACGTTCGTGTCTGCGTAGGGCGCTCCACATTTAATTGCTCTCTTTTAACGAGTGCGCCTGGGTTTCGCTTTTCCTCCTTCTCCTTCACCGCTCTAGCCTACGGGGTTCAGTGCTTTCTCCAGAAAGGGTTTTGATGAATTTTCTCAAATGGTCTCGATTTGTCGATTTCGGAAAGGTGGGGAAATAGAGACCTAAGAAATCGATAGATTATCTTTCAGATCCAGTAGCTTTGTCAATTAGCGAAGCGAGTGAACACTGACGAATCCCCACGTCCAGGGCCTCTCGATCGTTGACCTGCGTTTCCTGGAATGGTTTCCCAGCGAGGCCGTCGTGGCACAGCGGTCGGGGGCGGGTGCGTGGGCGAGTCCCTGTCGTGAGACACGTGAGGCGGCGGATCAACGGCCGGGCCGCAATGCAAATTAACGGTATTAGAGGCATGAACGACCGAATCAGTGGCACATTTGCATTTGGACACGTCAGCGGTCGAGTGCAGGGTCCCGAAGCCTACGGGCCTTCTCCGCCTGCGAGTCGGCGTGGCTCCGTGGGGGTGTGGGTAAATATTGTGAAAACTGCTGTTATCCTAACGATTACATACGAGCTCCGATGTGCTTTATTTGCACATTTGCGCCCATGTTGCTGCCGTTCCCCGGCCCCTGATGCCCGCCATTCATTTCCAATAAAATTATTATCAACAGCGAAATGACTGTCGGCTGCGGATCCTCGAACCAGTTCCTCGTCCTCTACCCCCCTCCTCCCAGCTCGTCCTCGCCCCCTCCTCCCCAGGGCGATTGCATGACAACCCCACATTAACTTGCTTCGGAAACTTTCCAATTCCGAAAATAATTTGTGGAATTCTTCTGTTTGCCCTCGTCTTCGTCGCCGGCATTCCTCATTCCCTTCAGCTTCGCCATTTGTTCGCAAGTCAAACGTCGGCAAGAACAACAACGAGAACCGAGCCGGAGACGAGGTGCGGGTGGGGGTTGGGGCGGTTTTGCAGCGGTGTGTCGGGCACATGTGTCTAATGTGTTGATTGCCAAACATTGATACTTCGATTGGCTCGAGAATTGAACCGTGGGTCGATTCGATCGGAGGAGGTGGGGAGGGACGAGGGGTTGAAATTCCTAAGAAATCGTGCCTCAGCAGGTGGTCGTGGAAGGTGGGGCCTCGAGTTGTCCTCGCGTTAACTGGGTTTCTTTGAATTATTCACAACGTGCCATTCGATTCCTCTGCAGTTCGTCGGAGTGGGCGTTGACCGACTTTCCGGGAATCATTACTTGCCATGGAGAGCAGTGAAAAGGCGGCTGTTCACAATGGAGGGTGAGGCCAGACTTTGAACACGATCCAGGTGAGAGACTGAGGCCTGCTCGAATCAACTTCCAATCATAGGCTTCCAAAGTTCGCAATTCTCCCTTCCAAATCGTTCCACCGCTCTCTCTCAGCCTCCTTCTCTCTCTCTGGCAGTCGACGACGACGGCGACTGGTGGATCCGGCTGACTAAGGACGACGTTCAATCAGTGTCCACGCGCAGGGCTCACAATTAATTAAAACTGAAACTCGTCCAAAACTTCAATAGGTCCTAAACCGCGTTCGAGGGCCGGCAGCGATGCCTTCCCGCCGAGTTGAGGCATTGTGAACAAGTTGCGTAATTAACACTGAAAACCGCACACACACACACTCATCCACACGCCCTCAATGACTCCACCTACTCGCACACCTGCGCCCTCTTCACTCAATCACACGGACACGTGCCGGACGCCGAATTCGAATCGCAAATTTGTCCCCGTCAGTCGATTGGAAGCGGCGGCGTCTGCGTAAATTGAAGATACACACAGACAGATGAACGTACACACAAACACATACACACACACACACACGCAATGCAGCTGAACCTACTCGAGGCAGCTCCTGCAGCTGGCCAGATGGCGCTCGGCGGCCGCATCCCGGCTTCCTTCCGAGCGGCAGGCGGATGAGCAGCGCGGTCTGATTAAGAGCGAGCACTTGTGCGACTGCCGGGTGCGACGAGTGGGGGCGGGACGCGGTTGGAGGGAAGCGGTGGGTGTTGGGCGGTCTGGAGTGGGCGGAGTCGCTGCCTCCGCGCCTTAATTAACGGCGGGCGCGTCCGGACGTAACAAAGTCTCGCCATATTGCAAAAGTTTGGTGTTTGACGAACGCAAAGTTTCATTTAAAATATCATAAATATGGATGGTGCGTAAGAGCCAGGCATGCCGAGAGGGAGAGAAGGCAAAGGAGAAGGAGAGGAGAGAGGGGGAGTGGGAGGGTGAAAGAGAGGGAGTGCGAGCCCGTGGAAGGACCGGGCGTCAACCTGTTTGCGAAATATTAAACTCGAAGACAGACGTCCGTCGCTCGCATAAATTTCGAAATAATTAATTATGGATGTGTTGGAGTGAGTTGAAAGGGCTTGCTGTGTTGATCGAGAGGGATTTCAGGACATTTAGCAGATTAGCAGGCGCAGTCATTGTGTGGCGAAGGTGGAGGGATGTTTGATGGCAGCGCATTTTTCAAAATCATCCCATTTTCTTTATGAGAATTTATCTTTTCCACTTGGGTTTTTCGCCATTGTCCTCGGGTTCTGGGGTTTGTTTGAATTTTTGGAAAATTGAAAAATGCCCGCAAGGCATCAACAGCCAGGCTACCGGCCTCCAGCAGCTCCACTGTTGACAGCAGCAACAAAACCTGACGAATTCCAATTCTCACAGTCGCCCGCTTCGCTCGCGTTCGCTTTATCGCCAGTCCGAATCCTCCGCTGCCGCCGGACCCGGAAACAAACAGAAACGCAATCAAAACGTGACAAATATTGAATCAACAAACGGACTGACGCCTCGTCGTCCTCGCCGTTCGTCGTTCGTCGCCCCCGCTCGGCCTCGCGATGAGTTCTCGGAATATGGAGCGCCAGGGAGGGCAGCAACAAAAGCAACAACCGTGGTGGGCCATGAATGCGAGCGCTCGATTTTTGGCGCTGATTTGAATGATTTGATTTTTGTGTTTACGCCCCACTCCCCTCTCCCCCTCTCCCCATCGACCGGATCAGCCGCACCCCGGCGGCGCTGCAGCGTCCGCGGCCGACACGCGCAGCGACACCGCACCGCGCACGGAAACAAAGTAGAAAAATATGAGCGGAAATGGCCAAGTTATTTGCCGAACGTATTATTGGCAGCAGCGACGGTCGGACGGATGCGGATTTCCATTTCCACAACAACATGCCCTCGGTTCCGGCTCCTGCTCTCGTCCTCGCCCTCGCCCTCTCCCTGTCCGTGTCCCTGTCGCCGTCCCTATCCCTGTCTCTGTTTAGTCCGGCTCGGTCCCCCTGGCCATGTGCGATATTTCAATTTTCATGCTCTGAATACTAAGGAACTCGCCCAACCCTCGTTCGCCCGTGACCTCTGGGCGCCGTCGAAATTTTTAAATTAAATTTCCGATTGCTGATGAATCGAGTTTTGGTTTCGCTGGGGCCGCCACGGCACGGCCGGGACGGGACGGGATTCGCAGCGAAATAGTTTGCAAATTGCAAACGGAGTCCTCGTTATTCATATTCGAGTGAGGCGCCGTCGGGCCCGTGGGTCGACGAAATTTATGCGAACACGGCTCGCTACGTGTTCGAACCCTTTCGGCGGGCGCCGACTTTCTTCAGCGCTCGGTCGCGGAGCTGTCGGTGGGGGGCGGGGTTTGGCGGCAACCTGTTGAGAGGAGCTCGAAGAGGCCCGACGAACACCTGGCGCCGGGACCGTCGAAAGGAGTGCGTCGAGCAAAGCTTCTCGAAGGTGGAAAAAGGATCCCAGTTGGCCCTTCTCCCCCTCTCCCTGTCGCTGGAGCAACGGCAAAAATAATCAGAGGCGCCGGTCGGTCCCGTCTCGCACTGCCGGTTGCAGCACCACGATTCGTCGGGCATCGCTCAATATTTATTGAGCGCTCATATTTTTCCATTATTTATGCGGACTCCATGTTTATCTGTACTTTTATGAGCGACAGAGATAGAGCGAGGCCGCCAAATCGCGTCCGGGGGGGCCGGGAATGAGCGGGGCCCGGGTGCTGGTCGGGAGCCCAGAATTGATTGCGTTCGACTGGAGGCGGCTGCAGCGGATGCCGGAAGCTCGACTCCGACGAATTCCCTATCTCTCTCGCTCCCCGCTCGTGGCCCAGTGACGAGACCACGTTCGGAACTGACGGGCGCAATTGAATCGCGAATCGACCCAACGAAATGGAATGCGAATGAGAAAGTTATTCCGGAATTCGAAGCCCAGCGAAGCAATAAATCGCTCGCTCTCGCGTCGAGGTCGGATCTCAATCGCGGATTAGCCAGCCAGGCTTCGGGCTGAGCTCCGGGCGAACTGAGGACGCACCATCCAGCCAGGGGCTTCCGAGTTCTTCTCGTTCCGAGTCTGATTTTGATCCTGCCGCTGGTCTCTGCCGTCGTCGTCGTCCTCGGCAGTTCATTCCGCGCGCCCAGGATTATAAAGGCAGCACTAGAGAGAGCTCCATTAGGAGAGCGCACGTCCCTCATGCCCTCCTCCTCCCCTTCGTTCCCTCTCTGTTGCACTATTTTTCTACTTCTCGCTCCACCGCCGCGATGATCCGTCCCATCGAGGTTTGCCCTGTGGCATCGATGGCTGCCGTCGGTTCCTGTTGCCGACGTTGTTATTGTTATTGCTTCCGAGTAGTTCTTGTTGTCATTTATATAGTCCGTTGCAGTCAGTGTTGTTGTTATCGGTGTTGCTGCTGTCGATGTTTTTGTCGTTGGTTCTCTTGTCGTTGTTGTTGTTGGCAGCAGGTAACTGCAACTGACGGGAGTCCGCCTGACGCTAACGTGTGTCGAGGTGCGTGGCTGGCGGACGTCGCTCGCTCTCGTCCTCGCCTCCGTCACCCAAACCACGCCCTCGACCGTACCCACCGCGTCCCCACCACGAGGAAGTGTTGCGTCCTGGTTGCCCGTGGCGGACGTGAAGAAGTCAGTGGGGGAAGGGGTTAGTGGTCGGGTTCGAGGTGCAGAGGCCGAGGCCGAGGACGAGGCAGCCTCACAAGCGAGAGATAATCATTCGTTTTATTCGCTTCTAATGCTGCATTAACTATGAGCTGCCATTCGCTACGTAATGAGAGGAAATTGAAAACGTGGCCACGCCACCGACACCGCCACCGCCACTGGAGGCTTCCGCAGGGATTCTCCGAGTTGTGGCCGATTGAGTGTTGTCGATTGCGGCGCACGTCGCAGACAATCGAGACCCAAATGGACATCAGGCATCGTGGGCTGGTCGGAGAGGGTCGAAGGGAGTTTCAGGGGTGAGCCATGAATTTGGCATGAGATCGATCGGAGGATGACGAAGCATTCACCTTCCATTGTTGTCAGGGTCGACCTCGTCCATCCGCCCATCCGTCCCTCCGCCGTCCGTCCGTCTGCGGTCGAGTTGGACGAACGCAGTCTTGGTTCGAGCTCCAGTGGCCGACATGACGGGGCTTGCGAACGAGATCCAGGCCAGCGGCAGCAGGACAACAAGAACAAGAAGAACAACAAGCTCGGACGACCGAAGCCGGAACCGGAACCGATGAGTCCTTCGCCCCGGATGCGACGAGCGACGTTCGACGAGCGGGCGGGCGGTTCGGGGAGGATCTTGGCAAGGGGTTTATGGCAGCTCGATTTAATGCCGCCATTGTTTATGCATGGCGCCGCGTTCTCGTTGCTATTTGCGCTGCCATTAGCTTTATTTGCATAACGTCAATAGCAACAACAACAACAACAAAAACAAGTACCTTCAGCCATCAACCACCAACGAACCGATCGACAACCACACCGAACGCTGCTCGCCTGCTGGAGCCGGTGCCAGGCGAATCATGGCGAAATTGATGAATAAAAATTTTGAACCGCTGCAGTTGCCGCCGGCTGCGACGGCGAGCAGGAGGGCAACGCCAGGAGGGTGGAGGCAGGAGGGCGACGGGGCGGGGGGTCGGAGTTTATCAAACAGCGTATCTGCAGTCGATTTATGAGCTGTGCGCCGGGGGCGGACGGGCGCAGGGCGGCCATCGGCGGTCGGAGGTCGGGTGCGGCGTGCGGCGCGCTTCGGGCCTGGCCTTCGCCCATAATTCACGGTGTTGTCGTCGTGTTCACGCGACCGCAACTCGCTGGTTCCGTCGGCGCCCACAGGTGACCTTGCCGCGCGCGCTCCCGCTCCCGCGCCCACGACCACCCTCCGTCCGCAACGTGTTCCATCATCCTTCGACATTTATTTTCGCTCATACGCCCCGAGCACGTCGGTGCGAAGCGTCGATTGGAGGCTTAGATTGCGATGGCTTCGACAGCGTCCGCGGCTGACGTTGTTATTTCCATGGCTGATGTCGATGTTGGTGATGGTGTTGCTGTTGTTGTTGCTCTTGTTGTTGCCGTGCTCGTTGCTGATGTGCGCAAATGTTTGAGTGATGTAAATTTTAATTATATATGGAAATATTGTAGCCCGGTCCCGGTCCCGGTCCCGCCTCTGCCTCTGCCTCCACTCGACCCACTTCCCGTTTGCACTTCCGGCTCTCGATCTCCGAGGGCGGAGCACAAAATGTTATTTCTATATTTGTTGTAACAATGTGGCATTGTGGGCCTCATTCCTCCCCTCGTCGTCCCCAAACGAGGAGGGGAGGGAAATTGTTTCTTGTTCGATTGTTATTGAGTTTTTTATTTGTCCTCTGCGGTTGAGGTAAATCGAGTTCCTTCGACGGGAGTGCGAACATTTAGTCGAAGCCATTCGACGTTTCCCTTCCTCACCCACGTGTTCCTATCTCTATCTCTCCATTCGAAGCTGTTCTACTTTCGCACATCTAGGTAGAAATATTTGCAAATCGGTGTTTCCTTGCTGTCTATCCCTTGTATCGTTGCAGTGGCATAAATAATGAAAGTCAATTTACTTGGGTTCTTGATTGCGTTTATCTGTGTCAATTAGAGTTATCCTATATTTAATTATTTATTACTTATGGATGAACTGCACAGAGGGAAAGAATCTGAATAAAAAGAAATAAAAGAAAGAATAAAATCGCTTTGAACTCGTCTTAATCACAAGTGCATTCAAAAACGTAACTTTACTTCTCATTTATTACATTATCCAATAAACGCTCTCTAGTTTGTACTTTTATCTCTCCTTTATTGATTTTCCAACTGTCAAATTCATTATTAAGCTCGGCCATAAAGATTTCGTTGACCTCTCATCCGTAAACACTCGAGTTGCTCCAGGACGATCGAAATTATTGCTGTTCAGGAGCATGTTTTAGGTAGATCGGAGGCAAAGTAGAGGGAGCTGGGACGAGGCTGCAGCTCATCCCTCATTTTAATGTGTGATTTGAAGCGACGACGACAGTTGTGCAAACAACCGAACAACTGTGAACCGAACGAAAGAGATTCGGGCAGCAACGGGAGAGAGAGAGAGGGAGTTATTAAAATATCTCTGCCTCCAGATTGAATATTTGCACATAATTAAGCCTGTCGCACATGCATTTCGGCAACAATTGGAGTTGTTGATCATGTTGTAGTTGTTGCCAATGTGTTGTTGCTGTTGTTTTTGGCACTGTCGCTGCTGCTGCTGCTGCCTCGAACAACAATATCAATTCATAGCCCGGAGTTCATCACAAATTGCAACGAGAAATGAGAGCCGCCTGCACCCCTCGGGGATCCTGCAGGGGATGTCGGGGGTGTGGGGCGACGATTCGGCAGCAACGAAGGATTCGGTGGCGCCTCCATGCGTCCGGATGCTGGCTGCTGACTGCGACTGCTGGCGTTGTCTGCTGCTGCTGTGCATTTTATTGACATTTGCATTTTAATGACATTTGTCGACAACATGCCATAAAATGCTTTGTTAACATCACTGCAACGAACGACACGCAGCCTCCCCGGTCGCGCCGCCTCTCCGACGCCCCTCGCATGTGGCGCACACATGAATAATCCCGACAATTGCGAGGCAACGTCTTGGGGACGGAACAAAACGAAACATCGCTCATGAGCCCCGGCTCGATCCCGCGCCCTCATCCTCGCCGTAGTTCCTGCGAGTTGCAGGATGTCTGTCGGACGTCCCCGGAGTGACGGCGGGCCTCAAATCAAGACCAGGACGGGACGACGGTTGGGTTCGGCGTAATTTTCGCAAAGAGCTTCGTTCGTAAGCAGTTGACGGGGGTAGGAGAAGTTGGCAGAAGGTCGGGAGCTTCGACCGGGTCACGCCGGAGCCTTGGTTATCACCACCGGGGCTCGCCAGCGGCACTTGACGCGAGCTTCGGCTTCTCGTAATGGAAAACGAGTCCCTCGATCATGTCACCCGATTCCCAGGGTGTTGCGTCGCGTCGCGTTCTCTGGCGTGCGACCCGCCGCCTGCCAAGCCGTGTCAACGAGTGCACGTTGCTGGTGACAGCCCTGAAACCTCTCAAGTGCGCCGTCAGTGGGGTTGGGACGGGATCCGCCCCTCTCTTAACCCTCACCTGCCGCACTCGTCGTCACACGTGCCGCGCACTCCCACTCTCTCTGTCTTACTCCTCCCCTTTCTCCCCCCAGGACTCCCCACTAGTGACAAGTGCAAATGATTGCTTACTTTAAGAAGTCCTCCCGCTGTTGTTGTACTTATCATTATTGCCATTGTTGTTGTTTCCAGAGGGAAACCCAGTCGGACAAGGGCTCGAAATGCCGGGAGTCGTGGGTGCTGGGTAGCGGGGGCGCTGGGCGGCAGGTCGAAGGAGGAGGGTGAGTTTCCTGCGGGAGGAACCGTCGCCAGGCCAATGTCGGGTGTCATAAGTCGGCCGACGTGCTCCCGGCAGACGTCGCGCTACGTGGGAACTCGGCTCAGCCCAGCTTCAGCTTCAGCCTCAGCCCAGCCCAGGCCCATCCCGTTGAGCAGACGATTATTACATTCCCAAGAAGCTCCGGGAGGTCTCGGGAGGCAGCCGTGGTGGGGGCAGCGACAGCGACAGCGACGTTCCGGATGAGTTGGTCGTGGGCGCAGTTGCTCCTTGGCGTGTTGTTCCCGTGGCAACCCGTGCTTATTTCCATCGAACGAAGACACACGCAAAACAAAACGCGCTCCCACTCAGACATCACAACTCAACACGACCCGACTGCTCCAGCCATTTGCATAGAAATGAAGCTGTTCGAGCGGATGTCAGGCTGCATGTCGCCCGAGGAGACTCCACATGGGTGTGTGTGTGATTATCAGACTTCCTCTCACCCTCCCCCCTCTCTCTCTCCGTCCCTCTCTGGATCCTAGGGCGTGCATCCGTCCCACTGGTCCACAGCTCCATCAAATCGCCATGTAACTATTTTCCAACATGTCTCTGTCCTTCTGTCCTTTCTTTTCCTTCTTTTTCTCCGCATGCTCTCCGCTGTGTTTTTCGTCGAGCTGCTCCGCTTTTTGTCTCCCGGGTTTCCCTTTCGTTGCGATTTAATTTTCGCCTTTGTCTCTCCTTCCGTTCGCTGGAAGATCGCGACTGCCGCCACGCTTCGAGTGCGTCCTGGGTCGGTGCGGCGCCAGGGCCCTGTGTCGCATGTCTCTGACGAGCCCGCCGTCGAAGCGGGTCTGGCTTTAATGAGCGCCTTGTTAACGGAAATTGGTTAACGGAGCCTCGATGCGGCGCGGCTTATTTTACATAATTGATGAAGCCCCAGCTGCTTCCTTCTCCTTCCTTCTCCTCCCTCATCTGCCCCAAGGACACGCTGTCGTCGGGCTCGCAGGAATACTCTGAGAAGAGCCGACGTGTTCGATCGAAGAGGAAAAGATTCGATCTCCTTCTTGGAGAAATGTTTAAGGTCTGCCAGTGGTTTCCTCTCATGAAAATTCAGCGCAAGTCTGATGTGGCCAGGATCGGATGGGCACGTGTTGCGAGATCCCAAACAATGGCTGAGGACGCCTCATCCTCAGGTTGACCCACGGGCTGACTTTCCGTTGCCTTTGCCTTTGTTCGAGGACGTTTGCCTTTCGGATCCTTTTCACGCGGCCGGCCCCAGCCTCCTCCTGGAGTGGCTGCGGGTTCATTAATCGTGATTTAAAACATGTCCTTTTCGCCGCATCCTTTAATTTGCATATGTCTGGCTGTGGGCTGTCCCCTCCCTTCCCCTCCAGCCTCGATGGCTTCGACCCGGCGCTGCAAGTGTTGGGGTTGAAAGTGGGTGTCGATGGGTCGCCGTTGATGCTGCCGTTGTCGTTGCCGTTGTTGGTCGGACTCATTTGAATACCACCGAGCAGCAGCAGCCACTTGAGGGTCCACCGCACTCGCTGCAGCCACTTTAATCATGGACGCCCAGCTGTCGGGATATTTTTTTATTAAACGACGCAGGTCCTTAACAGCTCTCCCTTCGTCTCGTGTCGTGGGTGTTTGAGTTGCTGGGTGGAACGTTGTTTATTCTTATTTTCGGCTTAGTTGCGATTTGTTTGTTCGACAAAGGAACGGATTGCGAAGTGTTTCCACCCCGATTCAGTTGAAATGGTAGGCCGAGGGTGACAAGGCGCGAGCAAACATGGGATTCGTATAAAATCTACTGTTTATTAGGTTTCGCCAACAAGGAGTAATGAGTCATGTCTTCAAATATGATTTGATTGCCTTGCACCGAGGGCTGTCGAGACACCCCCGGGGTTCAAAAAGGATGTGCCTGGGGAGGGGGCCACAAACGATAAGACGTAGTCAGTGCCATTTCCATGGCTCGGGACTATAATTGCAGACTATTCATGGAAGGAAAGAAATTGCAGAAGACACTTAGCGACGTTCATCGTTGCGTCATCAGTTTCAACTTCCAGTGGGACGAATTGGAAAAAATAATATTCGATTTCTAAAGTCTTCAAACCCTTGTCGCCCGCTCGCACCCTCGTAATCCGGCGAATAATTGAAAAAAGCTGTTGCCGTGTCGATCGTGGGCGCTTCGCTTGTAACCCTTGAGTGGCCGCCGCCTGGGCCCTGCGACCCCTCATCACCAGCGGCCCACCCCACAAAGGAAAGGAATAAAAGCGTGGCGCACGACCAGACACCGTTTTTTGGGCCAATAAACCAAAGTGGTTTCGCAGCAATCACTCAATTCGCAACGCGCTATTACTCGACCATCTCGACGACTGTCTGCCTGTCCTCCTGCCTGCCTGTCTGTCCGCCTGCCTGTCCGTCCGTCTGTCTGTCAATGTCAAGCCACATCTTGTAAGCCGTTTGAATAATTGCCAGCGATCGTGGCCTTCGGGTCGGGTGGCGGTTGATTTGCCATTTAGTCCCGTTTTATTAAACAAGCAAATAGGAATTACAACAAACACCCCGGCACGACGCGTCCTGTGGCCGTGATGGATGGATGGGTGGATGGACGGGTTGGTGGGCGTGTCGGGGGTGGCTGCGATGAATGGGATGTTGATAAACACGGGCACGTGAGGGCTGCGAAACAAGTTGTTGAACCGACCTCGCCCTCGCCCTCGCCCCGTCAGCCCTCAGAGAGCGAGTTCAGACTCATGAGCGACTGCACGCAATGCAGTCGCCTCGCCGCCCCTCGGGCCAATCAACACTTGCCAGCGGAGCCGCGTGTGTGTGTTTTTTTAATTGGAAGCTTACAAGAAATGTCAGCGGTGGCTTCAAAGGGACCGAAGCGAACGCAGGTCCTTCCGCAGTTCCTTCCTGCGGCGTGTCATCGCAAGGCGGCGCCCCAGGAATTGCTGTCCACTTGGCGGCCCTGTGAGCGCGGGCCGGGGCGGTGGCAACATTTTTTAATACCGTCGTCTCCGTCCGCGCCCTCGCCGGGGATTCCGGGAAGCGTGTTCGCCCATGAGCAGGCGGCCAGCCGCGGGATGTTAACACGCTGTTGCTGCAGTTGTTCCGCCGGACGTGCATAATATTTTCCGCATTAATTCATCGCCCTGGCAGGGCCGGGAAAGTCACGTTAGCGGAATCGCTGCACGGCTGTTGTCGAGCTCAGGCTCACGAAATATTTCTTGTGTTTAGGTAAATATATACTAGGTCATGTTAGGGTGTGTGGAGCGAGGATCTCTCGCACTCCAGATCGTTGGTCGTTGGGTCCTGGGCCGCAAACTTTGCTTCGACTCGCGGCCACAGGAGAATTTCACATCCCTTTACTGGGTCTCGCGGCATCCCGCCCACTCTCGGCCGGCTGGGGAGGGACCTGAGGGGTCTCCGGGGAGCCGGAAAGACGCAGGACGAGGCGTGAAAGGGGACGAGCGACGGTGAAGTAAATGTATAAATTTTGCAATAATTTTTTGCGTTTAATTTCGTCCTCGCGAAGCGCTTTTTATTACAATTTATGAGTTGATGCCCCGCGTGTCCCGATCCCGGGCGCTGCGGAAATTATTATTTCATTTGAGTTTTAGGCGGCAACAAAGCGCGCAACAACAAAACGCACCACCAACAACAAATGTATCAACAGCATTCCAACAATCGCAGCGACACAACAACTCTAATAAAAAAAATACCGAGCCCGGATGGCACGTTGTCCGTGTGTGTTGGTGTCTCTGTGTGCCTGTGTGTGTGCGCGCGCTTCGGTTTTGTTTGAATTTTTTCAGCATCTGCCGGCGGTTGCCTACGCGACTCTTGGCTCTGGGGGGTAGCGGAGCGGGCGGGCCAGGATGGGACGAAGGCGGGGCCTCCACTGCTAACTTGGTTATTTATGGCACGTTGGGCGCCAAAAAACACACCGCAAAAAATGTGTATAAAATAAAACTTTTCTCGTATAATTCAATTTCGTCTCCAACTGACGTAGAACCCCAACACCCAGCCCTCGGCTCCCAAAACCCACCCCCCGGTCCGTGCCACCTGGCTATTTAGAAGAGCGGATTTGCAAAAGGGCTCCGAGTTTCGCCTCGTGGATCGCATGCAAATTCCGCCTGGAATTCAATTATTTAATTACGATCATCTTCGCATAACTCGCACTTGGTCGGGTTGGCGGCAGCTGGCGGGGGACCCGGGGTAGGCGCCGCCAGGACACGTCGGCACTCGAGCCTTTGATTGCGCGGCGGCGAGTGGCGTCGGAATGGGAAAAATTTGCCTGATGAAGGACATTTACATAATGAGCGCCGATGCAGGGCCGTTTCGGAACATCTCGGCTGCTCGGACGAAGACGCTCGCCGCCCACGAAGGATTCATCAATCGGCACCGCTGCGCAGGGTTCGTGCTCTTCCAGTTCCACCCACCCACTCTGCAGCGTCCCTTCAGTCGTCTGTCTCTCGGAGGAACAATTCATGATTCCGTGGAATCCGGCGCGTTCTTGAAATTTTCGCAAAATGTGAAATGCTTGAGACACGACGAAGCCGGGAAAATTATTCGATTAAGCTCATCGATGATGTCGTTGAGTTGTGAAATCTCCCTCCAACCCTACAGCGCCGATCGGCGCCGGCACGTGGCACGTGGGCTTCAGTGCAAACATCCGGATCCGGAAGGGATAACCACAATAAAAAATCGACGAAGCCATTGCCAATCAAGCCATTTCAGCCTGCAAGAAGTCAACAACAGCAGCTCCGCCGACCCGCCCCCGCCGTCCCGTCGCCGCTTCTTCGAACGGCAATTAATTCATACACGGACCCGACTCGATGCACAGGGCGCCCTACTGTCGGTCCATCGGCCCAGGACAGGCGAAAGGCGAGGGTGGGAGTTGGGTCCTGGCATGTCTGCGAGACAGATGGATAGTTTTAGTCCTGTCGACCGGTTGTAGCGCCGCCTCCGTCTGCCATCCGTGCCGCTCGGCATTCATTTATTTTTCCATTTTCCCTGTTACCGTCGCACATGAATATGAAGCCTGGTTATGGAAATTTAAATTTATATTCTGCATGCAACATTCCGAAAAGGAAATGTTTCGGCAGTTTGCGAATTATTTCGAATATTCAAATGGGAGACGAGGCATTTTTTCCACCTTTTCCCTTCATTATTTACACGCTCGGCTTTTCATGACTCCCAACCCAACCCAACCCAACACAACACAACACAATAAAACAAATAATAAGAATAACTACAAAAAGAACAAAATATTGGTAATAACGAAAAATCCATTTCGTCTTGCACTGCAATAAAGTGCCAAGTAAAGCATGACTTGACGGTTCCCAGCACTGTGTGGAATCTACTTCACATAGTGATTTCTCTCAGTGTAAATGGGACGGCACGGGACGAGTTCGGGAGTCAGGAATATTTTCAATTGATTGCAAACTGCTTAAATTATATTGGGAATCATGATTGCGAATGGATTTACTCGCGAGGCTGGGTGCCAGAACGTTTCCATCCTATTCGTGAGGCCTGCATTTCCATCCACTGTTTCCTCGAGGTGCCATTGTCTTTGCTCTTGCCTTCCCAACGCGCACTAAACTTGTGCAGATCCCCATTTACCATGTAGTAAGTTCACCAGGGAGTCGCAGAAACCTCCTTCACACTTTGAATACATTCAATTTTCCACTATTTCGCCCCCAATACTCAATTGTTGCCCTTTGGTAGAAGAGGAGTTATAGAATCAGGCCAGTGCCAGAGATGTCGTTCTCCACTCTGTGCCTGTGCCAGAGGAATAAAAACCTCATTAGATTTCATTGAACATTCTGGAATCCTTTTGTGGTCCAACCGTCCGATCGACTGATTTTTGTCTGCCACTGATTGGCCGGACTCGGATTGAAATTCCTCCTCTGGTCTGTCGTTTTTTAAATCCTGTCAGAAATAAAATTCCGTTGTCCGGTCGGCTTCTTTCTTCCCCTTTCCGCTTCGCCCACTGAGCACCGTCCACCCCCACACATACACTGACCACCCCAGGTCTGTGGTTCATTCAGAGGGATGTGTTAAAAATTCAGAGCAGGTTCCACAAAAGAATGATAAAAGAATGCCGTTGACTTCTCCACAATTCTTCCGACCGTTCCTATTAGGCGCCCGCCTCGCTCCCGGGTTTCTATGATTTCGCTCTGAAGGACTCGGGGAAGGATGTTGTCTGGTCTGGATTGGTCTGGTTCGGACAGCGGACAGTTGTCGATTCAAAGGCCGGCGAACCGAATCATATTAAATTCAATCGGAGCCTGCAGTCGGTCGAACTTGGCCGAGGCATCCGACACAAACGAGCTCCCAACTGGGTGGGCCGAGTTCGGCCGTTCTGCCTGGGGTAGGGTACATTTTTTCTCGCCAGCTTTCCATAGGGAAGCCATCGAGGGACGGACCATCGTACAGTTGTTGTTGGAATAGTATGCGGTCGACGGAAAGCCTGCAATGCGTAACAAGACCAAGTGTGGAAATGTTTGGCCGTAACCAACCAGACATTGGATTTGGGCTTGGAAGGGCTTAAAAGCTTTTCGTTGTTGATTCCAGATAAGGGCGTCCCATTAATGTTTAAAGAAGGTGCGACTCGTGCTCAGGCCGAGATCGGGAGTGAGATGATGTCCTTCCGCAACGCAGGTGAAGGACAAATATCTTTCTTTTCGTGGGAGAGAAACACAACACGTTGTAATTGTTATTTTAGTTTTTATTGTTATTGTTTTATTTTCCTCTGTTATATGTTAAATAAAATAATATGTACATTTATTTGTTAATCATAAATTGAGAAGTTTTCATTCTGGTTTGTTTGTTTGCTGGTAGTCGTGTGTTTCTTGTTTTCTTGTTTTATTTAACATTTTGGTTGCCAGTTCTTTGAGACCCTGCGATCTCAGCGCGTGTCCGGGGCTGCGGGTTTCGTTTCTTTGGTTGATCGTTAAATCTATTTAACCATTTATCAATTAGTAATACGACTTACGAACTGTCACTAGTTTAATTATTAGTTATGCTGAATTAATTGAACTATTCTGTTGTAAACATTTCTGCTGTTGTGTCCTAAGCCTAGTTAATTATAAAATTTACATCTTTCCCCAGGATTACGTCTAAGATTTTAACAGTATTTTAAATGGTTGATTAGAAAAAGAACCCCAATTTACGTCACTGCAATCCTTCATACCTTAATGTTTTACAATATAATTCAATGCAATATATGTATATATATATATACTTAAGAGTTCTCTTTATCAACAGTTAGTGTATAAATATCTCTTAATTTCTTGATTTACAACTAAGGTCATGTCCAAAAATCTCTTTGGGAAAGGAAACGAAACCAAATCAACATCCGCAATATTCTCTATATATGTATATCAATGAATTCATGTTGTGTTTTCAGATTTAACGCAATTTCGTAAAGGTACTTAACTGTTTCCACCACTACGATGAAGTACATATTTTACATCTCTAACTCTTAGTTGTATTTGATTTTTTTCTACACATGTTTGTACACCATTTTTGTTTTATTGTTTTTATTTTTTTGTTTGTTTTAGTTTTGGTTTTTTAGAAAATAAGTGTTTTTTCATGTGTTCATGTGTGGCAACAAAATGTTATAAAAAATAAAATCTCTTTACATCATTACATCACTTAGCCTACTTAGTCAAGTCAAGGGTCTATAGTATGTAAGTATGTACACCTCTATTCCAGAGTTCAGCTTAAATTCTTTCTCTCAGAGTCCACGATCTGGAAGGAGCAATTCTCAGTTTGAGTACAAACTCGATTTAAGTGATTTGAGGCAGCGAATGGAAGGGGGTGGATTTTTGATCAAATGAAGACTGGCAAGGGTTGGTCGAAAAGGAAATTACAAGAAGACTGAAATGGAGAGGCGGTGAAAGAAGTGTGAATCAATGTCCTTTAGAAAGCCGAATAGGAAGGACCTTATACAGAACATTTAAATCAGGAGCGATGTAAAAGAAGAAGAAGAGGTCTGGGAGTGATTAATCCAAACCACCTGATCTAATTGAAACAGCCCTGACATTCCAAGGCACCTAAGTGCAACTCACTCGTAATTCACTCCTAATTACACGTAGTCTGAATTCTTGACAAATGTCTGCACATTCGTCGCATTTTCTCGGTCCCATCGAAGAAGAAAAAGGTAGAAGAGCTTGTGGAAAAGTGGAAGTGAAAAAAGCAGCTCAGTCATAGGAGACTACATTGAATGACAACTCACACAGACTGACTGACGGCAACTTGTCTGGACGCTGTCAGCTACACCCAGACGGCTGGCCGGCTCCATCCCCATGATCCTCTCTCCACGCCAGACACTTGGGCAACCTACATGTGACGGACGTCATACCGTCAGGCAGACCGACAACGACGTAGGGGTGCTGGCGGGGATCCCCACGGGTGCCTACCGAAGGCTCACGCTGAAAAGTTGTGTCGATTCAGCTTTAAAATCTGCTTACTCTACGATTTGCATAAATAATTGAGTCTCGTTCAGGGGAGCGATTCCCACCCCTCAACCCCGGCTCCCACACCGCCAACCCATCACCTCCACGGGTGGTATCGGGGGCTCCGCAGGTTTTCAGCTTTTTCTTTTCCCTTCGTAACGCATTTGAATTCTTGACTCTTCTCCTTTCTCAAGTCGTCTTAAGCTGTCCTGAGCGGCTTCGGGCCCTTGTTCGACATCCCAGCCAAGTCGAAGCCGATGACACGGGCAGGTTGGGGGCGGTGGAGGTGGCGGTGACGATGAGGGTGGCGGTGTCAGTGGCGACGACAACGTTGGAGGAGCTCTGGTGAAATGCAAAAATGGCCCTCGACGCATTTGAATTCCTAATTTCGATTCCTTCATTCACTCTTTCACTGCTCCGCTCGCCGGCCCCGTACTCGACGTCGAGTGGGGAGGACGGAGTGGATCGAGCCACGCTAATGCGCCCGCAACCCCATCATCGGACGCGTCGCCACGAGTCGACGCCAAGTGAGGCGACGCGACGCGACGCAACGCTGAGTGATGCCATTTGACGCTTCGACGACGTTTTACGACGTCGTTCAAAATCAATAACGTGCAAAGGCGGCGCGGGAATTTAAACCAGACCCGACCCAATCTGATCGAATTCCCGAGACGGTGGCGCGGTGCCAGATCGGGGTTCACACGGTGTAAAATTGGTTCTGCGTCACGCACTCGGTAATTGGAGAAGATTCTATTGGCAGGTGCCGGGCTGAAAGGGTTCCGAGTAGATCTTGAGGACGCAGGCAGATCTCCGGAGCCGGTTACGACACGAAGGCGATTAATTTTCGATTGCGGAAGTTGTGAAGCACATCGTTGATGGAGGAGTTGGGAGCGTTAATGGAGTATAAAATAAAGGATGACTATGATTCGTTGATTACCAGGAGATTCCTAGGGGTTCCTCCTAATGCGGATTTAAATGATGAGCTGGTGAGTCGGTAGTGAAAAAAGACATCCAACTAGTTAATGATTTGCTGCCTCAGATCAGGTCAAAAACTGAGGCCTCTGAGGGTACCCGGACAGAGCACTCTGTCTTGCTTCCTCTACGGATCAACGGATTCCGATTGCTGGAGCTATTTACACGTAAGTCCTCAGTTGCCGAACTGAACCCAAAATACATAGAATGTCCTACTTGGTAAACTTAAACCCTAGTCCTTCGCGTATTGTTTCTAGTCAAGTCTTAAATTGGTATAACATGAAGAGTCCTAAACTTAACCGCTAGGGCTTACAGCTAGTCTGGGCTACGGAGACGTGTGGGTGCAGAGCGGAGCGGGAGCGGGAGCGGGAGCAGGGCGTGGGTTTCGCTGTCAAGTCGCGAAAATGTCACTCAGTCTGTCGAAGGCTCTGCTGCTCGACGTTTCTATTTACGGCGAGCGGCCCCGCTCCGCCTGCCGCCGGCCCCGGCTCCGTCGTCTTCTCCGGCCCATGGAGACCTGCAGGACGACCTGCTTCATCTATCGATTTTGTGGTACGCGCAGAGTAACGTGACTATCGCCAGCAGCCAAGTCAACGGCCCCCGCAGCTCGAGGTCCTGCTGCCGAGGACTCTGCGGCCGCTGTTGCTCCGGGCGCTCTTGCTGCAGGTGCTTCGACTGTCGCTGTCGCTGTTGTGGGTGTAGGTGAAGGTGTTCGAGAAGCATGGCCGCCAGCTGGCGCAGGCTGCTGCCAAGTGGGAGGCCACGGGCGCCGCTCAGGCTGGAGGCGCCGCTGGCGCTGCTGCTGCTGGTGCCGCCGGAGCCGCCGCTGCTGCTGTTGCTGCTCTCGCTGTCGAGGACGCTGCGATTTGCGTGTTGCATGGCGGCGGGCTTCTCACCTGGGGAGATAGAGGGCAGAACGACAACAATGATGAGTACAAGAACAACAAAAACAATCACGATAAGTAATAACAAAAACAACTACAACTGCAACTACAACTACAACCAAACTCGAATTCAAGCAAAACAAACGAAGGATAACTAAGGAATAAACACAAAACAGCAATAACAACAACCAACGCCAACTGGAACAACTTTGGCAAGGATCAACGAAACTTTCGTTTGCCTTAATGCATTGTTGTTCTTGTTGTTGGTGTTGTTATTGTTGCTAGTTGAGTGAGCAACATTTCGCTGTCAGCGATTGTGTTTCCAGGGCATCGCCAGGAGGCGGCCCGGTGAAAGTGGGCGTAACCCGAGCGCTGCAGGTGGCGAAGTTGGGGGGCGATAACGAAGTTGCGGCACCGAAGGGCGTGATAGAAGCGGGGAAATTAATGCCGAGCAGTTTTTCAGCTCGTCGTCCCTCCCGCCCGCTGGCGATTGTGCAGGTGTCTGCACACTAAATTCGAGTTCGAATTCTTTGGTTCCTTCTTCGAGCCGACATCGGCGCAACCCAGTTTCAGTTCAAGGATTTACGATTCACTCGGATTGTAAAGAGTCCTTTTGCGAGATACCAGAACCGGGTCCCCGATGTGGCCATTCGGCTGAGGGGATTTCTCTTGAAATACACGATCTGAGGAATATTTTATTAAGGACGATTTGTCGTCCGTCAACGTGGCAACCACTGCAACCACTTCGCGGTCTTTGGTGGTTTTAGGGTTTTAGAACAACAATCTCTTGCAAGTGGTCTGCGGCTCCAGCTCCCAAGACGGAAATCTAAGCAATGGCGAGACTCCGTACACCGTACAACAAAGATTTGTGTTTTCTGAACAATTTAAAATCCCTTATGTAAGCATCTGGCTTTGAATTATTCTGATAATTTTTAGGATCTAATCTATCCAGCTAGTTTGGGTCCAGTAACTGGGAAATTTTCAATTGCTTCGGCTGTAGACCTTCTTCGCAAAGTTGCCGAGTTCAGCTCTTATAAAATTAACCTGTAATTAATTTCAATACCACAAGTTAAAGACCACCTTTACCAGGACCCTTTATTTCAACGTCTTTTGGGGGCGGCCTGCGCAAACCGCTGACTGTGGCAGAAGAAGATCCTCGAACGAAACTGTGCCTCCTGCAATTAAAGCCGCGCCAGCTCAACAGGACGGTGGCTGGCGAGGCGTCAAAGCGGCTTTTGGCCCCCGGGGAAGGGGTATTGCGGGACCCGGGGGCCAGAGACAACAGTTCGTGTGTGGATGCGCCTGCTGCACAGCCACTCGAAGAAGGAGCCGCCGTACCGCCGCCTAACTTATGGCACTTTTAAGGATGAACCTTTGCCCACGTAGAGCCATAAAAAGAGGCCATCGCCCCAGAGAGAGACACAGAGAGAGAGAGAAAAGGAGAGGGAGAGATATGGGGCTGGGATACTCCCACGAAAGTAGGCCACGAAGTGTCGAAAAGAAGAGGAGGAAGGAGAAAAACGTAACTGCTGAGTGCACGAAAGTCAGCCACCATCTGCACGTTTTCATCCGGCTCGCCGAGTGGGAGAAGGTGTCCTGCGGATAAACTGGCAATGTTTTCCCCTGGCCCACCGCCGTTGTTTTCTTGGATCAGGTAAGCGACTCGGGAAGGTGGCAGACTCTCCTGTCTTCCGTACTCCCACAACCTTCCTTCTCACATCGCATCACATTCTTTCGCTGTTTTCTCTGCTCGCATTCCCTAAAAGCTTCCGAGCTCTGGCGGATGACTCCTCAGCACCCTCCCGTCCCTCTGGGCTGCTGGTGGTGCTCGGTGTTTTTTCGCACTTTTGGCGGAAATGATAAGCTTCTCGGGCGCCGCGGCCCTCGTCTTCCTCGCCGAGGCCTGCGATTGCCATCAGGACATTTTTAAGGGGATTTATGTACCTGTGGGCTCTCGCCGCACGGGCCAGGCTGGAGCTGGAGCGTAGGTGGGGGCAGGGGCCGCATCATGCATATTTATTTCTCGGAGCCGTTATCTTCACCATTAGGTGGGCATGTGTGGTGGCCGGGGGAAGCAGATGGAGGTGGATGGTGGGTGTGGTGGATGCTTCTTGAAGGATCCACGTTATCATCGCTCTGACAGGCTCTCGTCGGGGAAGACGAAATTATGTAAATGATGCTCATAAGTGTAGAAAGTGGATAAGAATTCGGGTCGGAAGTGGAAGAAGAGGAAGTGGAAAGGAAGCAGGTCTCCACATCCCAACCTTCCGCCAGTTGCGGTTTTATTGTGTTTCCTCCTGGTGTGGAGTGGGCGAGCGGCTCCCTTCGACATTGATTATAATTCAATAAATTAGCTTTTGTTCGAGCTCTGCGAAGCTCGACATCCATCCTTCACCATTAGCGTTTGTTGTCACATCTTCACAGCCCCCACTCCTCTTCTTTCATTTGTATGTTCTTCTCTCTCGCCTCACTGGTGTCGTATCCGAAGAGGAATCGATCGATTCATAAGTTTAGCTTTTGGGATTTAATTTTTTCTTTGGTACATTTTTGCATCGGATGGAGAGGAGCGAAGGATATTTTGAAATTGGCCAATGGTGAGGATTTATTTCCCATAGTCTACGATTTCATGAATTGCGTACCAGCAAAAAATTCGATCGATCATGGTGCTGGGAGGGTATAGGAAGGATGGTAAGGAAGTCCAAGTTAAAGGAGAGGTCGACAGCTAGGTGTGATTCGGAGAACCAGCTAATAGCAGGATGTGAGTTAATGACTTCCGGCCGAACGCTGCGCCGCCGCCGAGCATAATGAAGAGAGAATACCAGCTTTCCCCTAACCTTACGGTACCCTCACGCCTCTACCCGTGACAGCAAATTAGCGCCCAGGCCAGCTGCTGGTAACGGGAATTCCCCCGACATCGGGGTCCTTATAAATTCCAATCTCGGCCTCCGACTCCGTCATAAATCATTCCTAAGCACCTAAGCAGATACAGCATTTTTCGCTGCTCCCGTTCTCCTGGAAGTTGTTGCTTGTCCGCGACGGGCAAGTGAGTCGACAACAGCATCGGTAACGGACAACGGGAAAAAAACGACGCAAAAGCGAGACTCAAGGCGATCGACCGCGATAGTGGGAGGGGTGGTTGGGGTAGGGCCAGTGGGTGCAAACCGGAAGCGGAAGCGATGAGCGACTCACCTCGGAGCACGTGGACCGTGATGCTGGCGGGCCGTGCATTCGACGGGGCGCACGTGTAGTTGCCGGCATGATGGAAATGCACTTCCTGTATCGTCAGGACACTCGTTGACGGCGTCAGCAGATAGGAAGATTGATGTTGTTGCGCGGCCATCAACGACGCTAATGATGACAAATGGCCGCCCGTGTGACTGCTATGATTATTATTGTTATTGTTGCCGCCTAAGCCCTCTCCTCCGTTGCCCCGCTCCCGCAGGCTGCTGCTGCTGCCTACATACGAGCTGCCATCCAGGGTGGGCGGGACGCTGCCCGTGGTCGAGGTCACCGAGAAGCCATCTTGGGCGTCGTAGTTCACCATTTTGTTGTCGTGGTACCTGAAACAACAACAACGAGACGGAGAAAACAAAGTAAATTCAACCACGATCGATCGGTTCGAATCGTTCGCCTACCAGAAGACGAAGGCCGGGTTCTCGGTGGCGCGCTTCAGTTTGCACTCCAGGCGCAGGGCGGATCCCTCGTCGATGTGCAGGTCCGGCGCCCCTGTGATGTCGGCCACGGCCTCTGCAGAGTAGCACGAGTGAGAGAGGGAGAAGGAGACAAGAGTAGGAAGGCGCATGTTAATAAAACGTTTAGCGGCGTTTACTTGCGGCTGCCAATAGTTTGTTGTGTTGTGTTTGTCCATCCGTCTAGAACTTTTCTGTACATGTGGTCGGTGCTTGTTGGGACACAAAAAAACAAACTTAGGGAAACAACTCTGCAATAAGAATGCCTTTTGCCGTATTTCCGATTTCGTAAAAAACTGTGCGATGGATAGATAGGCGGAAGTTCAAAATGTAGGCCAAAGGTGCTAAAGTCAGATGTTTATTTAACGATTTTTGTATCAGTGAGAAAATAAGCTTTTTTGAATCATATGGTAGATATCAGGATGAAAAGAAACGTTGTATAACTTCTGGGTATATAAAGTATTTCATTCGGATTAATTAGTTATTCTTAAGATATCATGAATTCAATACTCTTTCGAGTTCTCTCTGTCTTTTACATGTGCTCTAGAAAGGTCTTCATAAACTGATTGTAGAACTTCCTTTTCCCTTAGGACGGAAAGTTGAAACGTTGATAAGACCATTGAGGAAGAGAAAGAGAGAGAGAGAGAGATCCGGAGAGAGAGAGAGAGAACGTGCCCCTGACATGGTTAAAGAAACCGTAAATAGTCGTAATTGAATCACAATTAAACTGCATTCGATGAATAAGCTCGCGTGAAAGGCCCGTTCGACGCATTCGATTTCGAGCGAACATGTGTGAGTGTGCTCGCGAGTGTGCGTGTCTGTATGCACTTCCGGCGTGATGGCCTTTTAAACATCGCTGGGCGTTAAAGCGAAATCCTCGCCGGCAATTTATTTTCCATAAGCCGAGAACGAGGCCTTGCGAATGAATAATTCTTGAATAAAGTGCCGGTCATTGTGCCGTTCTGTGTTCGCCTGTGTGGGTTGTAGTGGATGGCCGTCTGTGTGTGTGTATGTGTTTGTGTGTGTGCGTGCGGTACTCACCAACTACTTTGAGCTCGATGAAAATGGACTGCGTGGGGTAGATCGACAATTGGCACTCGTAGAAGCCGCGGTCCTCCTCGCGGACCGACTTGATGCGGAGCGACCAGTGGCCCATGTGGCGCGTGTGCTCGACCAGGAAGCGCTTGTCGCTGCTGTGCGTCGAGAGCCCGACGGTGAGCAGCTGGAAGTCCTTGCGGCGGATCCAGGACACCTGCAAGTGAGGAAGAGTAGTTGGATATAGTGAAGAGAGCTTTGAGCGAGTTATACAGGAATCATGGGGCAACGTTAGGAATTTAAAATTCAATTAAATCGATGCGAGGCGTCCGTCACGCACCCCAACAACTAACACACGTCCTCGCCCCTTACCCCAAGGAGAAGGATATGAAAAATCCCCAAAGGCAGGAGGGGGGTTGGGGTCAAAAGGAGCAGAATAGCAAGAACAAAGTTTTGTGGGCGAAAAACAAACAAAATGGACAATGATTTATGGGCATCCTGTTGCCGCCATCGCCGCCGCCGGGCTCTAAAACGCAACATGGCGCCTGCCACGAGTGCTTGTTTGTTCGTGCGGGTGCGATTGTGTGTGTGTGTCTTCGGGTGCGAGTGCGAGAATCACCTGAGGCCGCGTGCATGGCGTGCATTTTTATGCGCGACCGCATGCGGCTGCCGGGCAGGGCGTTCGGCGTTCGGTGGTCAGTGGTCGGTGGTCGAGCAGCAGTTCGAAACTTCACCTGCTTGTTTAGATGCCAGGGTGTTGTTGCAGGGCGGCGGTTGTTGCAGTTGAAATCGAAGAAGAAGGCCAAAGGATCGGGCTGTGCAGGCGATCTGGGTCGGTCGGTTGGTTGGGCAGGTCGTGCCGGGCGTTTGATTGGAGCTGCCTTCACTCGATCCCACAGCAAAGAGATGAGCTCAAAAAATCCGCGACTCCAATTAATCGAAGCCAGCCAGAAAGCCGCAGATCCTTGGGCTCGGGACATTTCCCTCCCGCCGACTCCCGACTGCGGTCGGCTTCAACTGGAGGATCCTGGTGCTGGTTCAAGGGGCTTTAAATCGATTTTATTGCCCACTTCAGCCGCGAGCGGCGACTCGCACTGATGCTCTTGGATTTTTATCTCGGTCGCCGTCCCGACTCGGCCGCCGATCGCCGCGGTCGCTGGTATCGCGCGGAGCCGCAACGGAGGTCGTTAAAAAACGCCACTCATAAATCGCCGCCGGAGGGACGACATGCAACCACTGAAGGGGGTCGGCAGTTCGGGGTAGGGTTCGGTACTCACCGTGGCTGGGGAGTTGAGCTTCACCACGCAGGGCAGGATCGCGAGGCCGCCCTTCTGGGCGATGACGCGCGTGTTGTTCTTGGTGGCGAACTGCGACTGGGAGGCGCCGCCGAAGTGGTTCTGCGACGAGGACATCTTTCCCATGTCTGGAAAAAGAGCAGAAAAATTACATAAAATAAAAGGATCAAGAGAAAAATTAATGAAAACTGAGTGTTCTCGGGAAAACCCACAAGCAGCAAGCAAGCCAACAACTACGAAGGAATCCACGAGCTGGTCTCAAAGCCAGCGAATGCGAAATAAATTCAAATTAAAACGCAAAATTGTGGCCACGGGGGGATCGGAGAAGTCGTATGGCTTAACCTGAAGTACGTACGAATAAAATTTCATTTCGTAATGGAAGGGGATCCCCCGGTGCCCCCCACACCAACATCGCCAACCCCCCAACCCGGCCAGCGGTCCTTTCTCTAAAGTGAAAATAAAAGAAGAAATAATGAAATGACTACAAACAAAAAAAAAAAACAAATTAAATAAACGGATATAAAAATTAAAACAATAAATGAAAAGTAAGAGTAAAATTCTGTTAAAATGGAAAGCAAGATAAAATTAAAAACATTTCTGCAGCTCTCGGTGTTTTCGACGCCAGGTGTTTTTGTTTTTGTTGTTGTTGTTGTTGCTGCTGTTGGTGGACTCACGTCGACTTCTTCGTCCTTCCCAATTGTTGTGTTTGTGTCTGTTTCGTGTGTTATTCTCAGTGTTTACTGTTGTTCTGCCAGCGTCCTTTGTTGTCGCTACTTGTGTCTGTGTGTACGTGAGTGTGTGTGCGCGTGTGCATCCTGCTGTGTCTGTGTGTTTTTGTCAGTTTGCTCGTGTTTACTTTTCATTTCAAAATGTTTCCTGCGCCTGGCACCAACAGTAGTTTGACATTAAAAAAAATTAAAATTAAAATTTAAAATATATAAAAGCACTTCGTTCTTCCGACGGCCGACGGTCGACACCTGCCAACCCCCTCTGCCCTGCTCGACGATTCCCATTCCGGAGGTCAAGGTCAGTCGTCATTCATATTTCTGACTTTCAGCCGGCCGTTCGTCCAAGTACTTGACCTATGTAAATATTCATAACTTCAAGGGGAAATTGTGTTTGGCAATTAAATCAGCAAGAAATATGCCATTCAAATTGCGAATACTTCTCCTGGCATATCTTCAAATAGTCATTGGCAATTTCTACCCGTAACCCCTGCCCTTAGACCCTGATTTCAACTCATAAAAAATGGATTGAAAAGAACGAATCGAAGTCAGGTCGAGGCTGTCAAATGAAGGCTGCCTTCTGGATGCCGTCAAGTAGGAATTCGTTAATTCCGAGCCACATCCGTTGACGTCAGCCCCAGAACTTGGCCAGGACTCTTCCCGGCACCCTTACACCCCAAGGCCGTTAGGTCCTGCCATCGATTGCCTGTCTCTATTTACGGACCTCCACTAAGACAATAACAATAATTATAAATATTTTCACTGGTTAGAGAAGGGACGTGCCTTATTTTCGATGGTTCGTCGAAGTCACGGAGGACCATAAATAATTAAGGAAGCAAACAAATCGCAAGCACTTAAAAATTAGGCAAACAACAACAGTAACAACTACGGAACAGAAAAAAGAAGAGCCGACGATTTGACTCGTCAACGGCTTCGAATCGAGATCCGGCGCCGATGGCACAACAGGACACGAAAGGAAGGATACTCGGCGTCACGAATGCAGGCCCAGATCCGATGGATGGTTCGAGTTGGTTCATTAATATGTAACGATTACGAATTGTTTGGAGGCGAACACGGAAGGATTAATCGAGGAACATGGAAATTTTGTCACTGTGTAGGAAAATGGAAAAAGGTTATTTTCGCCAAAAATAGTGCGAATCGTGCAGCCGGAACAACGATGGGATATCGAACGTGTTCACCTCGAAGTCTGTTGGAGCGGTATGCAAAATACTTGCTAGAACAAGAGGGAACTTTACCATGGGATGCGACGTAGGCGGCGAAGGTGGGCGTCGGATGAGGCGGAGAAGAGGATGAATTTGCCTGCCAGTCAACTGATTAAATCGCAATTAAACATGCGACTTGTTCGCGTTCGAGTCGTAAAAGTAGGCGACAGCCTTTCCTGTGCCAACCGCCCGTATCACTCGAACAGTCGTCCTTGAAGCGCTCCCGATGGAAAGGGAGAGGGATTTATTTCGGTTCTACCTTTTCTAGGAGTCGTCAGACAGTTGAGTTCTGTGAACAGCCCTGGGCAATCGATGTTAGAGAGTGAAAGTCGGGAGTGCGCCAGGCTCCAAAAGAGTTCTGTCGTTAGAGCCTGGGACGGTGGAGTTGCCGAGCTCGGAGGCGAGTCGGAGTCGAAACTTTTCCCGTGCTGCTTCCCTCGAAATGCCACGAGGAATGTGTCGTCCACTGAAGCATCGCCTCTTTGGGCGATGATGTCGCTCCAGAGCTTTGAGTCTCCTTCAGTTGGAAACGCCTCAGACATTAAAACAAAGTGCAATTCCTAAAAGGATGTCCTCTCATTTTGAAACCTTCCCATCCTACCCCTTTCGATCCTTCTCATCCGTGATATCCCTGACAGTCGGCATCCGCTTACGAGCAATTGACATCCTGCCGTGTGTCCTTGCAGCCAGCTCGAGACCGGCCCCGCGTCAGATCCCCGAGTCCGGGTTGTCCGCTCACAATTTCGGCCAAATGAAGCAGCTTGTTAATATTTCATCAGCTCCAGGGCGGCCTCGGCCTCGGCTGGGCCGAAGAGGGCAGGCGGCAGGCTTGGTAATCCATAGAAAAGTGTTGTAATAAAACTTTATTGCAAGCAAATGCATGTTTGTCTGTAGTCCTCTATGGGTGTGACTGTGTGTGTCTGTGTGTAGATTAGTAAATGACGTATGTCAGTGTGTGTACGAGTGCAGCTGTGGAAATATTGATTTTCATTTTCGGCTCTGTGCGAGTTTCTTTTAATATTTATGAAGTTTTGAGGGCGAAGAGTGCAAAAATAGTAGTGAACGAGCAGGGGGTGGGACGAATATGGGGTTGGGGACGGGGGGAAAATGTGTGCAAAGACGAAAGTTCGTACGGAATCGGGTCAATTTGGTCCGAGCAACAGGAGATGAGATCCGGAATTTTATACTTTCAGTGCAAGTGAATGCGATTAGAGAGGATGGCAGGCGGCGAGTCTGAGGTTTGAGTGTGAGGGCCGGACGACAGCGGTCGACAGACTCACCGACCGCTGACGGGCGGATCGGGGTCTTTCGATTCATTTGACGTGAAAGGATTCTATTGAGGGATTTCCCAGCGAGAGACAAACAAATTCTCGAATGCTATTTCGGGCCATTGCGAAACTCGGTCAATTCACCGATCGATAGGTGGTGGAGGGTGGTCGGCCACGAAGCTCCTCCTGCTGACGACAAATACTTGAGGCGTTTCCCTTCCTGCTACTCCCCTCCTGTCAAGGACTAAAGCGAAACCATTTCTCCTTCATTCCTAGAAGCTTTTAGTTCAAACTCTTTCCCTTCCTCTCTCCGGTGTACGGAGTCAGAAGAGCAGCGGGAATAAATCAGAACTTTCCAGTGACAGACTTTTTCCTGCGACTCGCATCCGCATCTGCTCACCGAGCATCCGGCGGAAGTATCGGGAAGAGCACCTAGGAAATTCCATCTGGCGCGGTGCCGATGAAATCGCCCTGAGGATGAAAATACGTTCGGGGAGCTGCGAGACGGACTCACCTGAGAACGTGCCGTTGCACATGAAGGACACAATCAGCAGGACGCTCCAGAGACACTTCGCGTGTAGGGTCGCCGCAGCTGAATCCATTATTCTAGGGAGTCGATGGTGTCTCGCATAGGGGTCCAACGACGATGACGATCGCAAGGATGCCGGGCGAAGCTGCTTTCGATTGACTGGTGACTACTGGGGTTTCCGGGGTCCGGCGTTAACGACGGGTCAGGGCTTTTCGGGGGTCCCTTGGGAGGGGGGACAGGGGACGATGAATGGTTGTGAGTGGTTTTTTGTCGGCCTGTCGCGTGCGCTCCATGCGCGGCTTCTCCTGGAGTGGAGTCTGCTTCACCGGTGGCTTCGAGTACTTTTTCCGTTTCCTCTTAGGCTTTGGCTCAGGATCGGGCTCTCGACCTCTCGGAGTGTCTTGCCGTCTATTGTTTGTGTAGAGTTTTTGGCGTTCTCCTACGATCTCTCTTCTTTCTGGTTCGACCTCTTTTTGTGCGATGCTTTTTCGCTTTGCTTTTGCCACTACTGCTACTGCTACTGCTCTCCGCGAAGTCCTTCGTTTCGGATTGCAATTTCGAGCGGCGTGTGTGCTCTCGACTGATTAGCCCTCGAGCGCGGAGGGTCCTGCGCCGCGTCCGTGTCTAATCGCAGGCAATTATCAATGCTGCGCCCGTCCCTCGGTCCGCGCCGTCGACCCAGTTTCGCTTTTATGGATCTCGTCAACACAGCTTTCGTGGGGCTTCGTGAGCGCTTGCCATTTCGTAGCCACCACCTGGTTTATGACATCTTCGCACGTCGCCAGCATGTCCTCGGTCCTCTCTTGGCCTCCTCTTCGCACTCCTCCTTCGGTCTTGTTCGCTCTCTTTTGCCCGCTGTACCTTCTGCTCTTTCGCCCTCGCCCCGCTCTGGGATCAGGTTCTCTGCTCCGCTGCTGCCGACTGCTTTATGGATCCCATTAAAGGACGATCCTCGGGCCAGCACTGTGCGGTTCGTTGCAACTGCAGCTGCTGGCGGAAGCGGATGTTGGTGTCCTTCCTCCTGCCGGAGACGGCTTCCGACCGACAGCCAATGGAAGACAGCTGACTTCTGCGTTGGCCACCCTCGTCCTCGACGTCTGTCGGCGTGGTGCAGCTGCAGTTTACGTGGAGGAGCCTTTGCGTTGCCTCCCGACCTCGTCCTGCCCTGACTCTGAAGGCCGTCGTCTCAGAAGCCAGGAAGAATCTGTATCCGGCTGCCTTCTTCGTTTTGTGTTCTCTCCTTCCTCCTCAACGTGCTGTCCTTCTACGTCTTCCACGACCACTAGTCTCAGCCTTCGCCTTAGCCTTGTGTGCAGATCTCAGCGATTCCTTATGACGGATGTTCATTCATTCGAGCATGTCCCTCGTTCTGACATACGCCTTGGTTCTGGTCTGCAATGGTAGAAAAGAATAGGAGATAGAAACTGCATTAATATTTCAATTCGACTACAATTGATTTCAGATTATTTGTTGGTCGTCTGTGACACATTTTTTGTTGGCCCACACAAAGGTTGGAGAGGATTCGGATGGGTGAAAATGTTGGATGAAACGGTTCAACGACTGAGCCAGAGGATCTCTGGATAGGAGTGCTGGAAAGGGAGGAGTTTCCAAGAAGAGGAAAAGTAGCTTCATTTGAACGAGAGTTTCCAGAGGAGAAGACGTGGTTCGCAAAGTATGATTTTGTGTACCTCTGAACCCATTGAAAGCCACTTTAATATCAGCCCGGAGGTTCCCGCTCCCGTTATTTACTGCATCCCTTCGACCTTGGCTCGCTTCTTCAGAATCCGAATGACACGAAAAAGGTCCTATCTAAACATCAGCCGAGAAGCCCCAATGGATGTGCGGTGTCTGCAGCGAAAGGAGATTTACGACGGCGCAAAATGTTCGATGGACGTGACACGATAGCGCAGACCACGGCATGACAGGACACGACATGGCATGACAGGATTGTTCATGTCGTGGCAGAGGCTTTCAATTATCGGAAGGCCATAAAATGTGTTTCATGAAAGGTGCGCGCAATTGCAGTACAAGGACACGCAAAGCCGAAATAAAACGAGACACGGGACGGTACTAGAGGCAAGTTATGTACCTAGGCAGGTGGCTAGTATCTAGATACAAGTTCCGCGCGGCGATTAATTAAGGAGCCACAAGTTCGAAAGATAATAAAACTCCATGATTATTGGGGGTCAAAGCGATTGTCCTTCCACAGCCACAATTCCGTCGCTGTGGTTGTGAACGAATTCAAATGCCCATCAAGTCACTCGCCGCCGGGAGTGGGTCGTGCTTTTTGGGCAATTTGTCATTTCATTGATTGGCTTATGAAGGCTTCGACTGAGACCCCCTCGAATGGTGGTTCCCGCGACGACAAGTGCAAATTATGTTGTCGTCAAATTTTGACGACCCTTTGCATTCCATCGAACGACCTTCCGTACGTAAGGTCCTGACAGGCATTTTACGACTCGAGTCGGCCGGGAGTGAGAAGATATAGGGAAGAAAATGTATCGGAAAATATAAAATTTTTACGGTCTCTTCGAATTATGTCGCATCAAACAGAAAGCTCAAGTCCGTCCCTTTCTGTGGAATTTACGGACTTGTCTTGCCATGGCACTAGCATTGACAAAGAGAAGGAAAAGGTTCTGCTTCAAGTCTTGAAAATTTCCCCTGATTCCTGTAGCTTTCGTATCCGAATCCGCATTCAGTTCCATAGCCACATGTCCTGCTGACTCTTCTCTCCAACGAACTGTGGACGATGGCGAAATTGCTAATTACGGAAGTTCCTCGGCATCCGGCGGAAGACGTGTTCGTGCCCGGTGCTGAGTTGAGTCCCTCAGCTTCCCCGTCGTCCCCTCTGTCGCAGCCGCAAATAGAATTGTTTACAAATGCGAAAATCATATTAGAGGTCCATAAATTCTCACATCCCAATCGGTGTGGACGGGACGCGTGTCCGGGCCGCAACTCCCTGGGGACCAGTTCTCTAAGCCGCAGATTTTTCCTTCCACTTTGCCTCCAGCTCCTTTGGTTATTCTTGCCGAGCGAGGACAAGTTTCCCCATTTCCGGTCCCTACAATTCCCAGGCGATGGCATCATGTGTTCGATAGCTGGGCATGTGTTGGTGTTTGTGCTTGTGTGATTGCGGGAACGGAAGCAACTGTCGGGATCCGCCATAACTTGTGGCTTTTGTACGCGATTAAAAGGACTTTGACTTCCTACTCGGGTCGAGAGTGGGAGCGAGATAGGGAAAAGGGATAATAAGGGAGTAATAGAGGGAGAGAAAGGGAGCTATAGAGTGAGAGAGATGTGGAGGGTGTGAGGGAGGGTGAGAAGAACTCGGAGGGCACCGGAGACAACTTCCAAAATCTGCTTTTAATACCATCGATGTGGGAGCCTCTGTCAATTGTCCATTGTGTTGGTGTGCCTTCGGTCGGGTTGTTGTAGTTTTTCCTGTTGTTGTTTTTGTGTATATTTATATATTATTGTTGGGACTGATATTCTTGTTGTTGCGTCAGCCACCGTTGGCAGTGGGAGGGGGGAATGAGTTTCCCACTGGGTCCACCACGTTTTCGCGCTCCAACGATAAGGAAACAGATGGAACAATCTGCGCCATATGTCCGTCCCTCCCCCTCAACCCCTCACGCCGTTGGTCGGTCCACCGGCTTGTCGGCAGCGTCCTGACAATGACAAAGTGTTGACATCGCTTGTCGCCCCCAGAAGGAAGAGAACTTGGCCTCGGCCACACGCTTCGCCGCGCTCGCCGACCTCGCTCCTCCACCAGCCAAAGTTTTCGCCATCCGGGGAGACGCCATTGTTCGATCGATCCTTCGACCCGACTCGACCCGACCCCACCGCCTACTTCCAGGAGCCTGTCGACAGCGTTGGGGCGGAGGAGGTCGTCGTCGAGTCCCTGCTGTGATAATTCGAATCTGATGGCAGTGGCAACTTGGCCAACGAGCCGGAGGACTCGGCGAGGGAGGGCGATGGGGCGGATGAGCGCCACCTGTTTCAGATTAGCGTGGATGGGAGACGAGAAGAATTGGGTCGAGAATAAACCAAAAGCCGCTCGATAATGAGCCAATGAGTGGTGGGTGAGGGAAGAAGAAATCTTGTCCAGGATTCCCGTCATTTTTTCTTGTGAACTTAGGAATTTACTCTTGCAAGGCATCGCTTCGGCCGCTCATTGAACTTTCTCTCAAGGCACACCGTCTTGTCTCACGTCTTTCGTCGCGCATAACTCGAAAATAAATATGCCAAGTTGAAGCAGCTGCTTCTGTTTTTAATTCTGCTTGTATCCTTCATCAACGGATGTCCCTTTCGTGGTGTTGCGCCC